>JAQPZY010001290.1:1265000-1720000 GCA_029931535.1 Margaritifera margaritifera | reverse complement strand
AGATGATTCCGGAGAGTGGATACGCTATCAAAGCAGAGGATTGGGTCAACTTTGGACGTATCATGTATGTGTTTGTTGTGAGCGTTCATCAATCCGTCACACTCCGCCTCTGACAGAAACTCCTCAAATAAGAATATTCTGAGCAAAGGAAAAAAAAGAAGTATTGTCACGACCAACAAGAATATTTAAACCAAAACAAGCTTTAGTTTTCATAAAGCTTGAAGAAGGCTCCGCTATATTTAATTATTCCTTTAGTCAGGAAAGAAAGAAATAGAAAAATAACAAATACAATTTTTTAAAATATGAAGTGGCATGGATTAGGAGAAGTAGCCCGTATAATTAATTTAAGGCAGGAATATTCTTGTAAATGTTGAGCACTTGTTGGATTTGGCTTAGTAAGACTACTTACAGCCGTCAAGAGGAGAGAGAGAGAGCGCGACCTACTTTTTATGCTCTTGTGGTTATAGGTACATGTGTCAGAGTCATTTGCTTGCCGAGGTATGACATGTTAGTACAATGTTAAGTTCTCTCCCTTACATGCCTGTTAAATATACATGTATATCCGATTTAAATAAATCTTGTGTATCCAATGCTTCGCGATTAAAGTTATTGCCAAAAATCCCTCGATGAAGATTTGCTGTAGTAGATGAGCAAATCATTTTTTAAAAATAATTAAAACTTGACTGACAATATTGTACAAATTCCCTTTAACACCAGCTGCCAAAGTGTTTTGGGAGTTATGCATAATTGCTTAGAAGTCCTAACTCTTCGTTTAAACAGTCTATATTATTAAATATAACTACAAATAAATATCTCGTACAAACTCTCTCTCTCTCTCTCTCACTCTCTCTCTCTCTCTCTCTGATTGTTACGGAATTATATATCATTTTTCTTTTAATAATGGTATAGTTTATTAGTTTGTGATCTCTGTTCTAAGTCTAACAGCTGTCGTCTTGCCGTGAGTACACATACGGTAAATTGGATCGATATTTCACTGAAACATTAGTATGTCACGTGATCTAGGGCGTGAGGGTATGAACTTCTGACCTAGATGCTATGAGTAAATACTGTATTAACTGTTAAAAACGTTAGTACACTGGTACTTTAGAGATGTCACGCATAACCTAGTTTCTGATTGGTTTGGAGAAGGTTGTTTCTAGAAGGATTAAATGGGTTTTTATTTCGATTCTGCGTATGAAGAGACTATATAATAGGATTTATAACAGCATACTAGCATTCCTAGCATAGTTTGACAGCCTAAGAGGTTATAAACGAGTTTGGTTCTTTTTGAGTGTGGATATTCTACTTTTGTGATATATATATATATATATATATATATATATATATATATATATATATATATATATATATATATATATATATATATATATATATATATATTCATTCATACAGTACATTCTGGATTAGTACTGTTTCTTCAACTTTAGTAATTATACAGCTCCGTGGACTTATCGGAAACATTTCTAGAACTTGTGTTATTCCATATTCACAAGGACTATTTGGAATTTATAAAACTGGGATATAACTGATTCTTATTAACACAACAGTATAGTAAATTTTTCATTTGGAATCTACTTTATTCGGAACATTTGGATTAACTTCCGGATCAGTGAACTTTAGAACAATTTAGGACTTTTAAGGATATTCTATACTGTAAGTTATTTTTAATTCTTTCACTTTGATTGTTTGTTGAAATATATTAATATTTTAGGAAATTAAATATTTGTATTTTAAATTTTGAAAGCTTGTTTGAGTCTTTTCTTTTGTTATATTACCCCAAGTCGTAACACTGATACATAAAATTACATACTCAATAGTAGACACATGTTTAACTATTAAAGTTTAAAGGATCCACTTTTTCTCAAGCGTATACGTTTTTTTACACAGCTTGATAAATATTGTTCTATTTTTGTATAGTATAAAACATGACTTTATAATTTGTAATTTTTTTTAATTTTATTTTTTATTTTTGAGACACATCATGATCTATATAAATTTGGTATTTTGCAATCAGAATGAAAAATAAATAATTAGATCACCCAACTAGTACTTCCAAGAAAGACATCACTTTTGGAAATATTAATATCTGGTATATAATTCCTAATTCATGCAATATAGGATTTCCAAATATATTCATTAACTTGACAATCATAAAAAAGTGTTAAATAGTTTCGACTTTCTGTTTACAAAAAGTACATATATCATCATAAATTTTTTTTTTTCTTCAAAACTTGATTTGTTACAATAATTCTGTGCATGAATTTAAAAGCAATTACATTTGTATCTTTGGTGCACTTCTTAGCCAAAAATTAGAATTTGTTTCCAGTTTTGATCACATATCTTGCACCTTAATTGCCTGGACCATGCCACATGTTTTCCATAAGATTTATTTATTTTATTCTTTACCAAATCTTTATTTAGTTTTTATTTGTTAAGAGCAACTTTTTTTTATGAATTTACATTCATAAGAGTGTTTTCCTTGTCGATATAATTTGTAATCTTTCTTTTCCAGTAACCAGATATTTTTGAAAAAATTAAGAAATATTGAATGAAATTATTAGTATGAGCATTTTGACGTTTTGATTCAAAATTGAATAACGATCCTTGACTATCAAAGAGATGTTTGATATATGGTATTCCATTTGACCACCATTTTGTATAGAAATTATATTATTAATATCAACAAAATTTAGAATATCCTGTGACAAGTATTTTTCGACTGACATTGGCTCCCTTTTCCATGTTGCTAAGGCATGGATAACATCATGCCAAAATTTATTATTAATACATTTACCAATATCTGTTAATGTTGTCTCCCCTAATTGTAATACTTGGATGCCGCCAAATATTCCTAAAATTAGTTTTGTAATCATAAACTCCCAAAGCCCTTCTTCATTTGCAATAAGGCGTTTAATCCAAGTGATCTTCATGTATTGAATAAAAGAATGAACATGAACCATGTCTTGATCACCATCTTTATATGGGACTATAAGTGTATATATTTTTACTCGTTCGGTTTAGCACTCAAAATAAATGATTTTTGTGTTTGTTCAATTAATTTTCTACATATAATGGAAGATGAGAATAAATTATTACAATTTTGAAAAATCGATGATTTCATCAAAGTTATTTTTCCAGTAATGGACATACTTCTCCTCATCCAAAACCCCATAAATATTTTGACTTCTTTTAACTTCTTTGCATAATTTAGCTGTAACATATCATCTAAGTTCAAAGAAAACTCTATTCCTAAAAGTCGAAATGAAGAAGTAGACCAAATTATTTCAATGTCTGGACATATTTTTTCTTCTTAAAAGGTGTTCCTTCCTATCCAGATAGCTTTAGATTTTGATACAATACAATATGAAACAGATACTGATGCGAAATCCTTAAGAGTTTCGATGGTAAATCTAAAAGACTGCGGAGAACCATCGACTAGTAAAAACGCACCGTCAGCATCCTGAGCCAGTTGAAATTCCTTTTCATGATAACAAATACCAGTAATATTTCTGTTCTTCTTGAGGTCAAGGGAGAGAAGTTCCATTCTCATATAATAAAATAAGTCTGGAGCTAATGGGTCTCCCTGACGACACCCTATCTCTAAATTAAAGAACTGAGACAAGTAACGATTGCTGATTACGCTGCTTTTGGACTTGTTGCAGAATACTCTGAACCATTGACAAATAGAATCACCACAATCAAAAGTTTTTAGAGCATTTTCCAAAAAGTCCCATTCGACAGAGTTAAATGGGTTTTTTTTGCAAAATCAATTAATAAAATGGATTCGTTTCATATAGGTAGCTCATAAAATCATATAAAATTCTAGTGTTGTCACCAATAAAACACCATTTTATAATATCACTTATAATAGAGGGAGAAATCTTCTTAAACTTATTTGCTATTGAAGCTGATGCTATTTTATAGTCCACATTTAGCAATGAAATTGATCTCCAATTTTTGTTAAAAATCTTCTATCTCTATCTTCTTTTGAAATACATGTGATAATTCTCTGAGACCTAAATTGGGACAAAATTTTGTTTTCATATCCAAAATTGAGATATCTATATACAAATCCACCCAAATTCTTCCAAAAGAACTTATAAAATTCAACAGTAAATCCATGAATACCAGGACTGTTTTGATTTGTAATGTTTATGGTGCTAAACAACACTCAGTAAAGGTCATCTTAAACTCGCACGAGTTCTTCTCAGCAATGGTAATTTTCTTTTAACTTTTTGTATCATACATGAAGAATATTTCTTCTAATTCGTTTTTTTTTTTTTTATAAGTAATTTGTGCTATAATCTCTATCTTTTCTATGATTGATTGATTTGTTTAAACTTAAACTTTCAGCTTCAATTCATCAGAAATCAGGAAATAATCTGATATGCTTTGTTTTATAGGACTGGTCTGTCTACAAGTAAATAATCTAGCATCTGGATTTACCACTCCCCGCGGATCTAATAAATCTAGTTTATTCCAGATATCCTGGATTGCTGTTCGGGCCATTGGATTTGTATCATGAATAATATTATATGTATTGAGTTCCACGTCCTGAACAACATTCCAGTCACCACAAATGATAATTCAGTGTAGATAAACTATCAAAACTAATAATATCTTGTCTTAGGTTCTTACAAAAGTCGGGATTATCAGCATTATGACCGTATAGATTTACCAAGATAATTCTATTACCATCAATTAATACATCTAATATAATTTATCTACTATTACCATCACATCTTATTCTTTGGATGACAAATTCAAAATTGTTTCTAAAAAGAATGGCAGCAGCAGCACTATCATTACATTTATGACTAATACTCCTGCTCTTTGAGTGAGGTATTCTCTATTCTTGTGGCTTGCACATGTAGTACAATACCACAGAAAATTCGGTTTTGCGGTTGGGTCATTTTGTGTATGTGTTTCGCAAATAATAAGTTTAAAATAAGTTTTTTTTTTTTAAAAAACATTTATTTTAGTAATGAAAAAGTTATGTCTTTATAATTTGCACCGCCTTTGTGTCTTTGGCGACTTTGACCGTGGCAGCCCTGTTTGCAGTTGGTTTTGGAATTTACGCAACGAAGCAGGTAGTTGTTCCAACAAATGTTGACAGTGGCATAGATAGTTAACGACTTTCTACTGTAGAGTTGCAGGCTATATCAGATGAGGGCGACAGCGCGTGAGGCGGCTATCATTCTTGAAATTTACATTAAAAAAGCAGGCGAAAACTCAAAAATAGACCACTTTGGCAATACATGTTTTGTTCACCTGTTATTGAAAAACCGCATCGTATGCTGGAGGTGCGCTGGGAACAGCTCTCAAGTCAGAAAGCTCTGCAGGTTCTGTCGTTCCGGCAGACAACACACATCTTACTATGAATTTCCAGATTTTTTACAATCTCCTCACGTGCGTGGGCTCTTCTGCGGGCTATTGGATCGTTGTTTGCCACTTCATTGAGTACAACCGAAGTGTATGTCTTGTGCAATGCAGCTTGTATTTCATTTTTCACAGTTGTATATTTGTCGACTTCATCTAGGATAAGCTTGAACTCTTCCTCAGAGACGGCGTTGTCATGTAGTGCCTTAGATATGTGGTCTGCGATTGTGTTGAGCTTTGATTCGGCCAAGACCCGGATTTCATCGTGCTTTTGGCTTTCATGGATAGTCGCCAGCTGATAAAATTTCCAGCCACAAAAATCAGACCACAGATTAAACCAGTGATCTCAAGGGCAACTGCAATTTGGGCGGCAATGCTTGTTGACAATATTCCAAGTCCCCGCCACTCTGGTGGGCAGAGGCACATCCGTCAGTGTAGTGTCAACACCATCCACCGCGTCTGCTGTTCGTTTGTACTTTTTGTGTGCCGCTGTACAGCCTCTGCCCGTAAGGACGTTTCAGCCTATCGTCTTTTGGCGAAAATTTTGTGGGTCTTGTAGTTTTGGGTACAGCGATATTATAATTTCTGTTTAAACAGCGTGATATGAAAGCTTAATTGATCTGGGGTTAGCTCCCATGCAGACACGCACCTCTAACCTGTCTCTGCGTGTACTGGTAAGGTGGCGGTAATGTAAAAGAAAGTGTCAGTTTCTTTATATCACTAGATCTGGAAATAACACGGTCTTCAACATACCCGCCAACACGCTCTCGAAGAGTTTACAAATACCCTGCCCTCTGTTCACAGGTTCACCGATTGTTTGTTTTACTGGCCGATTACTGTGATGCGGCAGAGCGCGTCTTTTTCGAATATAACTATGTTTTTCTTATACCGGTGAGAGTATAAAGCGAGTTCTAATTGCGAAAACCGAAGATGGTTAGAGTGTCTAAAAATCCTGACGCATGTGCGTTGAGGTTGAGACCCTAGCACCGGATGGTGTCTAAAGCGGCAAACATAGACGCACAGCTAGTTTTAAAGCTTTCATATCAGACGTTAGCGGGAACGACGGACTGATTACTTCTGTCAGAATGTGCCTGTACGACTCCGTTTACACGAACTGAAAGCGTTGCGCACCTTCCGTCACCACTATTTCCATGTAGGCTAATGAAGTAAAATCCGGCGTCCGGGACGGTGATAGTGTCGTTGTTGTTGCTTAGGGTAAAACCACCAACGTTTTGAAAGTTTTGCGTTGAATCCCAGCGATTGTAACCGAGCGCATTTATTGCGATAATTCCGCTAACCGACTTGATACTACCGGCAGTTAAGTACACGACCTTTAAGGCGGCACTAGTGCCTGCGCTTGCGCTGGCTGACCTCGCTAGCACTGCTCACCTTGTGGCCGAAAGTTTCAGCATTAGGGGTGACATTAAACGGGAGCGACGGTCCAAAGGTACTTGGTACGCTGTTACTAAAGAAGCCAGGACCGGGTTAGACTCATAGTGTGTTAGTACTTTTTATTCTCACTTTTCATTAATTTAAAGGTAATGGTGCACTCCAACATATTAATCTGCGAATGTCTTTCGTCTAAGATGCGTATTCAGAGCTCCTGGACGCAGCCATCACGCGTTCTTTGTTCGATGTGGATATAAAACCGCGGGATGTTGATAAACGCTGGGGGATTGACTGCTGCGTGCGTGCCAGCTCCGTAAAACCCTAGTAAGCCTTCAAATCTAAAGATGGGAGCGAACTCGACGAGATGGAGCTGATAGTTTGGATCAGTGAGCGTGATGCTGACCCGCCCGGTCGCCGCGTTGAAGTCCACAGTCATTCTAGGAATGGAATCATTACTTTTACGGGCGTATTCATGTTGTAATACTCATCGGGAACGGGAACAGCTACCGGTCGGCCGGTTGGGGTCGGGCTCACAACAAATCTGCTGTTACCAAGCGCAGTCGAAACGTTGTACATCCTTGGATGAACGAAATCTCTCGAACCGCTACACGGGTACCAGGACAAATGCCGATCACTTGTTCTAGATCCACCGGTCCAACTAGAGGATTGGTCAATGCAACATTTATTGTTTGCACTCGTGCGAGAATGGTACTACCACAGTCATTATATTTTAATAGCGATGCGAAATAGAGCGTTGCTGGTGTCTTTAACTACCCTGATATTTCAAGAGCAAAAATACGAGAACTATTAATTAACCAAGAAGTGTTTGTAAATAAAAACGCTTCGTTTCAAGCAAGATTTACCGACATAACCGATAAGTATGCGCTTCTTGATACTAGGTCTGAGGGTATAAAAAACAAATGGTGTAGCAACCCCATGCAGTTTTGGCAGAAATCAGCTCAACTTTGCCATCTGGTGCCCTACAACATGCAGCAGCGTCAGTGTAAGCGACCATTTATGGTCCGACCTGCTAGAAACGATGAGCAGCTTTTACCGATTTCATATTTACTTTCAGGTTAGAAAGATACTCAACCAGATGCGGTGTCCCCTTCCGTCCCATCTCAGCTGTAACACAGTTGACAACGCTATTGACATGGCCGTGTAAGAGCATTTTTGTAAAGAGTTGAATGTGGATAAAAACATTGGCGCCAATAGTTTTCCCACAATCGGCTTGGAATGATGTATTACTATTCACCAGCCCACGAAAGAACATTTCCAGAAACAGTTTTACACCTGAAATGATGAGTCGATACGAGCTGCGATTTTACCACTATTTGCAGGGGCCTAGTGGAGTAAATGGATGGGTAAGATTCATGTTGGATGAGTCGAAAGATTTTAGACCTACCAGCGTAGAGCTGCATAACTAAAACATCTGGGTATATGTGTATGCAATACTGCGCTCGCACGGCCAGATGGAGTCCTCGATAGTATGGACAGGAATAAAAGTAGGATGTGCATGTGAGGTCCAAAAACAGTTATTGCGCTCGTCAAAGAAGCAATCTCTCACGAAGAAGACATGCAGAAGTCCAACGACAGCTAAAAAAAAAAGTGCTCCGCTATGCCCAAAGCAAAATAGATTACGTCCTGGGGGATCAACTTTATATGATTTCAAGCAACATAGATATTAACTATGGCACCTATGAGGGTTATGACAACAAAATTGTATTACCAGAATTTAGTAAGGGGTTTATATCAGGTACTAACATGAGTGTCAATGCTGATCCTATAGCGCATCAGCTAAAACCGGATCAGCAAGCAACACAACAACCGCAACCAGTAAAGCACGACCAGGTCGGAGTTGACCAACCCGCCCAATCGCCCGTGCAAGCACAAGAGCAAGTATCCGCACAAGCACAGGTATAACAAGAAGCCGAAGACCACGATGATAACAAAACAGCACTAGTTGTGGTTGGTATTGCGTCGGGGCTAGCGGTCATCTCGTTTCTTCAGTGTTAAAAGAATAGCACACTGTCCTAGCGTTCGCTCTGCTGTCTGCGAATGAAAATGTAAGAGCGTAGAATGGCAAAGAACGCGACCGTTATGGTGATAACAAGCACCACCAGATTTCCGGCCAGCCAGCCAGCCAGTGACATTGTCGGGAGATTTTAGGAGGAATGACACAATAGTGCCAATGATACTGAACAGTACTGCTAAAGCCTTTTCTGCGAGCGTTTTCAGTATCCCGGCCAACCGCTTCAGCTGCTTTTGTGCCCATTCTTTTGCGTTCGTGCGACGCGAGGGGTCAGATTTAGGCGGTGTCGTTGGTGTACCTCCTTTGCCTGTGATCGCGAGTACGATTGTGCTTATAATAATCCCCAGCGTCGTGAAAACTGAGACGATGGTTATGCTCTGTTCGCGGAAGAGTGTTTTCAATTTTTCAGAGAGTGTTGTATCCATATGGAGGATCTGGTTGATAGTCTCCCGAATCCTGGAAATTTGGGCGAGGAGTCCCTTTCGGTTAATGTTGGCAGCCTCTAGCCGCGGTTTGTGTTCGTCATTTTTTTTTTTTTTTTTTTTTTTTATGCGATCTTGTATCTTCTGACTTATGTCTTCTCTTTCTTCTTTGGTTAGGCTTGTGTCGTTTTTCACCCGGATCAGCTTCCTATTTTCTACGTTGATGTTATCGAGCATTGCAAGCTTCGCGTAGTTATCCAAAAGTGCTCCGCGTGACCTCTGAACGGCCACATTGAGGGACAGGATCTCTTGCGTAGGGAGACTGTCAGGTTCCTGTGCCGCCACTTCTTTTAAGCGCTGTGTCCTCGGATCCCGCAGCAGCAAGGAGCTCGCGATCTGTCGGTTTTTACTTGTGTCTGATGGAAGCTCATCTCGTGCGAACAACAATTTTTGTGCTGTCGTTTTGCTTATCCTCTGTGGTGGTTGTTGTATGCCTAGTTTTGCATATATGCCTCTACTATGATTACGTTCTAGTGTGGAAGGTTGGTATGGCCTAGCAAATCTGACCATCTCATATTCAAGAGGGATACCATTTTCTTCAGTATAGTCAGCATAGACAGGCCTGAGGTTATTTGGCCAGCTTTCCAATTCCTGTGTCTCTTGATCAGATTCGGTCGGAGGATCGATCAATGTAATTTCTACTGTTTCATAGCCGCCTTCAGTAATGTTTTAAAAACTTTTAGCTGGTCACAATATTAGCAAGTTAACGTATTAAAGGAAAGAAACGAAAACTCAAAATAGTACAAACTTGTTAGTAAAATTTGTGCAAGCGCAACAAGTCACAACACGGAAACAAATTTGACCCATTTAGCACCCTTCGCTGAGCGCTTGTGGTAAAGGAAATTCGAGGCACCGTCATTGTGACTAATAGCCCGAGCACCATAGAACAAAACCAGCAGTTTATCATCAGATTGCCAAACCTCACCAGCAGCGATGTCATTGTGACCGGCATCGCTGAGCTGGCATTCACAAACGCTTTGAGCGGCGGCTTACAAGCACCGTACCCCAACCGTACAATTGTAAAAAAAAAAAACCCGGGGCCGCGCCAACGTGAAAAAGATCAGTGTAAAGCTTGAAGGAAACGAATTGATCTGCATTGACGATGCCGATGTTTGGGGCGCTTATAAGGATCTCTGGTTGACGGAAAAAGAGCGGACTAACGCTGGCTGCCAGATTATACAAAACGCTAATACTGCCGCTATACGTATAAGGCTGGCAATGCCGTCGCTGATATCCATCCCGATGCGTCTATCGCTGCACCGTTTGGAAACCGCTTCTTTGTGCCGCTCGACTTCGAGCTGTAGTACAAGAGAAAAGTGGCTATTTTGCACATCCGAATGCTGCGCCATCGCAGGATGGTGGTGAACGAGAAAGACGATACGTGGAACATCAACCTGAACACGCCGGCGTAAAGCATGAAGGCGATAGTTTTGCTCTTCGAGGATGCGGCAAAGAGCGCTGAGTTCGCGTGTGACACTGAGTATTTTTACAACCCCTTTAAGGTGTCGGTGACGATCGAGAGCATTCCAAACCAGATCTATGTCTATGGACAGTCGAGACACCAGCAGAGGAAAGAGGTCCTAAAATTAATGGTGAGGGAGTCAATCAATTGAGGTTGGTACCTTTTACTAAAACCGGTTTGCCCTTGTCATCGATATGAAGTCAACGGAAGACCACACGCTCCACGGGTCAAGAAGACGCACCGGAAACGCCAGCGAAGATATAATGCTGCAAAATGAAACGACGGCCCAGGATGCAGGCGTGTTAAACATGTACTTATGCATCATCATTTACGCACAGCTCAACATACAAAATAGCCAATTCGTGTCAGCCATCTACTAGTCTGCCGTTCTGGCAAGCGATCTTTGATAATTTACAACCACACTGCGCCATGATCGTCGGTCGCCGCGGCTGCGGAAAGAGCGTGTTTGCCTGCGAACTGCTCGCATAGGCATTTAAGGTAGAGTTGCGGCTGGTAAAAGACTTGCCTCTATATAACATTCGATGCCATCTTATGTCCTCTTGGACGGCCCAGCTTTGGTAGCTGACCTTCTTTACACCTCATCCCGCGCGCCAGCACAATTTCGCGGAACACAGATGCAAGATCCGCTGGAACGAGAGCGAAAAGCAGCGTCTGGGGGTCCGTCTGAACGACAAACACCGAAGGTATCAGCAGCATCTACACGAGCCACTTGTTGGCGGTCGAGTTGCTTTTGAAGCCGCTGTTGTGCTATGCGCTTCCTTGGGTAAGGGGATCGAATCCCAGTCAATTCTTCTTATTTGTCGAGTACTACGCGTGCTTGTTACCACCGATATGAACTTTGGCCAAACAGGTGTGCTTTCTCACGTGGATCTTGGGTACATTTACATCAAAATGGCTTAAATACCTTTCGAATATACTCTGCGCCTTGACGCTGAACAAGCAAAGTTGATAGTTCTCTCCCACTATTGATGTTTCACACCTCCCTCCTTAAGTCTCAGCCACAGTGGCATTCGGCTTCCCTTAATTTGAGTTTTGTGTCTCTGATTCAAGAATCACTTGGGATCGTCAATGTTACGTTGAGACGAAAATTAAACGCTCGCTTTGTACCACTGCGTTCCGTGGTTTGATCCGTGGATCTGACCGAGTAGCCGCGCAAACGTTAGCGGTGTCCATGGTACATGTAAGTCGTTTTCTAAGGGTTCTCCGATTTCCTCTATTTTAATGAAATGCATATATTGGAGAGAGAGAGAGAGAGAGAGAGAGAGAGAGAGAGAGAGAGAGAGAGAGAGAGAGAGAGAGAGAGAGAGAGAGAGAGAGAGAGGGAGAGAGAGAGAGAGAAAAGGTGTTAAATAGCACATCAATACACGAAATATTATATTGTGCTGAGAAAATTGTATTAAAGTGTCTTGCCCAGAGTAACACCACAGTGACCGACCGACCTTGTCTGGGCAGGATTCTAACACACACCTTTCTCTCCGGCATGATAACAACTGAGTCACCACGACTAGAGTCACTAATTTACAATTTACATATGGTCAAGAGTTTAAATTTGTGCACAAAATCTGACAATAAAAATAAGGACCGAAGCAAAGATGAAGAAAACAAAGATGAGGATAAGAAGAATAAGATAAATGTGGAGGAAGACGAGAAGGAGCATCTTGAAGAAGGACGAGGAGGAGCAGAAGAAGGAAAAAGAAAGAAAATAAAACTGAAGCCAAGTGGATTGCTGGACACTATCCGCCATGTCTCGCCTTTCACCACATCTGTGGCA
This sequence comes from Margaritifera margaritifera, assembly GCA_029931535.1. Lineage (NCBI taxonomy): Eukaryota > Metazoa > Mollusca > Bivalvia > Unionida > Margaritiferidae > Margaritifera > Margaritifera margaritifera. The sequence continues at coordinate 1,707,443 of JAQPZY010001290.1, read as the reverse complement.
GACGAAGCAAAGCGTACGTTTGCACATAGGTAGAGTGGATCCATGGTGGGTAGTATGGGTAGGTGGAGTTTCGCTCCCCCCCCCTCCCATTTTTTTTTATAAAACAGGGGGCGAAAATAACCTGAATGTTTACTATAGTAAGTTTTCTTTACAGATAGATGGTTAAAATTATGCTCTTGACATATTTAAAATGCACGAGCTCAACCGGGGTTCCGTTTCACAGACCTCTCGCATATTTGTTTACGGCCCCGCCCCCCCCCCCCCCCCCCCAAAAAAAATAAATAAATAAAGAAAAGAAAGCGGCGGATTTTACTTTTATCATTTTTTATTTTTATTTTGCGGTGGCGCTTTTGCATTTTTTTAATAATCAAAGCAGAGAGCTAGTCATCGCACTGTCAATCAACAAAAACAATGATCCCTTACAGATAATTGCATTTTCATAGTTTATGTAATTCAACGTAGTTTGAACCACTGTAATGGAGCGATCAATTGATTTCAGTCATAAATAATCGTGTAAAATTGAATATATAATCCCTATGCATAAGAACATTTAATTGATTGGGTTTTGAAGAACAAGCTAAGTACATCGGTATCTCGATGGTAGGCAAGCTTTTATAATATTTTGCAACGATTCGAAATTTAACAATAAGAAAACGAGGATTCAGCGATTTAAAAGAAATATTATATTGTTTAATGTAAAACTGGTCATTCATTATTTTTTTATATATTTTTTTTTTTCAAACTAAACTACGCTGATTCATTGAGTTTTAGGGAAAATCATACCATGATTTTGAAGCCCTTATAATCAAAATGGGGGAATATTTAAAATGTAAAACTCAAATGGTAGTTCCAACAAGTTTTTAGGCCCATGTCATGTAAAACTCAAATGGTAGTTCCAACATGTTTTTAGGCCCATGTCATCATCGCGAAGGAGCCTTGGACTAATACGAGGGTTAATATATCATTTACAAGTTGAATCTATCATTTTGCGTTGATTAAATAAATGTCTAAATCACATTCCACGTATTTTCAACGGTCGAGATGTTTGGTAGAGGTGGTCCTAGATGAAAGCCATCGATATAAGATGGATGGCCACAGATAGTTACGCGTCCTAGAACCAGGGATCGACCCCAAGATCACTGCGGTGCAAATCAATCGCATCATCGTTCGAAAACGGATCAAGGAGACAAGCTGGAAGTGTCCTCTTGCTAAATGGAGCAATGTCGAGAGTTTTGAAGGACGAATATCTAACACATTTGCTTAATTACAGTTGGACTTTCCTAAGGGTTCCGAGAAAGGTGAAACCAAATATGTTTCAATAAAATATATTAGTTTATTCTGTTGGTGAAATGCTTGAGAATCATCAACTCCGCGTATTTGTTGCGTTTTTAAAGTCCGTTAGTATAGCTATTAAGAGGACGGGGATTTGTTAAATGTTCAACTTGATGTTTTGACAAAACATAAAGCTAACACGACAACTGTAGTATTCATGGACGTCATGCCGTGATATTTTAAGAATACTAGACTGTGAGATTTGACACAAGTATTCCGTGAATTTAAGTAAATTGTGTGAGATCTATATGATTTTCCATGACGTCATCCATTTGCATCGATGCAGCACGCAAATAAACTGTCATTTTTTAGATGTACTTTTAGCGTATGTTAATAAGTTGCAGATTGTGTGGAACATGTACACAATCATGACTCAAATTCTTCTTATTTCATTCCATCTAAACATGCAACTTATTATTGAAACACTTGCAAAATGTGGGGTAATTCGGTTTAAAACATCAATAGGACAAAAACAAAATCGTAGCATAAGAAATAAATTACTCTGAAGAAAAAAATGAATTGAAGGGAGCGAAATTGTGAGATGGTCCAAAATTATGTGAGTTTTTTTTCCCAACATTGAGAGATCACTAAAGGAAGTTAACTATAGAAACGTAGCACTCTTGAACAACGGTGATCGGTAGGCGGACTGGAAATTATTGCAATATGGAACATTTTGACAACGGAACACAAACACACAATATAGTATAATATGTACCTACTACGAAAAAAAGTTTCCGTTTTAGTTCATTCTTTACAAGTGATGATCTCATACCAATGTAAAGTCATGAATGGCCTGGTGTGTGTGTGTGTGTGTGTGTGTGTGTGTGTGTGTGTGTGTGTGTGTGTGTGTGTTTACAGAAAATCAACACATGAAAGTTATAATGCACAGAGGCAAGTGAAGTGCCTTAGACGTAAACACACAACAACCGACCATCCTTGCTGGCGGATCCGACGGTAGGATTGAAACTGCACCTTTATGATCGCGAGTCCGATATGCAAATCATTGAGTCACTTCAGCTCGATGATGCTGAGGTATTCGATCGGAATGTATTACAAAAATATGGGTTAATACAATGAATAAAGCTTACAACATGTTGTATTTTATTAAAGGTTGCAAGACTTATTGTTTTGGACTGTGTGTATGCGTGTGTGAACTCTCTAAGATTCAAAAAGATCTTACTTTACGCTGCTGTTGTTTGGTTTTTGAGGAAGAAGTTCGACTGGTGGTATACGCCGACCATCAACAAAAATTTTTTTGGGTGTAATTTTTGTCAAGAACGTTGCATTAAAATCAGAAATTTCTTTCGGAATCTCCTTGTTTTGTCCGTCAGAAGTTTCATTGCTTTTCTTCGAAACCGCTACTTTGTTCTCGCTGGAATTATTCTCTGCTGTTGTAATTTCCGATTGGTCGCTTACTTGACTCTTTCCACCATTGTTATTTCTAAGGACATTTATAAAGTTCTGAATTTCTGGCATCAATAGAGCCATTAACACCGCTCCTAGCAAGAAAATGGCTGCGTTCTTGGCAATGCTGCGACTATTAGACATGTCTTTAGATGGAACAGGTTTTGTTTGTCCGATGGTACTCGCTGACATGGCTCCATTTTGATTTGTTTTATTATGGTGGGCCTTTGGGGGTATATGACGCCTATTCCTCTGTCCTCCCATCTTCTCGAAGAAACTGTCGAAATTCTCCTTTACCAAGTATCGGGTACTTTTCGAATTGCTATATTGCAAGACAACGTGTCGATTGTGCAGTAATTCCCACTTCACATCATCATTTCTTACCACTTCGTTTACAGTCAAGCTGAATCATAATCTGTTGAGATAAATGACTGTTGTTTGTATGTAGGACACTGTACTATAGAGATGCTGTACACATCTATTAATCATATGCGTAATCTTGTGATAAGGATGTAAGTGCCGCAATATCGAGAAAGGGGTTGTTATGTAGGACTCCTTTGCAATGAAATTGCACCACCCCCACCCTCTCCCCCCAATAAAAGGAAAAACAGTGTGTTGGTAAATAATAGCACTACAGGGCTTCACATTAAATTGGTGTACAATATGCTTATAATGAGAAATTACTTCACGGTAGTGTAGAGTATATCTGATCTTTCATTATACTCATTTTAAGTACATCTATTTGGATAGAGTGCACATCTTGTCCGTTATCACATGTACTCAGTGATATTCTTAAACTAAAGATGTTAACACTTGTCGACTACACCCGACTTAATAAATCGTATAAAGACTCGTCTACTACAAATTCATGAAGTCGCAAAACTACATTCAGTTTTATTTCATCGTCTTCCTTCGAGTGTATGTTACACTAGATTCGGTATCATTAAACTGCCTTATGTATTCTATGACATTGTTATAGACCCTGACTCTGTTACACTAGATTCGGTATCATTAAACTGCCTTATGTATTCTATGACATTGTTATAGACCCTGACTCTGTTACACTAGATTCGGTATCATTAAACTGCCTTATGTATTCTATGACATTGTTATAGACCCTGACTCTGTTACACTAGATTCGGTATCATTAAACTGCCTTATGTATTCTATGACGTTGTTATAGACCCTGAATCTGTTACACTAGATTCGGTATCATTAAACTACCTTATGTATTCTATGACATTGTTATAGACCCTGACCCTGTTACATTAGATTCGGTATCATAAACTGCCTTATATATGCTATGACATTGTTATAGACCCTGAATCTGTTACACAAGATTCGGTATCATTAAACTGCCTAATATATGCTATCACGCTGTTATAGACCCTGAATCTGTTACACTAGATTCAGTATCATTAAACTGCCTTATATATGCTATCACGCTGTTATAGACCCTGACCCTGTTACACTAGATTCGGTATCATTAAACTGCCTTATGTATGCTATGACATTGTTATAGACCCTGACCCTGTTACATTAGATTCGGTATCATTAAACTGCCTTATATATGCTATGACATTGTTATAGACCCTGAATCTGTTACACTAGATTCGGTATCATTAAACTGTCTTATGTATTCTATCACATTGTTATAGACCCTGACTCTGTTACACTAGATTCGGTATCATTAAACTGCCTTATGTATTCTATCTCATTGTTATAGACCCTGAATCTGTTACACTAGATTCGGTATCATTAAACTGTCTTATGTATTCTATCTCATTGTTATAGACCCTGAATCTGTTACACTAGATTCGGTATCATTAAACTGCCTTATGTATGCTATCTCATTGTTATAGACCCTGACCCTGTTACATTAGATTCGGTATCATTAAACTGTCTTATGTATACTATCACATTGTTATAGACCCTGAATCTGTTACACTAGATTCGGTATCATTAAACTGCCTTATATATGCTATCACATTGTTATAGACCCTGAATCTGTTACACTAGATTCGGTATCATTAAACTGCCTTATGTATGCTATCTCATTGTTATAGACCCTGAATCTGTTACACTAGACTCGGTATCATTAAACTGCCTTATGTATGCTATCTCATTGTTATAGACCCTGAATCTGTTACACTAGATTCGGTATCATTAAACTGCCTTATATATGCTATCACATTGTTACAGACCCTGACCCTGTTACGGTATCATTAAACTGCCTTATGTATTCTATGACATTGTTATAGACCCTGAATCTGTTACACTAGATTCGGTATCATTAAACTATCTTATGTATGCTATGACATTGTTATAGACCCTGAATCTGTTACACTAGATTCGGTATCATTAAACTGCCTTATATATGCTATCACATTGTTACAGACCCTGACCCTGTTACGGTATCATTAAACTGCCTTATGTATGCTATCTCATTGTTATAGACCCTGAATCTGCTACACTAGATTCGGTATCATTAAACTGCCTTATATATGCTATCACATTGTCACAGACCCTGACCCTGTTACGGTATCATTAAACTGCCTTATGAATGCTATCTCATTGTTATAGACCCTGACTCTGTTACACTAGATTCGGTATCATTAAACTGCCTTATGTATGCTATGACATTGTTATAGACCCTGACCCTGTTACACTAGATTCGGTATCATTAAACTGCCTTATGTATGCTATGACATTGTTATAGACCCTAACCCTGTTACACTAGATTCGGTATCATTAAACTGCCTTATGTATGCTATCACATTGTTATAGACCCTGACCCTGTTACACTGTATGCTATCACATTGTTATAGATCCTGACCCTGTTACACTGTATGCTATTACATTGTTATATATCCTGACCCTGTTACACTGTATGCTATCACATTGTTATAGACCCTGACCCTGTTACACTGTATGCTATCACATTGTTATAGACCCTGACCCTGTTACACTGTATGCTATCACATTGTTATAGACCCTGACCCTGTTACACTGTATGCTGTCACATTGTTATAGACCCTGACCCTGTTACACTGTATGCTATCACATTGTTATAGACCCTGACCCTGTTACACTGTATGCTATCACATTGTTATAGACCCTGACCCTGTTACACTGTATGCTATCACATTGTTATAGACCCTGACCCTGTTACACTGTATACTGTCACATTGTTATAGATCCTGACCCTGTTACACTGTATGCTGTCACATTGTTATAGATCCTGACCCTGTTACACTGTATGATGTCACATTGTTATAGACCCTGACCCTGTTACACTGTATGCTGTCACATTGTTATACTTTGTTTTCATACCAAACTGGAGGCTGTGGAAAAATAGTGAATGGTGTCTGAAAATTAATCTTAAAGAAAACAAAATGTATCATTGTTAATAAATGTTGACAATTGTGACCTCGTTTAAAAGAGAATTCTAATTTTAAAACAAAACTTATAATTGTTAATAAATGATGACACTTGTGACCTCGTTTAAAAGAGAATTCTAATTTTAAAACAAAACTTTGAACGTGTCTCTAGTTAACAGATATACTGGAATGCACTTCACAGCATCAGCTTCATTCAAGCTTACTATACACTGCGCTGTGGTTTTCCTATCATTCAGTCCCAGAATAAAATCAGCTTGAATTGAGCAGAAATATGGGGCATATACAACCGAAAAAAGTCCAAACTTTTGAAATAAAGACGACGTATATGATGAAACCATGTACAAGAATCTTCCTTGTGAAAAACCACACATTAAATTCAGCAAACATATAGTTCTGAACTCTAGAGAGTGAATTTACGTTTTGATATTGTCAAGTCAATGTTGAAATATTGGTACAGATTGGAAAATCTAAAGGAATAATTTTTTTATGTGAATGTTCATCTAAATGTTCCAAGAAGCTTAAACCTTAATAATAATAATAATAATAATAATAATAATAATAATAATAATAATAATAATAATAACAATAAGAGGAAGAGGAAGAAGTTATCTTGTTACTCATCAATACTTAAGATATCAAACGTGTCGTCTCTTTTCTTAGGCATAAAAAAAAATCATTAACACTCAGAAGCAGACTGGTTTGCGTCAAGTATTTTCATGGCTGATATTAAATATAAACAGTTGAATCAATGGAAAACTGAAGAGCTATATATACATCAACGAAAGATCTGGTATAGAAACGTATTTAACACTAGTAAATAGTCCTGACTTCATCCAGGATATTATAAAATTACGTATTTTATCACATAAGTTACTTAGTGAAACTAGTCGGTTTGCCAGAATACCAAGATAAGAAAAAATATGTAACAAATGTTCAAGCAGTGTTATCCTACATTATTGTCTTATACAGTCTGGTATTGTAGTTGTCTCTGTCGTACATTATTGTCTTGTACAGTCTGGTATTGTGGTTGTCTCTGTCGTACATTATTGTCTTGTACAGTATGGTATTGTGGTTGTCTCTTTCGTACATTATTGTCTTATACAGTCTGGAATTGTGGTTGTCTCTGTCGTACTTGCTAATTCTGTTGTTTCCTGTTTCTTCTTTGTGAGCCTGAACTGGTAAATAAATTTCTTATTTCTTGTAATTCTTGCATCATTATAATAAAAAAGAAGCCTGAAAAGCCAACTTTTGTCACATAAAATTAACTTGTCCATGATATGATTATTGGTATTCGTCACTCACCTCCTGACTCAAGAAGGTGGTTTGTCAAATGACGTATTTTCATCGGTCCCCCGACGATAATGAACAAATTTTCATAGCATGTTGTGTCTACATTAGTCGACCACTATCAGGATATTTAGTGTATTTTATAGATCTGTAACAAATTTCTATCTAACAGCTTGCTGTCCCTGTTCTTATCATTACTGACAACAATGTAATACCAGTCGAAATGTAATCACTCTGCGCTCAAAATGAGGAGTATCATATTACAAACATCGCTTTGTTGTGCAAATCTATACACCAGGGGCTATGAAGTTTTTAATTTCAGGCTGACAAATTTAAAAAAAATTAAACTTTTATCGAGAGCATGTGACGTCGAATTTCTTACTACCAATGCTATTTTACAAATTAGAAAGTGCCACATTCCACAGGCAGACTTCGGTTGTCCTGAGCTAACCTATAGTTTCTAAACATCATGCCATTAAACCTGTATCACAAATGCTAATAGGGATTATGGAGATATTTTTGTTTTTTTATCTTTTCACACAAGCACTTGGATTATGTTTAGTCACCATTTGTATCATTTGGTGTGCGTCCTTTTGTAAATTTGGATATTGTCTGGATGGTAAATATTGTTTTTCTTCTCATTTCATCTTTAGTGCTTGTAATATGTGTGCCCATGTCTGTCATACTCTCGGTGACCATCCTTCTTTTTCTGTTTGCATGTGTTTGTCATATTGTGTGTGTGTGTGTGTGTGATACATGTTTAATGGCATGAGGTGTTATATATATATATATATATATATATATATATATATATATATATATATATATATATATATATATATATATATATAACGACAAGGATTTTTCCTTTTTATCCCCCATAGGTATATAGATATAGCAATGTCTGCTTTGTCCTTAAACATTTCGTTTCCGGAGCATTACTCACACTGTTCAAAGTATTTCAACCAAACTTGGTACACATTTCGAGGAAGCTGCATCGAGGTGCCTTTTGATACTTAAAATGTTCCGCATTAAAGTTTTGTTTGTATGTTACCATGGAAACAAAGTGTAGCATAGGTGGTATACAAAATGAGAGCGAGTATTCTGTATAGAAGTCGTTACATGTTAGGATGTCTGTCCGTCTTCACTCACTGCTGGGGAGCAAGGTAAACGCTATCAAAAGCGATTCAGTTTTAATTTCTCAAAATACTGGAGTACCTTTCAATTAATCTTGGAAATTCTTATACGTACATGAATTCAAAGTTGAATCGATGGGGTGATAATTTTGTACTCAGAGGTTTATGTCTTGTCGGCCGCCGACTTTCTGAGTTGCCAGTTCATAGAGCGTTTTATTTGCGGACTTTCTGAGCTGCCAGGTCATAGAGCATTTTATTTGGCGTACTTTCTGAGTTGCCAGGTCATAGAGCGTTTTATTTGGCGGACTCTCTGAGCTGCCAGGTCATAGAGCATTTTATTTGGCGTGAAGAAGTAAAAGTTTTAGTCACAATATTAAAAAAAAAATTGCTTCTTGCAAACGCTTGGACTACAGGACTATTTATTTACAATGGGCTAATAGTGCTACACTGGAATTGCTTGATCTATTTTGTATACTTCTATTGACGTTTTGGAAGAGAGGTAAATATTGAATGTACCTTTAATTGAAATGCACCACACGCGGTATATAGTCTGTAAAGGAACTGACGGCTACCTCATATCAAATTATTACCATATATATATTCATTTGAGAGTGCATTCTACATTGTCATGTACCGTAAGCCCAGTTATTATGGTTACTGATGGAGAAAATTATGCATTTATGTATATTCTCTAGTCATCAAAGTGGAAAACAATGTTTAGCATTGACTTGAATGGCATGAATCCTAATGCTTACCATAAACGTATTTTGAGTAGGTATAGCTGGTATACATGATACTAATGTCCGCTCTTGAATATGTCATCTGTGCTGTTAACAGTTTGATCACGAATGATGGAAGTTTGATCTCTAAAAGTAAAGATCGCATGTCGGATCAAGATTTTATCAAAATAGGTATATTACTGGGCCCTATGCGCTTGATTTCATCTCATTAAAGTGGAATATTTTGCTCAGGGAACAAATGGTCACACAAGCAAGACTTCTAGTTCCCTGTTTTGTCAGAGGAGTGTATGCTCTATGTAGATAAAGAATTTTCACGTAAGTAGATCACACACACACACACACACACACACACACACACACACACGTGCATACACATGTAGTTGTTTCATACATTGTACACATCTTACATCTAACTTTAAAGAAACATGTCGTAATCGTATATATGCTTCTTATAGATTATTTCTATGTTAACAATATCTCTATAAACATATATAATGCCTTATATATTATTTCTATGTTAACAATATCTCTATAAACATATATAATGCCTTAGAGATCATTTCTATATAACAATATCTCTATAAACATATATAATGCCTAAGAGAAATAAAGAATACAATTCTATCAAAGTAAAAAAACAAATTATAAAATAGCAGATGGTTTAGGCGACCTCTTTGAAAAGTACCTGCAAATTGAATGTCGAAAATATATAAAACATATTAATTAATATAAAATCTTGTCTGTTTACATATTGTTTGAAATAAATTCTTGTTTCTACATACGAAATCAACAATCTCTATATCATGTTTTGGCCAAGAAACTCTTTTGTTTTTCTTCACATTATTCTATTCTAATACTATTATGAGTAAATTTAACAAATAATATAACAACAAGAAAAAACAACACTTTGTTACAAAAAGATCAGGAATAATATTTCATGAGATGACCCTCCCTCACCAACCCCCTCCCCAAACCCCCAAAACCTGTGCAATAGTTCAGATTTAATAATAATAATAATAATAATAATAATAATAATAATAATAATAATAATAATAATAATAATAATAATAACAACAACAAAAAGAAGAAGAAGAACAGCAGCAATTTGAAATACTGCTTTTCAGGGAGAATAGAAAATGTATATGCAATGCCAATTATAAATACAACAATGAAATCACACGATAGATTATTATTAAGGCAATTAGTTATATGTGTAACTTTAGATGAGATGAGACAAAGATCTATATCTTAATGACTGGAAGAAACTGGATAGACAAGCATTACAAAATATAATACTATACCAGGCAGTAGATATAAAACTGATGATAGAATTATCATAAATAGTACACGAAATACGGCACAATTTGTAGGTGAATCCGACCGAGTTTAAAATAGTTTCTCTAAAATATCATTTCAGTAGCTGCATTTTCTCAACTCCACTGCGATGAACTCCATTAAAGTTCCAACGTTTGAAAATCCCATAAATGTAGGCAGTAATTACAGTAATTAACTTTTTGGTTTGTCGGTACAATTGTATAATTTGACATATATAAATAACATGTCAGTGCATATATATTTGGTATGAATTGAAACTAATATCTATGTATATATATATATATATATATATATATATATATATATATATATATATATATATATATATAATAATAATAATAATAATAATAATTATAATTGTAATACTAATAGAACCAGCTGTTTTGATGATGTTGTTAAATATATCGACCAAAACAGCTTTGAAAAAGTCAAAATTCTCATGAATCTCCATTTTTATTTTTTAAGTTAAGGAAGTTAAGGTTCATCATACCATTTTTGTCATTACACAAAGTATTTTGACCACATGACTTCAAATGAGCACAGCAAAATATATACATTCTAATGATTTATAACTACTGGTCGTACCTAGATTACATTATGGTAATTGCCAATAGATAAAAAATATGTATAAAAACTCGCCCCCCCCCCAAAAAAAAAAAAAAAAAAAAGAAATGAATACAAAAAAACATTAGTAAAATTGTTTTTTAGTTTCTAAAAGCACCAGAAAACTGATAAAGTCTAAATAATTTAAAACTTGGTTTGAAATAACCCCTATACATGTATAAGAGAGTAGATGCTTTACTATAGTGGTAATGTAATCAGACCATACTTGAGTTGTAGTCACTGATTTTATGGTTGAGTAATCTCAATGTTATAAAGACATGGTTAAGGAATCAGTTCCAAAACATATATTATTGTTTTGGACTTGGTAAACTTTTTGTAAAGTTTTAGAACGTTAGAAAAATAGATTGTTTGTTATAATAGGGGTAAATGAAATAGTTGTTACCTAGCAGCCGTTAGACTTGATTGCAATGTACAGCTTTTTGCTGAGCTCATTTCAAGTGGTACGATGAACTCTAAGTCAAACTTATCACGTGTGGTAATTTGTATATACAGATTCCTAGTATCAGACGGATACAGTGTTGAAATACAGAGTGTTCTGAGATATGGATCGGTCTAATCCAACCCGGAACAATTCAGAATTCTGCAACATAAAAAAAAAAGAAAGAAAGAAAGAAAGAAAAACAAGATAATCAGTCAATCAGTATTATCAATCTATTGGATTAGAGGGAAATTAATTATGGCCACGAACTGTATAGTTCTTATCTGGAAGAACCCACCCGCCTCCAAAAATGCACTATACCACTAAACTAAGACTTTAAGATTTATTCCAAATTATTTGTTTAATTGCCGCATAGTGGTTGTTGTCGGAGTCTAGCAGACGAGAGTTTCGCGTATTTTCAGCCAATGACAATCCTATATTTTTTTATCTGCGGAGCAGAGCAGGTGCGCGCTCAAAGAAGGCAACAGATCTCACAGTTGTGTTGTCAATGCCGATAAAATGCTCATTCAGTACTCATAAGCTCCTTGGATAGAACATATAGTAACGTTTGATAATGTAGAACTGAATGAGAACTACAAATCAACATGTTCTCATTTATTTGTTGGATCAATAGGTTGTAAGTATGGGTTGCATGCGGTTGATATGGACGCGAACGGACAACAGCATATACCACGAAATCATGATACGATGTGTTATTCTGTTTGTTTACACGTGCGTTTTAAACTTAATGCCTGCACATACGCGCTTTGTCATGTACACTAGAATTATTTAGCATATTACCACACGTTTTTATGCATTTTACATTCAGGTTATCAATTTTGTTTCAGTGGATGGCACCTTGCACTGTTTTTTTTTTTCTCTCCTCTGCATGTACAAATAACGCACCTTCCTAAGGTTCAAAATCAAACTTTGCATTGTGCTTGCTTCTTTGCAGCCAGAGTGCTAACTTTCAGCATTAATTTTTGTTGATGGCGGGGGTCTTTCTTTAATTCACAAATCAATAATTAGTAAATATTTCCTTCCCACAAGACCAAACAATTCTCTGCTATTTTCAGTTTTAATTTATTTCTGATATGACTGATTGTGTCAGAAAGCCAATATTAGCAGAATATAGTATAACATTTTATAAGAAAAAATGTATGTTGGCACGAAAATTTCTCAAGTAGTCACCAAATTTTGCCCTGATAAATACTGACATGTACAATTATCAGATCAGGGATTTTCAAATGTTATAAAAGTCAGCTTGCTCAGGGCAAGTTGACTGTAAAATTGAACTTGCCCCTGTGAAATTTGAGCTAGCCCCAAACAATATCCCAACATGAGTAAAAAAAATACAATAAAATAAAATATGTAATATTGTAAGGAAATTCCTAATTTTCCCTAGATAAGGTAGCACAGACTCATCGAATCAACTATATCAAAACTAATGAAAGCTAGAGTGTTTGTATTGATTTATTTATACTCATAACTGAAGGATTTGTGAACACTTATTTTATCCATTTACTTAACAGTTATCATATAGTCACCTCAAAATCAGCAACATGCATCAAAATATTTGACAAGCCAACTTTTGAGGGGGACCCCAGGTGGCTGAGTGGTCTAAGGTGCTCACCTTTACAGATCACTGACATCTCACCTCTGTCTGTGTGGGTTCGAGTCTTGGACTCGGCCACCATGGGTATGTGAGAAAGCTTGCCAGTAGCTTCCAGTGGGTTGGTGGTTCTTCCCAGGGTTTTCCAGAGTTTTTCCTTCACCAGATATACTGTCTGCCATATATAGCCTATCTGTGGTGAAAAATGGCATTAAACACACAACAACAACAACAACAACAAGCAGACTTTTGAGATTGAGAACACTTAATTTTATCCATTTAATTGTTTGCCAAGCAGTATGTATCTGTCTCCTGTAATTATCACATAAACAACAGATCTACATTTTCTACATTTTCGGTACATCGATTACACTTTGAACAAAATCCACCTTGTGGTTAATCGTTAAAGACGAGTACCTTTTATTTCCAAACACACCTGTCAAAGAAATCTCACGAGTTGTATTATTAACAATTAACACCTACTCACCTTATAATTGCATGAAAGCAATCTTTGATGAGCCGATTGTTTAGAGTCTGCAAGCTCACAAACTGCTCCAGGTGAGGTTAGGACCTGGAAGTTGGCGAATCCCGGATACATACAAATATTATGATTAAAATGTAACTGATAAGTTAAAACATAAATTTATTCCTTATTTGTCAAAACTTGCTTTAAATAGTAAATATTCACAAGAAAATGCCAGACTGACCTTGACATTGACTACAACATGGAAATGAAATACGTTAGATGAAAGAAACTGTGTCCATTTATGTAATAGAAGAATGCAGTACATATAAACACTAAATAAATGTGCTGATATATGTACTGTGCAGAGATCGCAGTGTATAAAACTTGCAGACATAAAGCATTATGAATGGAACACGGCCCCTTTCTCCCTTTCTCAGTCACTCTTTTGGACTTGTCCAAGGGCAAGTACCCTGGAAACTTGAGCTTGCCTGAGCATAATTTGAGCTTGCCCTGGGAGTTGGGCAAGTGTATTTGTAAATCCCTGATCTGATAAACCAGAAGAGGGTTGCACTATGTAATTTTCCATGCAGGATCTGGCTCCTATTCATCTTTAGTTATTGTCTATTAATTAGTATTTACTCGTATAAGTCCTCTCTTTCTCTTAATTTTTTTTCAGATATTAGGCAAGGCACTTTATTCAACTTGTCTCAGCACAGTTTAGTCTTCAAAGTGTGCCATAATATACCCCCCCCCCCCATCATTATACTATCATAAACTCTTGTACATCTATCACACCTTTCATTCACTGGTGTTGTACAATTCTGAACTTGCAAGAATTAGAATGAAACTTGACTTGTATGACTGTGTTGAGTAGGCGGGGTAGAGTGGGATGGGAATGCACCTTTAACCATGCATGAAGACTGAGTATACAAACTATTTACTTTGATATGACTGAACTAGCTGCCACAAAATTACCCTTGTATTATGGTTCTTTTTTTCTTCTCACTTGTATATATTTAATTTCAGGTTTCCATGATGATAAAATTTTCCCCATAGACAAAAACAAAGAGTTCAAGGAAAGGCTTAAAACGATTCCATCATGTCTCACTCTGCCACTACACAGATAGGGGATGTGGCCACGGCCACTCCTGAAGAAGTGCAAATTGCAGCTCTTCAGAGAAACGCTGTGAATTATTTTGAGCGATTTGAGCGCTATGAGAGTCAGGAACTTCTCGGTTATTGTTCAACTCACCATCTTCTCTCAGAAGAATTCAGATTTCCCATCGATGCTCCAATGGGTCTATATTCCAATGTTCTTTCCATGGATTCTTGTGTCATTTTGGTACCAGAGGAGGATGATCCAGCAAACCAACCATTAGATTATCGAGAACTTCATCAGATAATTCGAGAATTAATGTATGGGATTTATATTTTAAATCAAACTCCCACAATAAGCCTGGAGGCAAATTTTGATCAGGGTACTGTGTGTCAGCTTCCACCAGCTTACCAAGACACGAGGATTGGACAAATTCTTATAAATGTGGACTATATGATGAAAGCACTGTGGCATGGGAGTTACTTTCCAAAAGAGAAAAGGACAAAGTTCAATGAGAAGTGGAGATCAAACTTTATGGTGAATCCTAGTAGTGGAAAGCCTGAAACCAAGAAATCTTTCTTGCTGGAATTCATCAATGCTGGTAAGATCCTGTATTGTTTTTTTTCCATAGATGTTAAACTTATGGTTTATTCCTTGCATAAAATGCAAAATGTAACAATGTAATGTCACTGGTACATTCCTAAAGCTGGGTTTTCTCTGAGAGTGTGCACGAAGTATTTTGGGTTCTAGGTTTAAAAAGCATGCTGGCCTTAGGACAATAAAGCAGACTGCAAGGACTTGGCATATACATTCGGTAGATACCAGAACAGGTATTTAGGGTGGCATAATGCATCCGTGATGTTAGTATATTAAACTTAACTTATTGAGCATTTTGGACTCTGGTGGTAGAAGTAAAATGAGTGGATAGGCTTAAGCATAGTTATTAACAAAGCACGCCCTTGTATAATAAGGTACATGGTATAGTTTAAGAACAAAGTAGCTATTGACATCTGGCAATTTAGAGGATTAATAAATTGCCAAATATCAGTAGTTGTTTATCCCACCATCCCATATTCATCAGCACTAAGGATTTGTATTGGGGATTTTCCTGTTATTTCCAAAGTGGGGTCTTGGACCCTTGCAGGGCTCAAAATTAACTTTCTTTTCAGTACTAGCAGCACTTGATAGTTGTAACATTTTAAACAAGTAAAAATTAGGCTATTTTTAGTGTCCACTAGTATGTTGAATAAACTTGAAATTTGAATACAATTATTTACATAACTAGCATATTGAATAAACTTGAAATTTGAATAAAAAATATCACTAGCATATTGAATACAAAATATCACTAGCAAGAAACTTCTATATAACTAGCATGTTGAATAAACTTGAAATTTGAATCCAACTTATATAACTAGCATATAGAATAAAATTGAAATTTGAATACAAAATATCACTAGCATATTGAATAAAATTGAAATTTGAATACAAAATATCACTAGCATATTGAATACAATTGAAATTTGAATACAAAATATCACTAGCATATTGAATACAATTGAAATTTGAATACAAAATATCACTAGCATGTTGAATAAAATTGAAATTTGAATACAAAATATCACTAGCATGTTGAATAAAATTGAAATTTGAATACAAAATATCACTAGCATATTGAATACAAAATATCACTAGCAAGAAACTTCTAGATCATTTATTTCAGCTAGAAAGTTGCTAATTGTAACTAACAAAATGCTAACTTGTTAGTGTAAACTTTGTGCCCTGCCTTGGAATTATGAAAATTAGAGCTAAATTGGTAATTTTCAGAATAAAAGAAAACAAGACTGCATTTATATTAACAAGCTAAGCAAGGTATGTTTTATTACCATAAAACACTCAGTTAGCATTGTGATCAAGTTGGCTGAATTATTGTAAAGCAGTTAATAGCAATTTCACATAATTCAGCATGGCAGCATTTTTATACTTTCCCATAAAATAACCATGATGAACACAGATTTTTCATTTTTATAGTTCTTTCATTTTTTGCTTGAAATGCAAGAAGGGAACAAAGGTTTAGTTATTTTACTATCTGGACCTTCAGCCTGACTCCTCTCAGTTGGACTTTTCAGGTCAAAGTTGGCAAAATACAGTAGAATCTATTTTGGGAGACCGCCGCTTCCACCAACAAAACATGTTCTTACAAAATAGGTTTACTCTCATATAACAGATTCCTGAATTGAGTACAGTATATGATCTCTCTAGACAGGCTTTACTATATACATATTTGTGTAATTGGGGATGGGGCCTAGGAAAATCCCTGTTTATGGATTGTGGGATTGGGTATGGGACCTAGGAAAATCCGTGTTTATGGATTGTGGGATTGGGGATGGGGCCTAGGAAAATCCCTGTTTATGGATTGTGGGATTGAGGATGGGACCTAGGAAAATCTGTGTTTATGGATTGTGGGATTGGGGATGGGACCTAGGAAAATCCGTGTTTATGGATTGTGGGATTGGGGATGGGGCCTAGGAAAATCCCTGTTTATGGATTGTGGGATTGAGGATGGGACCTAGGAAAATCCGTGTTTATGGAATGTGGAATTGAGGATGGGGCTTAGGAAAATCCCGTTTTTTTTAGGCTTTAATTGATATTTATGGCTATTGGTTAATATTTGATCATGAGTTAAATCCATACATACCTTACTATGAAATATCTCTGCAGCCAGCTTGGTGGCATTATCATTTTTCTACATGTAACTATTAAATACAACTACTGGGACACACATTTCTACATATGTGTGTAGAAAATATGATGCCCTTATATCTATAACTTGAAGTACATGTAACTCAGGCCCATTTGTAATAATCTCTGGTTTTTGGCAATAATCCTTTTTGTCAGGTTGCCAGGATATCACCAAGGATCCAGAGTATGCCGATGTGTATGACAATCTTCCAGTTGAGGCCCCTGGTGACACTGAGATGGCAGAAGAGCGAAGGTTCTTTATGTCACATGTAGACAACATCTCCATGCAAATTGTACTTTTTCAGCGCAAAGTTCAGCACCACAAAGAACTCTTTTTAATGGACTGTGACTGGCTTGTATCCAGTGTTGTCAAATTATTAGATGACAAGCTCAATCACACAGATTACGAGAGGATAAATTCTCGTCTCCAGATGCATGAGAAAATGATAAAAGAGAATCTTGAGAAGAAAGCAGAAATTCGCCGTCAGATGCAGCTGCTAAAGTTTGTTAGTTACATGACGCCATTTTTGATGGGGATGAGGAAGAGGATGAAGATTCCAGATATCAGCAGACTGCTTCCCAATCTTACAGGTAATCAAAGAATATTGTAGTGAAAATGTTTGTATACCAGTCTTATTGCATATTATAGATATGTTATATAGAGATACCTATTGATATGCTGCTAAGGTTTATACTGAACATAATTGATCTTCCATTGAATAGGTTCCGCTCTACAGTTGTTTAGTACTTTTGAAAGAGGGAAATGTATAAAGTGAAGTAGTTTGCATTTGCAAAAAGCACAATCGTTGGAATCCCTCTATGCTACTTTCATAGACTGTGACTGAAATTTTATTGTATATTGTATTAAGGAAATGAGGCGCTGCCTAAAGCAGACAGCTGATCAAAATGGCTGCTCCCATGTGCTCGAGAAATAAACATGATCATATTAGAAAGCAGCTGAGGGCCTCACATGAGACTAAATATATCTTTAGTTTAATTGAATAACCCTCGTTAAATAAAGAATTGTTATTATTATTATTGTAACTTTAGCAGTTATTAAAATAGCAAAAACGAATTTTGCCAGAGTAGATAATACTAAGTTCTGAAAATGCAAAAAATGAATATACAATATAAAAAGAACTAAAAAAGTTATTGGCTTGTGTTTTTTCCAATTTACCTTTGAAGACCAGGAGGTGAAAATGACCAAGCAGAGCTAGCAGTCTTTTGAGAGATGCACATCTTAAGTAAGGCTAAGCTGTATACTCTGTAACCCCAGTTACACCCATGTATCATACACCAAAATCATACCTGCCATATTCCCAGACAGTGTTGGGGGATTTTGAGACTCAAAAAGTGTGTTTTGAGGTCCCAAGGGGGGTCAGTGCATGACCCCCAAAAAACGATGTCGTCCAATTGAGAATAAGCTATCTTTTCATATAAGCCTAGAGAAAGTGACTGGAAATTAAAATCTGAATAAAAGAAAATAACTTGTCTGTTTTCTTTAAACCATTTAATAAACTTACAAAGAAAAAATAGTTGGTAAACTTAGCATTGTCAAATATCATCACCACACACATACACATATGTGCAAACACTCACATAATGACAACCACACTGACATTAAATAAAAAAAAGACACCAAGTTTCTGTCTTTAAAATCCATTGGATGGCAAAATATATTACTATTGTCATTCAATCAATCTATTTCATAGCTAAAATCATCCTGAAAAGCATGGGTCAATTAATAGTTGGTATTTTAACAGATTAAGATAACGAATAATTATAAAGAGAACTACCGTAATCTGAATGTTCAATTCAGCATGTTGAATATGTTCTGGTTTGTCCCGATGTTACATACTGGTGGTGCTGCTATGTCAACGTATGTCATACACTCCAGAATGACTGATGTCGAAATGGTGTTTGGAGTATGTGCAAAGAATGAAATGCTTCCCCATGCTCCTGTGGTTCACATAGTCAAACTCCGTCAACCAGGAGTTCTGAAATTTAGTTTTGCTTGGCTTTGCTTGCTTTGCTGATGGCTCAATGTTTCCTGAATCACAGGAAATATGTTTTGACATTTTGCCTTCAAAAATGAATTACACTTGAACACTATTCTGACTACTGAAATAATCATGTTTTGTGTTTTATATATGGAGTAAAATCTGACTTCAAAGAAACGTTGCCGCTGTTCACAAACTTGCCAATAATCTTTAATAAAGATGGCTTTAACATTCTCTTTCAAGACAATGATCTGTAATAACTTTTGTTCTTCAACACGCATCTCTTTGATATACCTATAATTTCAAATGAATTGGGTTGTTCCACTTTGTGAGCTTTACCTATGCAAATTAGCCTAATGGCTACCCCCACAGCAGTATTCAAAGGACTTAACAAATCACCTTAGCTATTGTCAGCCAGTTAAGTAATATGTGAACTGGTTGTTGTTTGTACTTGACCACCTTACCTTTTAATTGCCCCTATGACAATTAGCTTTATAAACTGCCCCAAGGATAGTTTTATATGAGCTTTAAGCAGGACTCTTTACCGTTTATACATACTACATGTCAAGGGCATACATTAAGATAGTGTTTTTTTTCTTCGAAGATTACTGAAAATCATGTTTTTCGAAGCACGACTGTGTCAGGGGGTTAGTGAGTAAAATAAGTCGTGTTTTTAGCGTGACACATCATGTTATGACAGGCATACAAATTAAGTGAATTAACAAGTATTTTAACAATACCTAAGAAATACTCGGTATTTTTTTTTAAATAACCTGGATAACAAGTGAGTAAATCCAGGGAAATTCTTTTTCTTTAAAAATCAAACCCTGTGCAAAGTACTAAACTGTTGAGTGGAACCTTAACTTCAGTTAAAAATCAAACCCTATGCAAAGTACTAAACTGTTGAGTGGAACCTTAACTTCAGTTAAAAATCAAGCCCTGTGCAAAGTACTAAACTGTTGAGTGGAACCTTAACTTAAATTAAAAATCAAACCCTGTGCAAAGTACTAAACTGTTGAGTGGAACCTTAACTTCAGTTAAAAATCAAGCCCTGTGCAAAGTACTAAACTGTTGAGTGGAACCTTAACTTCAGTTAAAAATCAAGCCCTATGCAAAGTACTAAACTGTTGAGTGGAACCTTAACTTCAAATAAAAATCAAACTCTGTGCAAAGTAGTAAACTATTGAGTGGAACCTTAACTTCAGTTAAATAAATGAATGATTAAACAAATATATTGAATTCACTATTTTTTGTGTGGTAAAAAATTTGATTTCTGCAAAAAGATGAAATTAAAGAACAATTATCCTTCTGTGAAAAAAATATGACTTCTTGCCTAATCCAGGACCTCTTGCCCAATCCACAAATTAAAGTACCCATTGAAAATGTCATTTTACAGAAACCACAAAAATTGATACCCACGAAAATAGATGAATTAACAACAAATGACAAATACATAATACATGAAAATAAATATATTATTGAAAAACACAGAATGAATAAAATAAAAGATAAATGAATAAATCAATAAATAAATGAGTAAATAAACTTGTGAATAATAAAAGTAGTGATTTCTCCAGGATTTTCATTCTGAGGGGGAATTACCCCCTCTGGCAGTTTCATAAGGAGGGAATTTTCATTTTTAAAGGTGAACATTTTTTTATATGATAACAGTATGTATCAATAGACCTCTTATTAGTATGTTTTATATGAAAACAGTATGTATCAATAGACCCCTTATTAGTATGTTTTATATGAAAACAGTATGTATCAATAGACCCCTTATTGGTATGTTTTATATGAAAATAGTATGTATCAATAGACCCCTTATTAGTATGTTTAAAAAAACGTCTGTGTTATAAATACCTTTTAATGAATAAAGATAAAACTTGTTGTTGATCTTTATCTTATCAGCAGAGACATTACAGTTGTTTATCATTATAAATGCATGTAATAGCAGAGATGTTACCACCAAATACAGAAAACTGCTTGTCTGCCATTGTACAACGTTGCCAAGTGCAATTGGTAAAATACTTTTAAAAATTAGGTATGTAGTGTCTCAGTGATCATTTGCAGATAGTCACTTAGTAAGCACTTGATTATGGTAGTTTAACTAGAAGTCAAGTGCTTACTTGATCAGATCAAGCTTTGTTAATATTAATAAATGTTTCAGGTTTTGTTATGCTCACATCAAAGCGACTGTGTGCAATTGTCGCAGGGGATTCATTAAATGTAGGGGGGATTCACATAATCACATGTCATGGAGAAAGCACTGTAAAAGTACACAAGTTAGGAAGTAAAGGAATATTATTTTCCAGAATTATTCAAGTCCAGTTTATTAATATTATAAACTCATTAGCTGTCACATAAGAGTGGCTTTCAAGACATTTATTTTCGTTGTATGGAGACAGTTGAATAGACTTAAGTTGTTTCAGTATCAAATATTTAGACCTTAATGGAATAAAATAATTTACACTCTACATTGTTTATTGCAACTAATGGCTTTGTGTATACCACCCACTATAAACAGTCCATTTTTACCTCTCAATGGCTTTGTGTATACCACCCACTATAAACAGTCCATTTTTACCTCTCAATGGCTTTGTGTATACCACCCACTATAAACGGCCCATTTTTACCTCTCAATGGCTTTGTGTATACCACCCACTATAAATGGCCCATTTTTACCTCTCAATGGCTCTGTCTGTATATACCACCCACTATAAACGGCCCATTTTTACCTCTCAATGGCTTTGTGTATACCACCCACTATAAACGGCCCATTTTTACCTCCCAATGGCTTTGTGTATACCAGCCACTATAAACGGCCCATTTTTATCTCTGTATAGCCATCATACCCTACATGAGTTGCTCCTGGCCTATTAGAATCAGGCTTTCAAAAATTAAACCTATCGGTTACCATATATACTCCCTTATAAGTCAAGTCCAACCACAAACAACATAGACCCTGATCTACCATTGCATAATGTGCTGGCAGATCAGGGCCTGTGTTGTTTGTTTTACTGATTGCTCCAAACAAACTGCATAGATCCAGATCTGCCAGTACATTATGCGATCGAAGATCTGTGTCTGTGCAGTTTACAGTTGGACTTGACTTACAAACAAGTATATATGATAGATGCAAACTTGACATCAAGAGGATAAAGTAAAAAAAATATTAAATATTTTCCATATGAAGAAGTTGCCTAAATTTTGATTTGTGAGGGAATTTTATCAAAAGAATGAACAAGTCTCTTTTTAAAATGTCATGAGAGTAGTTACTGGGCAATATAAAAACCAGAAAAAGAAAAACGGAGTTCATTTTCACAGACTGTAAAGAATGAACAATTCCCTTGTCAAAAAGGTATGATATTAGCTAATAAGCAGTATAAAGCCAGGAAGAGGAAAGCAGAGTTCACTATTAATTTCAAAACCAAATTAGCTAAATCAATACTTGGGCAGGGTCAGTTAATGGTATATTACAAACATTGGACTTACTTCATGCCTATTACGTTCTCTTGTGTTAATTGAAAGTAGTAGTCAACTGAAATGACTTGGCAGTTCTAGGTTAGCACTAGAATTTCTGAAGTAGTCACTAATGTTGCCCTTAAAAAATATTTACAGATTTGATTATCAAGTGCACTAGAAAAGATCTGTACTGTGGAATTTTCTGTTCTGGATCTGACTTCTTTTCAACTTTAGTTAATACCTTTTATTAACTTGAGGTTTCTTTCATAATCTCTCACTTTTCTCTAAAATTTGTATTTTAAGACTAATGAAAATTTGAATTATTGCTAAATGATTAATTTATGCACATTTTTTTGTTAAGAAATTTAGTCCCTAACATCATTTATGCTACCTCTAAAATACATCCTACTAGCAGAAGTCAGGTGACTTCATTTTGATCAGAAATTATGATTTTAACTTCATATACGCTTGTGCTAGCCACATGAAACAGCTATATAACTTAATGTACTCATACATATTCTAAATAAAATACCTTCTTAGAGCATGTGTGGGTGTGTCAAGTTGTAGTTTGTTTTGCATGGCTAGCACAAGATTATATGAAGTAAAATCATCATTTTTTGTATATCCAACAATGCATTGAATTCATGTGTGACTCCAAGGCAAAAATCTGCAGAATACAGCAAAAACCACTACGTATTCAATTGCCAAATGCACTGTTTTTATTAAAAAGAATTTTGCCAACTAAAAGTTTTGATTGCTTTTGGTGATTTTAGTGGTCACTATTGCTAACATAGCAGTTGAAGCTTTCAGTTGAATATTCTGTAGGGCCTAGTTCACTGGAAAAATAGGTATAGCTTTTCATCTTCAGTGCAAGGTATGGAAGAATAAATCATCTTTTTTTATATCAATTAATTTTAAAGCACTCTGGTCAAACTATTATTAATGATAATGGCATTGCTAATTTTTTCTTTTTCTTTGTATTTATGATCCATCACTGCCAAGGTGGCACTGTGTATTCAAGCCTTTTGTGAGTCAACTATTAATTAAACAATCCAATTTCTGTATGAAATACTCTGATTTATGTTTATGAGTTACTTTAAACTTTTATTCTGTATTTGTTAATGAATTTTCTCTTGGTGGTACATGAAAGTCGTATTACCCATGTTTATAGTCTCATTAATTTCAACTTCTGTTTATATAACTCTTGCTTTCATGCATCACCCTAATTTTTGTTACTTGTAAAAAGACAAAACATGACTGTATAATTCTCATGAAAAAGGGCAAAAAGTTGCACATATTCTAAAGCTGTGCACTGGCTTTATTTTTTTTCAGTTTTCAGAGAGTTCTTTGCGCTGACTTTACACTTATTTTTTAAAATTTTTTCTGATAACTCTATGGGCTGTTTTACCAAGAAACTTTTGACAGTGTGAGGAATGGAAATAATGTATATCAAGAAAAATTTCTCAGAAAAGGTCCTTACAAAATGAAGCTTTTTTGCAGACATACTGTCAATTCATTCTTTATCATGGCAGTCAGTTTTTATGGTTGTATGTAAAATGACATTTTTGTCCATACTTAAATTCATGGATTTGGGAAAGGATCCTATTGCTTCTACAGAAGGAACATTGTTTGTTGGGTCTTTAAATTGTGGTATGAAATCCACATAAATTGGTACCTCATACAAAAGAACAAAATCACTGTATTTGAAACATTAAATTACAAGTTTTTGTGTACATATTTAATATTTAGACATTAATTTGCTGTGTAGCAAGATAAATTTAACTCGTACAAAAAATAATACAGCATAGAAGTTTTCATTCAGCAGAAAGACCAAGTGTCTCTCTACAAGTTAATGAAATACAATCATTTGACTTGTCCAATTGACCAAGTGTCTCTCTACAAGTTAATGAAATACAATCATTTGACTTGTCCAAGACATGGTGAACAAGAATAAGAATTAACCACGTGTATACTATAATACATGTCACATTTAGACATGCAATATTCAAAATATTTGCCATTACAGACCATTGTAATACATGGCACATTTAGACATGCAATATTCAGAATATTTACCATTACAGATGATTGAAATACATGTCACATTTAGACATGAAATATTCAAAATATTTTCTATTACAGACCATTATAATACATGTCACATTTAGACATGAAATATTCAAAATATTTTCCATTACAGACCATTGTAATATATGTCACATTTAGACATGAAATATTCAAAATATTTGCCATTACAGACCATTGTAATACATGTCACATTTAGACATAAACTATTCAAAATATTTGCCATTACAGACCATTGTAGTAAATTGACAAATGGTACAGGGAGGGAGAATATCATGTAACATTAACTTCTACACATTAATGGTATGGTTGGTGGTGGTGGTAGTTGTGGGGGATTACAGTGTAATCTTAACTTTGTTTTTTTAAACTATTTTTAAATATAAATATCTTATGTATAAACATTGCTGACTTGTGTATAATATTGATAAAAACTCAACTCATAATTCTCCTGTATCTTGCAATATTTGTTAAAAAATGTGGTCTGTATTGCTTTGACAAGATATAAACTCTTAACACAATATATAAAGCATACAGTAATGTAAACTGCTGTTCTACATATTGGTTGCTGTTATATACCTATATATGCATCTGTATTTTTAGTTTTCCTGTATCTAAGTCTTGTATTGTGTGGAATTTATGACAGCTTATAATGGAAATGTCAATTAAGTTTATGTTAAATAAGTAACATGTCAATTAGGTTTATGTTAAATAAGTAACATGTCAATTAGGTTTATGTTAAATAAGTAACATTTTGTTGGATAACAGGGCCTATTCTAGTACATGCAATTACAGGATTTGCATTAATTTCTTACAAAAATCGCACACAAAAATGAACAGAATGCCTGAAAATTGTGGATTATTTTCAATCCTTATCTTAATTTCTTTATTAGATCTCAACTATATTCAGAATATTCCTCCTTTTTTTCAAATGGAGGGGGAATTTCCCCTTACTTTTTAAGTTCTAGAATAGACCCTGGGCTAATTAATACATTATTGTGCATTATGTATAAATTGTGTTTAATTTTACATATTTTTCCTCACGTATTATCCAGATAGAAAGAAAAAGAAGAGTAAGCCACTGATTTCCTTTGCAGTTTCACTAAATCCCTCAGTTTAATTGTGAAGATTGATCAAATTGATATAATTTTGTTTTTTCTGTTCATTTATTTTTCTCCACTCTAACATTGTATTGATTGAAATTGTTCCATACGGTAGTTGTGCATTTTATGTACCAGTAGGATTATTGGCTTGTTTATTTTTATTTATTTTTGTTTTGTTTCTGTTTGTTGATGATAGTGCTGCTGAGTAGTGTGGGTGATGAACTTTTAATTTATTCTGTGATATGTTCCAATAAATTCCTACTGTATATACTCACATATAAGTCAGATTAAACTGCAAACTACTCAAACCCAAGATGTAATTCAACCTTTTGTTGTTAACAAAGAAACCTACACCATTTGATCATCGAATACTATTTGGTCCCATTTGTGCAGAACTACACTGTATCAAAAATCATTTCTGCCTTCCACATTTCAACTGTGGAACACGTTATAAACAGAAAATATAAGTAACCTATCCATTAAAAATCTTAAAACTTAATTGAATCAGAATAAACATAAAATGTCATCATATTATTATGTTGGCGATTGGTTGGATCAAGTTCAGCATATGTGATTGAGAACAAAATACAGTAGCTTAAATAATGATTTATTCCTAAATCATGTTTCTGACAATAGGTACTGCCCATGCAGACAAGTAGAAACAGCTGAACACTTTCTGTTTGAATGTCAAAAATATTTAACTCTAAAATATTGTGATCTCGTCACATTACCGTATCAACTTACAATTAAGACATTATTATTATCTGGCAATCCTATGTAAAGTAATAAATAAATATTTATGGCAGTGCAAACCTTCATAAAATTTTCAAAACATTTTTCAAATTAATACACAGATTACAACCACATATATGTATTCCATCTTTTCTTACTATTATATGATCTCTGAAATAATTACATATAGTATAATTGATCATGTAAATATTTTTATTTATATGAGCTATCTACTTTAAGTCAGTAGACAATTATTGATTGTTAAAATTTCTCTGTAATAGGGGAGAGTTTTCAACAAGCTTCCAGCTTTCTACTGAATCCTGGATATTGTATTGTTATAAATCATACGTGAAGATGTTCTCATCAATAAATACTGTTCAAACAATAACCCAAATCTGCCATTACATAATACAGTTTGTTAGGACTATTCAGCAGAATGCAGTTTGTTTAGACTAATCATTAGAACAAACAACATAGACTCTGATCTGCTTGTGCTTTATGTGATGGTAGATCAGGGTCTATGTTGTTTGCAGTTGGACCTGACTTGTACTCCATTATGTGCAGTATATACACTAGAACTCATGAAACGTTGTGAGATAATTTTTGGTTTGAATTCTTGGTAGTATTGAGTTTTCCAGGATCACAGAAAAAATGTTTTACACAAAGACTGAGTATGTCATTCGAGTTATGGTGCATATTCGAGTGATTAATATTTGATTTATAAAAAACTTATTTATGAAGAAAGGAATTTTTTTAAAATCATCTTGAAAGAGGTCCTTTTCATTTGTGAATATTCTGTATGTTCCTTTGTTGGAGATATTCAAATTGACTTTTATTATATGATAGGTTTTAATGACAGGGATTTCATGGGTAAGATACTTTAGAATTTTACTTGGCCCTGTTGCCAAACAAAGCACTTGCTTTTATGAATTTGATTGATTTGGGAAAAGTACACCCAATTTCATCACTTCAACATGGTTCGAATTTCTAACATTACTATGTTGGAAAAGAAACACAGTTATTATCAGTAACATGTTGAAGTTTGCAATATGAAATCGGAATTGTTTTGAAAATGTGTTTCCATTGACACCACTCTGGTTGAAAAGTGTTTTTATCTTCACTAAGATGGTTGCAAAAGCACCAGAGTTCATGTGTGTGTTTCCCACTTTTGATAGCAGCATATACGCAAATGCATAGCTCATATGGTCATTTCAGTTTGATTGTAACATGTAAGATTTAAACAAAGGCTTTTATCAGAGAGTTCAAGTATGTTTGTATGATTTGAGACATGATAACGCAGTTGGTTCAGCATTGGGCTTGTAATCCAAGGGCCACAGATTTGTTACCCACCCAGGCCAACCAACCAACCAACATTTATATGACATTTATAACTCAAATGACATCTTATTAATCTTTCCATGTACATATGAGTAATATATAGTTGTGTCAGTCACCCAAACTGATAGGGTTAAAGAAGAGTTACCATGGACTTTGGTTTCTAAAATTAAATCTTGAATGGGATTTTTGTCCAGAAATAACATTTAATTTTAATCAATATTTTCAGATAAAACAATTACAAGAATTTGTGAAAGCAATTTTTATTAATTTTTTTAATTATAAAAAGTAATGTTTTAACAAATTAAAATAATTATCATTTATTGAATCAAAGTTAATAATATCATTACTACTGAACAATTCAAAAATCATTATAGATCAAAAAATTACATGCTGTTATTTATTTAAAATATGCAAAAATATTTAATTCCTTTTACTCTGAAATCCAGGCCATCATCACTCCCCACTACAGCCTTATCACACCAGTAAGTTACACTTTGACATCATGACCCAGCATGGATACCAAGTGATCTAGCAAGAAAGAGCAACTAACTTATGTTTGATAATCTAAAAAAAGGCATGAAGATTTGCATGATGATTGACAATAACAATACTGTTCATTGTACCTGTTATATGTACTCTTGAAGGAAAATAGAGGACGCTGGAGACCCAAGCCCCTCCCCCCCTCAAAGGAACCACTGACCTCCGCAGTGTTGAATTTGGCAAATCCCAAAGTTCTACCACCAACTGTCAGTCAAGTGTTGAATTTGGCAAATCCCAAAGTTCTACCTATCTACCACCAACTGTCAGTCAAGTTTTGAATTTGGCAAATCCCAAAGTTCTACCACCAACTGTCAGTCAAGTGTTGAATTTGGCAAATCCCAAAGTTCTACCACCAACTGTCAGTCAAGTGTTGCTTACTGTCAGTCAAGTGTTGCTCATTCAATGGGAGCTCAGCTATTAGAGCATTAGACTCGTAATCCAAGAGTCATTGACTCGATACCTACCCCAGCCTACCCAGGTTGGCTGCCTTGGTGTGTCCTTTGGAAAAGCACTTAGTTCCCATTTCCTCTGCATGATATAGCCAATAATGAGTTAAAAGTACCAAAGTACCATTAAAACAAACAAACAAACAAACAAAAAAATGGTTTATTTAACATTCCAATAAACTGCTGTCCAATCTTAAGCAGGGCTTTGTCTGATTTAGTACCTGATACTTTTATTGGTGTTTAGCTTATCTGATTCTAAAGCAGTCTAATTAACCGATAACCCATCACCTTGGTCAGCTTGTCTGACTCTAAAGCAGCCTAATTATCTGATAGCCCATCACATTGGTCAGCTTGTCTGACTATAAAGCAGCCTAATTATCTGATAGTCCAACATATTGGTTAGCTTGTCAGACTATAAAGCAGCCTAATTATCTGATAGCCCAACATATTGGTTAGCTTGTCAGACTCTAAAGCAGCCTAATTATCTGATAGTCCATCACCTTGGTCAGCTTGTCTGACTCTAAAGCAGCCTAATTATCTGATAGCCCATCACATTGGTCAGCTTGTCTGACTATAAAGCAGCCTAATTATCTGATAGCCCAACACATTGGTCAGCTTGTCTGACTCTAAAGCAGCCTAATTATCTGATAGCCCAACCCATTGGTCAGCTTGTCTGACTCTAAAGCAACCTAATTATCTGATAGCCCAACCCATTGGTCAGCTTGTCTGACTCTAAAGCAGCCTAATTATCTGATAGTCCAACACATTGGTCAGCTTGTCTGACTCTAAAGCAACCTAATTATCTGATAGCCCAACACATTGGTCAGCTTGTCTGACTCTAAAGCAACCTAATTATCTGATAGCCCAACACATTGGTCAGCTTGTCTGACTCTAAAGCAGCCTAATTATCTGATAGCCCAACACATTGGTCAGCTTGTCTGACTCTAAAGCAGCCTAATTATCTGATAGCCCAACACATTGGTCAGCTTGTCTGACTCTAAAGCAACCTAATTATCTGATAGCCCAACCCATTGGTCAGCTTGTCTGACTCTAAAGCAGCCTAATTATCTGATAGTCCAACACATTGGTCAGCTTGTCTGACTCTAAAGCAACCTAATTATCTGATAGCCCAACACATTGGTCAGCTTGTCTGACTCTAAAGCAACCTAATTATCTGATAGCCCAACACATTGGTCAGCTTGTCTGACTCTAAAGCAGCCTAATTATCTGATAGCCCAACACATTGGTCAGCTTGTCTGACTCTAAAGCAGCCTAATTATCTGATAACCCATCACATTGGTCAGCTTGTCTAACTGATAGTCTGTCACTTTGGTCAGCTTTACTATTTTACATGTACAGATTTAAATTCTTTAACTTTTCTCTGTTTCACCCAATTTTATGAAATTTTCACTTTTGAAACAAAAAGCGCTCAAATAAAGTCGTAAAATTTTCAAAAGAAAATCTTTGATTTTAAAGAAAATCTATGCTAATTACTAGGCATGGTTATCTCTGATTTGGGGGTTGTCAGTTATTGCCTGCCCAGTGGCTTGAAATCAGCAGTTTTCAGAGCAGACCAGGGGGGATTTGTCAGTTATTGCCTGCCCAGTGGCTTGAAATTAGCAGTTTTCAGAGCAGGCCAGGGGTGTGTGTTTCAATTATTGCTTTCCTGGTAGCTTGAAATCAGAAGTTTTCAGAACAGACCCATGGATTGTCAGCTGTTGTCTTCCTGGTGGCTTCAGCTTGAAATCAGTAGTGTTCAGGGCAGATCTGGGCAGATGGGGGGTGGTGTGGAGATTGTCAGTTGTTGCATGCCCAATGGCTTGAAATAAGCAGTTTTCAGAGCAAACTGGAGGTGGGGTTTGTCACTTTTTGCCTGCCTGGTGTCTTAAAATCAGCAATTTTCAGAACAGACAAGGGGGCCTGCCTGATGCCTTGAAATCAGCAGTTTTCAGAGGTGACAAGAGGGGTTTGTAAATTTTTGCCTGCTTGGTGGCTTGAAATCAGCAGTTTTCAGAGCAGTGCAGTAACTTTTTGAGTACTTTAGCAACTTGTTTTTATAGTTGCTGGCCTGAAGTCCAGTAGGTTCTGACAATTAATTACGAACCCTCAAACTTAAATAAATAATGACTATTTGTGGATAAAACCCAGTAACACAAAGGTACAAAGTGAGCATGATTATGTTGCATGATCCAGTTGCAGATTTATTGAGGGGTTCAGTGGGGTGGGGTGGGAAGTCAGACCCCACACTTTTCAGTGAAAACAAACAAGACAGAAAGTTGGTCATTTCAGGTGAGAAATTCTGGATCAGTCCTGTTATCATGGTGACGTTTGTAAAGGAGCTTGGAAACAGTGTCATGTTCAGCACCATGCTTTAATTCTAGTTTCATGCATACTTCATTTGCATTGATTTCATATGGATTTCCTGATAATGCAGATAACTCAAGATGCCTTTGAGTTGTAAAATATGAACAAAATTATGACTTAAAAAATGTTGCCAAGTTAATAAAGCATTAAATGGAGGATTGCCAGTTAATAAAGCATTAAATGGAAGATTGCCAGTTAATAAAGCATAAAATGGAAGATTGCCAAGTTAATAAAGCATTAAATGGAAGATTGCCAAGTTAATAAAGCATCAAATGGAAGATTGCCAAGTTAATAAAGCATCAAATGGAAGATTGCCAGTTAATAAAGCATCAAATGGAAGATTGCCAAGTTAATAAAGCATTAAATGGAAGATTGCCAAGTTAATAAAGCATCAAATGGAAGATTGCCAAGTTAATAAAGCATCAAATGGAAAATTGCCAGTTAATAAAGCATTAAATGGAAGATTGCCAAGTTAATAAAGCATCAAATGGAAGATGTAAATATCAGAGAGTTTATGTTCTACAGGTCAAAATCAAATTTGAATATTTTCAACTTAACATAGTCTTATACATGAATGGACACTTTGAATGCTGCCATGTTTAAGCTTAGTCTTTACGCATTAAAAGTATCACTCAACTAATTAAGCTAATCAGTTGCTGTTGCATCCTATTATAAGTAAATAAGAAATCATTACTATTTTTGGGTTTTTATTTCTGGAAATTTGTTAACAAGTGAAGAATGTTACTTGTATTCAACAGAAAGCAGCATGAAAATCGAAACAGATAATAACATTTGCACTGAAAGTCCAGTCATTTAATTTAAATGCAATTATTTCCAGAAAATGCAACATAACCTATGCTGATTTTTTTATATGTTGTTTCCAGTTTAGTTCCTATCCATTGTTAACACATTTGTTTTATAACTAAACCCCCTGGATGCATTAATAGCTAATTATTTTATGCATGTAAATAAAATAAATCATTTCTTAATTGGTGCATATATGAAGAATGCAATATTGAAAAAATATAGCTTTTACCTTTTTCAAGGTGGGAAGCATCAATTTTAGACAAGCTCTCTTTCCTAAAAATGCACCTTCTATACACATTAATTTTTTACATGGTTGCATGGCTTTGAATTTATTTGAAACTTCATATGGATGCAAAGAAAACTCAGTTGCATAGTTGTTGTTCTAATGTGTTTTCTTCACCCTTGGGGTAATGTGACAGTGTGAATAGGACACGTGTGTTTGGTTTGGTTCTTTTAGTTTGATGGGACCAAGGTAATTTTTCAGTTTCTGGCACCAATAATTGAGTAATGCTTGGTCTGTATTTACAACAATCATAAGTCACACATTTCTTGACCATTTAATTTGTCCATCGATCCCCCAGAGAGCTATGATGAGGAATATATTGGGGCACCTGGTCTGGTCACTTGTGAGGAGAATATAATAAATGTGTGGCTCTGAAGGCAATACATTTTAAAATTCACCATTATCAACAGTTTCAATATCTTCTGACAATTTGAAATCAACATAGACATGGGTTTTTGACAATTTGAAATCAACATAGACATGGGTTTTTTGACTATTTGAAATCGACAGACATGGGTTTTTGACGAGTTGAAATCGGCATAGACGTGGTGTTTTTGACAATTTGAAATCAACATAGACATGGGTTTTTGACACTCCATTTAATTCCAAAGTATGTATGCTGATGTTAAGGCAGCTAATATTTAGGCAGTTTTGTATTTATTGAAACGGCTCATGGGTTTCAAAGCTTCTCATATTTCACCTTAGGTGCACACAAGTTATATTCTTTCTCCATATCTATTTATTGAGTGAATAGAAGTATCATTTTAAGTGTTTGAGGGGCATTTTACTTCCTAAGGAACAACCTGAGTAGAAATTCTGACCAAAATTTGTGGCATTTTTTTATTTCAAAAGTTAAATTTTTCAGAATATACCAAATATGAATAAAATTGGTCTTTACAGCAATAATACTGATTTCTTTGTAGAAATGTGTTCTATCTAGCTCAGACATATCAAGAAATCTTAAATTTGTTCTGAGTATGGCAAACGAGTTCTTATGTTTGGACCCTACAGTTTTCAATTATGGTATCACACGACAATCCTCTTAGACCAATGTCTTGTTAGGTAAATTTTACTTTGGAGTAAACTACACTGGAAAAAAAATGCAACCAAACTTCACACTTATGCTTCAGTGTTGCTACAGATATATTATATAGGTAAGACTTTTGTCATCTCTTTAAGGTATCACTACACTAATTGAGCCAATCAACTGTTATTGCATCCTATTGTAACCCTATGAAAATCATTCATATTTTTTATCAGATTTTTCTGGGAGATTTTCTAACCAGTGAAGAATCCAACTTGTATTTAATAGAAAGCAGCATTAAAGCCTAAACAGAAAATAAATTTTTTATTGTGGTCAGCCTCTTGGATTTTGCACAGAATGACAAAGAAAATAGGTGTGATTTGGCTGGTTCTGAAAATATAACTTACATCAAAAATTCATTCATTTCATTAAAATGCAACTATTTCCAGAAAATGCAATATAACATATGCTGATTTTTTTCATATGTTGTGTCCAATTTAATTTATGCCTAACATAAGTAAGATAATCTTGGTGCATCTGAACTTATAACTAATGCAGTGAGTTTCATCAAAAATGTAGAAAAGTGAAGGAAGTATATAAGGAACTTTCGTTTATACTTGCTTATAATCCGATACCAACTGCAAACTGCATAGACCCAGATCTGCCATCGCATAATGCGCCAGCAGATCTGGGTCTATGCAGTTTGTAGGGACTAATCAGTAGAACAAACAACATAGACCCTGATCTGCCGGCGCATTATGCGATGGCAGATCAGGGTCTATGTTGTTTGCATTTGGACCTGGCTTATACACGAGTATATATGGTAATTAATATAGTGATGTCTAGAAGAGCTTCAAAAGTCAGAGGTCATTTGGGATAAACCAATCTACTTTTAGAAGCAATTTCTGTAATTATATGCTAAAATAAGGCAGAATTTGAGGTATGTTTTGTGTAGTTTATGTCAACTATGAAATGCACTATATCTTTGCATTTATGATTTTTCAGATGCATTCAATTGCATCTTTATTGAGCACAATGCATTTTTATCCTAAATGACCTTGGACCTATTGCAAAAGGACATAACTTGTATGTCTCATTGGAGAAAGAGTAGATATGTCTATTTGACTATTGAAAGCTTTATTTCAAGATGATGATTTTTCATTCATTTAATCAAGAATCTTCTAAGATAATTTGGACCAATATTATGGTGTTTTCTCCTTTAAGAAAATGAAAATGTTTTTTTTTCTTGAAATGAAAGCTATTATTTTCTGTTGTGCATATAACAATTTTCTAGTCAAAATCTAGACCTACTCATGTCATTATATCCATATAATTGACCATGGATGTCATTCTCTGTCAGTTATGACATACACTGTATGTAGCAATCCTAATTTGAGAAAAAGAAAAAAAATCGATAATACAAATTTGTATAGCTTTTGAGCATAAGAAGCATTTAAACAAATTTATTGAACATTTAACAATGACATGAGGATTTTTTTTATTTCCTAGTTTTTGCAGCTTGCTGACAATACAAGAGTGTTTGGTGCCTTACCATGAAACCTAATTGAAAGAAAGCATGTTTGTTTTTTTATTAGTGCATGTGCTCTTTAAATTTTAATACATGCATTGCAGTATTTTTTTGTGACTTTGTAGTTGGATATTTTTGATTATGCATTTTAGTAATAATAATTTAAAGTAGTTTTAGTACTTTCAGGAATTTAGAGACCAATAACTCTACAAAAGGAGTCAGTATGTACTTTTCATATGTGTACGGTCTATGTTGTATCTTATGTATGTATGCATATAAGTTGGGTACAGTTTTTGTTGATGTGGAATTTCCATTGTTTAGCTTTGTTTATTTAAAATCAAATATTAGAGCCTTAATTCAGTTGTGCCTTTGATGCATGTCAGTGTAAATTATATTTAGTTCAAAGAATTTTGTAAAGGTTATTATCGATGCAATTAAATGTAACTGTTGCAGTACTGCAAACATATATCTCCCTTACATCCAGAATGCATTGATGTAATAAATTTGTATTTTACATTGAGAAATTTTAGTCTTATGTTACATTTCATATCTTTCATTATTTATTTGAATAATTTCTGTCTAATTTAGCTGATGAATGTAGGACAGAACGAGAGTTGCCACCCTTGTTTGTTGCTCCAGACTTCAAATCCAAGAACTTCAGCTCCAGGAATGAGTATTTCAGTCTACATGGAGGTAATTGCTCTCATCATCTGTTGGGTGGTGTAAATTTCACATAGATGATCATTAATTTACCGAATCTGTTATATAATTAAATTCACTCCAAATTTCATTTAGCTTGGTGCACATTTAGTTTTCATTGAGGTTTGGCCAAAAAAAATATATGATGATGCATTCTTGGCCTTTCCTGGAAAAAAAACAAACTTAAGATGTAATTTGATGACATTGAGAACATTGCTGAGAAATATTTTTGATCACAATGTGATGACAGAATAAGACAGAGTGACAACTGGATCATCATTGGCCTTCTCTGTCACACGTTTTTTTTTTGGTGCACTCCACCTGAGGCAAATCACCCAAAACCCTTCAAATTTATATGTATTTTTTTCTAAAACTATGTCTGAGGTTTTATTCAAGTTGGATTGAAAAGACCAAAGGATGTTCTGATTGATTATGATGATTGAGATAATGATGTCAAATGCTGGTGCTGCTGCTACTGTCAATGGTGGCCAGTTCTTGTAAAAAATGAGGGCATAGCATCAGTCAGTTTTCTTTCTTGTCAGTTCTAGTTATGATAATGTTATATTCTCATCTTCACCAATTGCCACTTCCTGTTTCTGTCAGTATAACACTGCCACCAAGGGTCAGTAGTGTCACTACTCTAGTACATTTGCATACACTGCCAGTTCCTGTTTCTGTCAGTATAACACTGCCACCAGGGGTCAGGAGTGTCATTACTCTAATACATTTGCATACACTGTCAGTTCCTGTTTCTGTCATTATAATACTGCCACCAGGGGTCGGTAGTGTCATTAATATAGTACATTTACATACACTGCCTCCTGGACCAGTAAACAGTAGTTAAATAACACTGGATAGTTAATACAGTGGACTGGTGGCAAGACAAGTCCAAAATATCTGGTATTCATGTCATCAAAGCACTTCTTATTCAGCCAGATCAAAAGAAACAACAACAACAACAAAAAAAACCAACAGAATTATGTGTTTGCAAAACATATTCCCATGCTTCCTTGTTTTGACCCTCATCCTCAAATTTTAGCCTCTTAGCTAAGGCCCTGAAGACAAAAGTTGAACCTATAAAAAAAGCAGAATTATGTGTTTGTAAAACATATTCCCGTGTTTCCTTGCTTTGACCCTCATCCTGAAGTTTGAAGCTCTAAGCTAAGTCCCTTAAGGCAAGGATGAACCTAGGAGCCAGTGTCAGTTGCATGTGTGCATTTGTCTTATCTATAGTAAGTATGTATATACAGTGGTCCCTCTCTTCCTTTTTGCAGGAATACTGATTGATATTGAGACAGATGTGTTGGAAGAGACACCTGGGGAGTACCAGGAGAAGTATGAGGAGATCATAGCAGACTCAAAGGCATACCTCAACAAAATCCTGGATCCAGATGCCACCATGATGGAGACCTACAAAATTCCTACTACCACCATTGGAGGAAAAAGGTGAAGTACTGGCCAGACTGTTGAAATGAACACCAGTGTTTGACAAATTCCTGTCATAAATAACAAGAAATGAGACCGCCCATCAACTCTCTTCTTATTGTATTATTAGCTCACCTGTCTGTAATTTGATCAAATTTGACAGAACGCATCCTGGCATAAAAAAAAAAACTTTTAAATTATGCAGATGGTGCTTATATGCCATACAATATAGCCACAGTTGCTATAAATAAAAATAAAAAAACTTTAAATAACTTTTCAAAACAATTGCTCAACAGAATACAGCAAAATTTGACAGAAAGCATCCTTGCTCACAGAGGTAGTTAGCCACTGGAGCTAGAGTAAAGGTTTTTTTTTCTTATCAGAGTCTGATGATGATAGTACAGTAGGACTTTTTACCTGGCCCTGTTGATGATAGTACAGTAGGATAGGTTACCAGGCCCTGTTGATGATAGTACAGTAGGACTTTTTACCTGGCCCTGTTGATCATAGTACAGTAGGACTTTTTACCTGGCCCTGTTGATGATAGTACCGTAGGACTTTTTTACCAGGCCCAATTGATGATAGTACAGTAGGATAGGTTACCAGGCCCTGTTGATGATAGTACAGTAGGATAGGTTACCAGGCCCTGTTGATGATAGTACAGTAGGATAGGTTACCAGCCCTGTTGATGATAGTACAGTAGGACTTTTTACCAGGCCCTGTCGATGATACATGTAGTACAGTAGGACTTTTTACCAGGCCCTGTTGATGATAGTACAGTAGGATAGGTTACCAGACCCTGTTGATGATAGTACAGTAGGACAGGTTACCAGGCCCTGTTGATGATAGTACAGTAGGACTTTTTACCAGACCCTGTTGATGATAGTACAGTAGGATAGGTTACCAGGCCCTGTTGATGATAGTACAGTAGGACAGGTTACCAGGCCCTGATGATGATAGTACAGTAGGACTTTTTACCAGACCCTGTTGATGATAGTACAGTAGGATAGGTTACCAGGCCCTGTTGATAATAGTACAGTAGGATAGGTTACCAGGCCCTGTTGATGATAGTACAGTAGGATAGGTTACCAGCCCTGTTGATGATAGTACAGTAGGACTTTTTACCAGGCCCTGTTGATGATAGTACAGTAGGACTTTTTACCAGACCCTGTTGATGATAGTACAGTAGGATAGGTTACCAGGCCCTGTTGATGATAGTACAGTAGGACAGGTTACCAGGTCCTGTTGATGATAGTACAGTAGGATTTTTTACCAGGCCCTGTTGATGATAGTACAGTAGGACAGGTTACCAGGCCCTGATGATGATGGTACAGTAGGACTTTTTACCAGACCCTGTTGATGATAGTACAGTAGGATAGGTTACCAGGCCCTGTTGATGATAGTACAGTAGGACAGGTTACCAGGCCCTGATGATGATAGTACAGTAGGACAGGTTACCAGCCCTGTTGATGATAGTACAGTAGGACTTTTTACCAGACCCTGTTGATGATAATACAGTAGGACAGGTTACCAGCCCTGTTGATGATAGTACAGTAGGACAGGTTACCAGGCCCTGTTGATGATAGTACAGTAGGATTTTTTACCAGGCCCTGTTGATGATAGT
This sequence comes from Margaritifera margaritifera, assembly GCA_029931535.1. Lineage (NCBI taxonomy): Eukaryota > Metazoa > Mollusca > Bivalvia > Unionida > Margaritiferidae > Margaritifera > Margaritifera margaritifera. The sequence goes on along the minus strand of JAQPZY010001290.1, from coordinate 1,668,390 downwards.
ACAGTAGGACAGGTTACCAGACCCTGTTGATGATAGTACAGTAGGATAGGTTACCAGACCCTGTTGATGATAGTACAGTAGGATAGGTTACCAGACCCTGTTGATGATAGTACAGTAGGACAGGTTACCAGGCCCTGTTGATGATAGTACAGTAGGATAGGTTACCAGCCCTGTTGATGATAGTACAGTAGGACAGGTTACCAGCCCTGTTGATGATAGTATAGTAGGATTTTTTACCAGGCCCTGTTGATGATAGTACAGTAGGACAGGTTACTGGGCTATACCATATCACAGTATAACATGGTACACTTTTATAAGATGTGTATGGTCATGGATTCCATTATATTATATAATAATAATAATATGTATAATGTACCCCAGTACAAGGCAACCTTATATATAACACAGTATACTTTTATACGATGGGTATGGTTACCAGGCTTTAGTATATAAAATCAGTCAGTTATAAGGAAAATAACTAAAAAATTGGTCCATATACCCAAATCATCTGCTAAAATGTTATAATTTGGCTGCAATAGCACCAGGCTCTGGTAGTCAGTCCCCAAATTAGCTGCATTAATGACTCCAGGAGCTGGGAAGGTCAGTGAGTAACTACAGTAGCACTGGTAGTTAAAGAGTTTTTAACGGTACTGATGTGTTTTTTCATTGGAAGTGTTAGACATTGCAGTGCATTTATAAGGTCCTGGGTTTTAAACAGTCAGCTTGCATTACAATGACATTCATTACAATGGAATATTTGGATTTCAACAGATAAATTATGAGTACATACGTGTAATTTTAATATTCAGTACAATGGAATATTTGGATTTCAACAGATAAATTATGAGTATATACATGTAATTTTAATATTCAGTACAATGGAATATTTGGATTTTAATAGATAAAAATTATGAGAACATATGACATTCAGTACAATTGAATATTTGGATTTCAACAGATAAATTATGAGTACAGACATGTAATTTTAATATTCAGTACATTAGAATATTTGGATTTTTGGACTAATCAGTAGAACAAACAACATAGACCCTGATCTGCCGGCACATTATGCGATGGCAGATCAGGGTCTATGTTGTTTGCATTTTGACCTTGATTTTTTGCGAGTTGATATGGTATATTAAATTTAATTTCTTTTTTTTCAGTTACTACATGGTGATGCTGGAGTTTGAGAGGTTTTACCCTCAGGTCCCTCAGAAGCCACTGTGGGTTAGGGTATACAAGAGTGAAATCCAAAAACTGAGGCCCAAGAAGCTTCCTATCAATGATCAACACCTTCAGGAGCAGTTTAAGAAATACTATGGTCACAAGAAGGCACTCAAATATCGGGTAAGTTCGTACAGTTTATATAAACCTGTACTCATTATAGTGGGTTTCCTCCAATTATTCCATAATGCTGTAAATTTGGTGATAAAGTGCTAACTTTTAGACAAGAAGAACTGCAGTAAATTTGGTGTTAATGTGCTAACCTTTAGACAACTAGAACTACTGTAAATTTGGTGATAATGTGCTAACTTTTAGACAAGAATGGCTGTAAATTTGGTGCTAATGTGCTAACTTTTAGACAAGAATGGCTGTAAATTTGGTGTTAATGTGCTAACGTTTAGACAACAAGAACTGCTGTAAATTTGGCGGTAATGTGCTAACTTTTAGACGCAAGAACTGCTGTAAATTTGGTGGTAATGTGCTAACATTTAGACAACAAGAATGGCTGTAAATTTGGTGGTAATGTGCTAACTTTTAGACAGCAAGAACTGCTGTAAATTTGGTGGTAATGTGCTAACTTTTAGACAACAAGAACAGCTGTAAAGTTGGTGGTAATGTACTAACTTTTAGACAACAAGTAACTTAAGTAACTTCATACTATACATCACAGATATGATTTTTTTTCCCAGTATGATTTGTTCTTTTATGTAGAACTTGAGAAATGTTTATATTCTATGGAAAATATCCCCCTAAATTATTTCCTTTTGAGACAGAACATTTTTACAATGACTGTATGATAGAGCATGTGGGCAGCCATTAGGTTTGTCACAGTGCTGGAAGAGCACAAGATGCTGGTTCTCTGTATCTGATTTAAGATATGTCTCTGATGTATGTGGCAGTGAAATGGATTGGGAACTCTAGGGAACCCTGCTATAATGTGCTTGATTATAGCACAAATTCGGATATAACATGGTCACATCATAGCTCCTTTTTGGGAACTAATCTGATCAATGTGGGACTTGGTTATAGATGACCCAAGACCTAAGACAAATTCACAGCAGCAACTTACGTCTAGTCAAAATTATTGTGAGGGGTAAGAAGCTTGGTTGATATACACATGTCTTACTTTCAGTGTGGTAAAATATTCTGGCACTGTGAGGTTTTTTTTCCAAAGGGCCAACAAATGTACATTGAAATGTATAGAATGCGACTGAATTAAATGACAAGAATGTACCTCAGATAGTAAGTCTTTGTACCAGACCAGAATGTGCCTCAAATATTAAGTCTTTGTACCAGACCAGAATGTGCCTCAAATATTAAGTCTTTGTACCAGACCAGAATGTGCCTCAAATATTAAGTATTTGTACCAGACCAGAATGTGCCTCAAATATTAAGTCTTTGTACCAGACCAGAATGTGCCTCAAATATTAAGTCTTTGTACCAGACCAGAATGTGCCTCAAATATTAAGTCTTTGTACCAGACCAGAATGTGCCTCAAATATTAAGTCTTTGTACCAGACCAGAATGTGCCTCAAATATTAAGTCTTTGTACCAGACCAGAATGTGCCTCAAATATTAAGTCTTTGTACCAGACCAGAATGTGCCTCAAATATTAAGTCTTTGTACCAGACCAGAATGTGCCTCAAATATTAAGTCTTTGTACCAGACCAGAATGTGCCTCAAATATTAAGTCTTTGTACCAGACCAGAATGTGCCTCAAATATTAAGTCTTGGTATCAGATCATTTGATTAAGGTAATCCACTTTTATAAAATCAAAGCTTACTGCACAACTTGAAATGCTGTGATCATTACATTATGACATCACTTTTTATCTAGGTGTATTGTAGCACTATGAACCCTGGGAGAGATTTGATGTAGAATGACATGGTTGTGACTTCCATCATTTATTAAATAATTAAAAATAAAAATTCTTATACAGTTTTAATAATTGCAATAACAGTTCTGTGAAAGAAAATTATAAAGTCAACAAAAGTATATGAGACCTTTCAAAATCTTTGGCAATTTATGACCTGCATTAAATCGGCCACATGGGGTTTCAGTTGTGGAGATTGATGGGATTTCAGTAGTTGTGTTATAGTGAAAAATTCACTCATCAACATATTTTTTTCTTTGTGTATTTCATAAGAGGAGTCTGTGACCTTTAGCCTTTGATCTTTAACCTGTGCAAATTTGATACATTTTAAAATACACATTCAGCTATTATTTTATGGACAATTATTGACACTGAACTATTTCCCCATATTTGTCTATTTTTTACTTGGGGATAAATATTCAAATAAGAGTAGCATAAGAAAATATACATCAACCTATTTAATATATTTTTAGTGACTTTGGATTGCATGTACATCAACCTATTTAATATATTTTTAGTGACTTTGGATTGCATGTACATCAACCTATTTAATATATTTTTAGTGACTTTGGATTGCATGTACATCAACCTATTTAATATATTTTTAGTGACTTTGGATTGCTTGGATCATTAGTTGTGTAAAAATATATATTTAAAAAAAAAGGTAAAGTTAATTTACTGGTATTTATACCAGATATGCATTGGACTACATCTCTAAATTGTAACATGTTTTCTTCCACTATTTATCAGCATCATGGCAGTTTTTAAAAAATTCATGATACTAAAGGAGAACCAACATTTTTAAATGGTATTAAGTGTTGCACCTTGAGTTCGGCATCATGGGTTTTCTGCAAGTTTTTGTCCTATGTCCTCCAAATCTTGACTCCTGTGCACCCCCTGGTACACTTTATTGTCAAGGAAGAATTGACAAATCTGCCTAGTATTTATCTTTAGTGCACATCTGTCCATGTCTTTGTTGGTTCTAGCAATGGCCAAAGTCACCAAAGGCAATAACAACTTTTCAGAAAGCAGTTAATTTCCATTTTAAAACAACATATTTTTGGCTGTCAAAACATTCAAGGTTTATAGTAGTCTGCTGTACAAAGTCACTGATGGCTGTACAAAGTCACTGATGGCTGTACCAAGTCACTGATGGCTGCTAGTGTAATGTAATTTTGAGGTTGAATTAATGACAAAGGAACTAAATTTCAGGGGTAAAACACTTTCAGAAATACAGTTTGGCAATTAATTAATAAATTTTTAGCTTCAAAAGAAAAATGGTTCAGCAAAAATGGGAATTATTATAATAAATGCTGGTAGATAATAAGAGAACACTAAAGTTAAATGAGAACAACATCCCAAATGGAAAATTCAGTTGTGCATATTTTTTCAGGTGAACCAAGTATTCAAACATGTAAATGTTATTATGGATCACTTAAACACTTGATAACACATTTATTACAATAATATAAATGTCCAAGGAAAATTTGGTAGTGAGTGCCGATGTCAAAGTTAAGGTAGCAAAACTATCAAAGTAAATAATATTATCTCTTTTTTAAAAATCTTTACCACTAGTAGTGCATTAAGTACTATCTTCTATTTTTCTTTCACCCTTTGAAATTTTGTGTGTCCTCCAAATTTGGAGGATGGGTGACACAGTGTCTTCTACTCTTGGCATTCTCAGTGCAACATTGGTATTCTTTTTCTTACCCTTTTGCATTGTTAGGCAATACAAATTCTGTTAACTGATAAGTTTCATATCAGTCAATTGATTTGAATGAGAGTTTATGATGTCTTGCAGCAGTAAAATCTCGGACAGTTGCATGTAGTTTTTGGCAAGGGGAAGAGTGAAGCAGTAATCACTATGGAATCATCTGCCATTTCAGTCTCTCTCTCTTTTGGCAAAAGAATAAAAATCAGTTGGTCTGTCTGCAACTTAAATTTATTGAATATGAAAACAAGTACATATTGATCTTGGAGGAAGAGAAGCATGGTAAAATATGGTCATGTGTACTTTTCAGTTGATATTGTGAATTTTGTGAAAAGCTGTTATGAAACCCCTAGTAGTGGATTGATGTGTACCTTATAGCAGCAATTTACAAATGTAAATGCCAATACACTTTGTGCACTAATTTATTTCAGACTCCAGCTAATGCACTGATACCAGCAGCACATAGAGGTCTGGTGGCAATTTTCCAGACCCTGTGCCGTAAGATGCAGGCGAATCGTCTTGGAAAGCAGGATGAACATGGTATGTCTCTGCTTCATTATGCAGCCATGAATAACAGGCCGCAGGTTATCACCTTCCTGTTAATGCAGTCCATGGATGTAAATGTCCGCAGAAACAATATTACAGCCACAGGTAAATGGAGTCAGGACTTTATTTATCTATGGTAGAATATTTACAATATCCTTAACTCCTTTCCTTTACTTCACATTCATTCAAACTATGCTTAAGGAGTAAAAGTTTTTACTGATTAATTTATTTGAGTATTTAATATATTGATCTAAATGCTGATCAAGTGCAGTGATGATGATGATGATAATAATGATGATGATGAAACAAACGTTTTTTCTTTGTGCCTCTGAGTTAAGATCCCAGGGTTCCCCAAAATGGTAGAATATAATATGGTAAGGGAGGTAATTTTTGCAAATAAATGTTTTGGGGTAAGAGTTACATCCCATATGTAAACGTAAATGCTTATTGAAGCTGATATTATTGTACTCTGTATTAGAAGCTTTCATTTTAGTTTCATTTATATTTGTTTTGGATTATTGTGTGTTCTGATTAATTATACAGTATACTCTATTGTAATTATGTTGATTTACATATTTGGTTGAGAATTGAGCAGCATGTAGTCATTTAATTTCTTAGTTTTAGATTGAGTTCTAATTAAAAGGAAAAGAATTGAGTTAAAACATAGCATAATACTTTTATGATTCTTTTTTTTAGTTTAATTTATTTGGAAGATGAATATATTGCCTGTGATTGAAAAGAGAATGATTATTATTGTCCAACTAGATTAGTATTTTCCATGAGTGTTCCATCATAAACACAATTTTCCCACCATTTCACCTGTTTATTTCCATGATTTTTCCGTTATTTCACCTGTTTATTTCCATGATTTTTCCGTCATTTCATCTGGTTTTTTCCATGATTTTTCCATCATGGGTATTTATTTCCATTCCAACAGAGGAAGATGGGGGTACAGCTGGAGGTGGCGAGGGACTGAAAAACTTTCTTTTAGAATTATGTAAATCATTTCAAATTTACAACTACATCTTATCTCCACTTGTCCATGCTTCTTGTTTGAGGGGAGTATGGGATCACCTCTAGCCTTAGTTTCTGAGACTTGGCCTTTAGCCTATCTTCCTGATTTTTTCAGATGAGCTTTTCAGACCTTTCCCTTGGGATTTGATCTCTACAGTCATGGGCCAAAAGTGTTGTCCAAAATGTGAGGACTCCTTAAAAGTGCGATTGCATATTTGACTCAGAATTGATAAAGGCAGTACTCCATTTTTGGGGTATCTAAAATGTATCCAAGTCATAGAAGATTGTTTAAGTCCACTGTTGAGACTTAGTCAGTTGAGCACAATGGGAGCATTTGGTTTTCATATCTTACATATTATATCAAAATAGTTTCAACAAGCTGCTACTTTGTTCTGTCTGTGTATGTCTTTAATTGAAACGATCATATGATTGCTTTAAAACAAAATGGATGTAACCATTGTTGACCTAGTTTATAGGCTAATTATAGAGATTTATGGGCGCTTCTGTGAAGAAAGAAAAAATATTTATACATGCTTGCAAATGAGAAAATTAAGAGTAGTATGAAATAGTAATATTTGCACAGTCAATTTGGTTTGAAAGCATGGAAAACTATATAATGACAACAATATTTTAGTCATGACTTATGGCCCTGGACTGTAGATTTCTTTTGATCAATTGCATATATATATATATATATATATATATATATATATATATATATATATATATATATATATATATATATATATACAGTTACTACTAATACCACATACATAAGTCTTATAATTCACATCCAGTTAACAATGGTATTATTCTGTTATTTTTCTTCTCATTTCTTTGTTTTATTTTTTTGAAGAAAAGAACAGTTTTAGTTTTTCAACAAATTTACAGAAGCAACTTGCATAAAATTGTACATTGTATGTGAAGTTTTTTTTCATATCATGGTTGTAAGTAGAGATGTGCTCTTTGCCATGTCTAAATACAAATTTAATTTTGGTTGTCAGCTTGTGAAGGACATGATCATGGTTTTTAACTGTGGTGCTTTCTTGCCACGCCATTCAAGTTAAAATTAGCACCAATCATGGGGACTGGTGTAATCATGCTTCAGGTGTGATATCCAAAGGAGTACTTGATTAAACCTATCTGTTGGCATGTTTGTCTCTATGTACCTTTAATCATTTTCCCCATCCTGTATTCATTATGTCATGATTATACAAAGAGAATGCCGGACACACATGAGTAAGCTTTTTTGTACACCTGCATCTGAAATACATGGGTGCACATATGCAAAAATGCATCCAATTTCAACTTGGTGCACCTAAAAATTCCATGATATGTGCACTGTGTGCAGGTAGGAAAATAATTGCAGACTCTGAACAGAATTAAGAATTTTGAATTTACCGTATATACTCATGTATATTCTGATACCAACTGCAAACTGCATAGACCCAGATCTGCCATCACATAATGCGCCAGCAGATCTGGGTCTGTGCAGTTTGTAATGACTAATCAGTAGAACAAACAACATAGACCCTGATCTGCCGGCGCATTATGCGATGGCAGATCAGGGTCTATGTTGCTTGAATTTGGACCCGGTTTATACGTGAGTATATATGGTAAACAGTTAAAGAAGCAGTGAGACCATTTGAATGTAGGTTTACAATGTAAAATTACCTATGCATACTCAACAAAATTAGCATTCAAATGACAAGAATCCATTGATATGTCATCAGATTATGTTTCAGTATGGCAAAAAAGACCACATATTCATATGTAACAAAGGCACAGAAGACCAGCGGAAGACATTAAACATGCAGGCTGACTGAAGTCATGCATAAGTGACTGAAAACTGAGGATTTGTGATTAGTAGATAATTTTACCTTAAAGTTTCTTTCATTTTTTTGTGAAGCCTTCCAAGTCTGGAAATGTGGGCATTACTTATAAACTGACTGAGAAACAGAAGTAGATCCCATATTAACTTCAAAGACAAATCTGATGGTGGAAGTGCAGTTTTGAATAAAATGGTGGCACCAACATGTCAATACTGTAACACCAAGAACAACACTGTAAAAGAGAAAAGAGTACAATTTCTTCAAACAGGATTAAATTTACAAAATGACAGCTCTCATTTCATTTTGGTAGCCTTGTAAGAATGTATATATATAATGCATCGTAATTATGCATCCAGTATGTATGCCACAGATGCACTGGTGCACCTCGGCATAAATTGCAATTTACAATGCTATACACTGATATACAAGATGACCTAGCAAGGATTTCTTAGCAATATCATTTGTGGATGGTTGTCTTTCATATAGCAATATTTAATACTATTAGACATTTTAAGACAGAAGTTTCAGTGATTTTCTTGTCATTGATTAATTTGGAAGGTTGATTGAAAGTGGATTGACTTTTTATATAGGATGCCTTTTTTTCATTGCTATTTTCCATGTTAAAAATCATAAATCTGTTTTTATGGTTAGATTCAAGTGAACATGAAACCCAGAGTGAATCTGGTGAAACACCTAGAAGGGGAGAAGGTATTTTACAAAATATAAAAATAACAATAAATTTCATGCTAAATGCAGATGGGCTATGTAAAGTGAAATATTTCATTGCTAGGAAACAGCTGCATCCATCCATTTATACAGCAGGATAAAATCTAATATCATTTGTTCATCTATCATACATGTTTTCACTGAAAAAAAACACTGATTGTTAAAATTTAAAGGTATATGTGATTTTTGAAGATATCAAATATTATTTAAGGGTACATGTGATTTTTGAAGATATAAAGTATTATTAACTTATCAGTCAGAACTTACATGACAGATACTATTTCTCAAAGAAGAGGATATTGTTGTTTAAGTGTTACAATCTACCAACTCTGTCCCCATTCTTTGACAGTGTCACAATCTACCAACTCTGTCCCCATTCTTTGACAGTGTTACAATCTACCAACTCTGTTCCCATTCTTTGACAGTAATCTACAAACTCTGTCCCCATTCTTTGAGAGTGACATTTAGCATATATACTCAAATATTAGTGACAGGTCATCATCTCAAAGCAATCTTGAAACAATCCTACAAGAATAGTTGCATTGTCCCCAAAAACCAATTATAGCCAAAAAAATAAAACATCCAGTCAGCAGCTTTGTTTTCTGTCAGAAGAGGTCACATTAGCCTCATGTCCAGATGTGGCCTCCAATACAAGTTTGACTGTGATCTGTCAGAAGAGGTCACATTAGCCTCATGTCCAGATGTGGAATCCAATACAAGTTTGACTGTGATCTGTCAGAAGAAGTCACATTAGCCACATGTCCAGATATGTCATCCAATACAAGTTTGACTGTGATCTGTCAGAAGAGGTCACATTAGCCACATGTCTAGATATGGCCTCCAATACAAGTTTGACTGTTTGTGATCTGTCAGAAGAAGTCACATTAGCCTCATGTCCAGATGTGGTCTCCAATACTAGTTTTACTGTTTGTGATCTGTCTGAAGAAGCCATATTAGCGTAATGTCCAGATGTGGCCTTAAATAGCCGTTTGAGTGTTTCTGATCTGTTAGAAGAGGTCACATTAGCCTTATGTTCAGATGTGGCCTCCAATAGAAGTTTGACTGTTTGTGATCTGTCATCAGAAGTCACATTAGCCTCATGTCCAGATGTGGTCTCCAATACAAGTTTTACTGTTTGTGATCTGTCAGAAGAAGCCATATTAGTGTAATGTCCAGATGTGGCCTTAAATAGCAGTTTGAGTGTTTGTGATCTGTCAGAAGAGGTCACATTAGTCTTATGTTCAGATGTGGCTTCCAATACAGGGGTTTTACTCTTTGTGATCTGTCAGAAGATGTGGCCTCCAAAACAAGTTGGACCGTTTGTGATCTGTCATCAGAAGTCACATTAGCCTTTTATCCAGATGTGGCCTCCAATACAAGTTTGACTGGATTTATGAAAGATGAGACAAGAATGTACATAACTAAATGTGATTCCAACTAAGCTCAAATTTCTACAGGTATTCTGAGCCAATTTTGTCAACCTATTTACTGAAAGTGGGTGACATAAAGAGTTTGTCCTTATGAAACAAATATGTTCTTGGATTGATTTTATGTTAGTTTTCAGTACACACACACACACACACACACAGACACACACATGCACACACACAGACACACAGACACACACATGCACATACACAGTGATTAAAAATGACTAATTTATTTGACCACATACTGGCTTGATGCAAAGTGAAAAATGTTACTATGATAGCAAATAAATAGTTGATGTAATTTGTGACAGCAGAGCCATGGCTAAATGTGGGTGGTAATTACAAGACAAAATATTTTTTTTTGTTTTTCATAGGTTTCAGATTTTGGTACAAAATTAGGTGGAATATAATTAACTGAAGGATGATTTTAAATAAAAATCCACATACTGGACACAACAAATATTCAGAGAAAATAATTTCTTCATTTTAATGTAGAATTACATAGCCCATGATGCTTTTGTGAATGTATCAGTATTTTCATTGCATGCATCTTGATCAACTAGCATGCCAACTTGCCTAATTTAACAGCTTGAAAACATAAACAGCATATGGATATTTTTATTGTTATTTTTTAATCAAATCATTAAAATCCCTTTGTATGTTATGTTTTATTATAATTACTTATACTTATGATTTTAAAAGACAACTATGACGACTTAGGGTTTTTGTGAAAACTGTAATTGCATGCTTTATAAAGTTTGCATTTGCTTTCATAGAATATGACAGTCTTAGGTCTGAGTTTTTTTAGTGTAATGCATGATTTTATTCATTATAACTTTGCTGTATCATGACAATATTGCAGTATATAATTAGTTGTATAATGTATTGATGCATGATGTATAATGTATCAATGCATGATGTATAATGTATTGATGCATGATGTATAATGTATCGATGCATGATGTATAATGTATCGATGCATGATGTATAATATATCAATGCATGATATATAATGTATCAATGCATGATGTATAATGCATCGATGCATGATGCTATTTGAGGGTGTTTCATGATCAGTTATGATTTTGATTGCTTTCTAAAGTCTCAAGTTTCTGCCCATATAAATGTGCAATGTATTTATGGAATTTAATAAATACAGGACAAGATAATAAGAAACAAATATAACCAACCTTTGAAGAATAATTAGCCATTGATAACTGCTGGGTATTTATTCAAAGGTCTTTAAAATATCCAGTCTTGCAGAACTTTTGGTGTTAAATTGGCACTGGGATGGTAGAATGTTAGACAGATTAATGGATATTTTAGAGTTTAAACCACATATTTAAAACAAGTCTTTGAAACCAGTCTGAACTTGTGGCCTTACTTTCATGGCAATTCAACACTGAAACTTAAATTAAAAATATCAAAGTATGTCTTTAAAAAAAAAAAAAAGAATAACTTAATCCTAAATACCAAGTGATAATGGAGGGCAAAATAGACTATTAAAGTTAGTCAAATTTGTATTATGGCATGGACCTGTGTCCATCATGCATGAGTCATTCATCATGTGTCCATCAACAATTGCTACATGAAATTTCTTCTCAAAAACATGTGACCAATTTTAACAAATTTAGCAGAAAGCATCCTGGCATTAAGGATTTCAATTTTTTTTTTTTTTTTTTTTTTTTTTTTTAAAAATAATGCTAATCTGCAATCAAATATGGCCACCATTACTAAAAATAGACCAACCTTTAAATGACTTCTTTTCAAAAACTGTCGAACAGAATTTTAGCAAATCTGAAGCAGGGCATCATGGCATGAAGGGCTTTCAAATTTGTGCAAATTATGCTGATGTGCTGTCAAATATAACCACTGCTACTAAAAAAAAAAGCACAAAAAGCCACTACTCAAAATTCACATTGCAGAATTTGACATTTGGCATCCAACCAAAAAGGGCTTTCAAGTTTGTATAAATGATGCATGCCATCAGATATGGCCACTTACAATAAAAAATGGAAGAAAATTTTATCAATTTCTTTTAAAAGTCACTCAACAGAATTTGACTAAGTTTGACAGAAAGCATTGTTGCAAAAAGGGCTTTCATGTTTATACAAATGATGCAGATTTGCCATCATATATGGCCACTATTAGTACTAAAATTAGAAAACACTTTAATTGAGTTCTCAAAAACTGCACTGCAGAATAGGATCAAATAAGACAGCATCCTGGCATGAAGGGCTTTCAGATTTGTACAAGTGATGCTGATGTGCCATTAATTTATGTCCACTGTTACTAAAACTAGAAAAACCTTGTATAAATGATGCTGATCACCATGCAGTTATGAAAAATAGAAAAAACTTTTAAATGACTTTTTTAAAAAAACACTCGGAAGAATTTGACTAAATTCGATAGAAAGCATTCTGGCATAAAGACCTTTCACTTTTGTACAAATGATGCTGATGTGCCATCAAATAAATGAAGATTCAAAATGTAGAGAAACCTTGAAACAAATTTTTCTGAACATATGCAATCAGCAGCATAGAAAGAAATTTCTACACAAAGCTTCCTACTGACCCAGATTTCTTGGCCAACTGCTCTTGTATTTGTCTATTAGGCAAATGCCAACCAGCCGAGTGATCTCAGGTCCAGTTGGGATTTGTGTCTTATTATGTAGTTATATTTTTTCTTCAGTGCTAAAATGTGCTACACATATGTAGGGGCAGATACTTTAGTTCAACAGAGTAGAGTACGCAGCAACATAGCACGTGTGGAAATTCCTGTACAGTCGGTGCCATTTTTGCAAATCATTGTTAGTAATTTTCTGCAATGGATCATGGGTATTACTGGTATTGGGTTATTCTTTGAAATATTTTTCACTGATATAAGGAGTGAGCTAATGAAAGTATAACATTATGCCAGTTGTACCCACAAAGACATCTTTTTCACAAAACCTCAAAATTTGATACCCATGAAATAAATTAATTCACATTATTAAAGATGTTTTGATATTTGATTCATTCAAAAGTTAATCATAAAACTCAAGGTAAAACTGTATCAAAATAAAATCTTACTTTTAAAATAGAGTACTACAACTTACAATGAACAAATGATTATTTCATAATAGAGGAATCTGTTTTTGAGAGATATACCGTATTTAGGCATTTATACCATGTACACAACTGTAAACAAATTAGTCCCAAATCTGTCATTCCATTATATACCATCCAATCATTCAACCTCGTAATTACAGTACTGTCTCAATATAATGCTATTCATGGGACCCATACAGCTGGACTGTCTCAATATAATGCTACTCATGGGACCCATACAGCTGTACTGTCTCAATATAATGCTATTCATGGGACCCATACAGCTGGACTGTCTCAATATAATGCTATTCATGGGACCCGTACAGCTGGACTGTCTCAATATAATGCTACTCATGGAACCCGTACAGCTGGACTGTCTCAATATAATGCTACTCATGGGACCCGTACAGCTGGACTGCCTCAATATAATGCTACTCATGGGACCCGTACAGCTGGACTGCCTCAATATAATGCTATTCATGGGACCCGTACAGCTGGACTGTCTCAATATAATGCTATTCATGGGACCCATATAGCTGGACTGTCTCAATATAATGCTATTCATGGGACCCATACAGCTGGACTGTCTCAATATAATGCTATTCATGGGACCCATACAGCTGGACTGCCTTTTAGGAGGCTTTATATTGACATATTTTATATATAATATTACTATTAAAAATGATATGGGATCCATGATCATACCTGCCCTTTAAAAATGACTGTGTTATACTGAGGTGCCTTGTAGGGAATACTGTAGTTACTGGTACTTATAATTTAAAGTGAAGTGTGCAGACATTGATTTGTTCGTACATTATGCGATGTCAGACCCTGGTCTCTGTTGCAGTTTTGTTGCAGTTGCATTATATATGGGTTAATATGGTACAGTGTTCCCTCGATATAACACTGTTCATTAGAGCCATAAAAGTAACTGGCATTATAAGTGAGGGAGTCTTATACTGGGGGATGATCCAAACAAGACTTTGTCATATTATTGCATAACGCAAATATATGGTATTTAATGATGAGAAACCACTTAATAAGTGAGGGAACCTTATACTGGGGGATGTTCCAAACAAGACTTTGTCATATTATTGCATAACACAAATATATGGTATTTAATGATGAGAAACCACATTATAAGTATGGGAACCTTATACTGGGGGATGTTCCAACAAAGATTTTGTCATATTATTGCATAACAACACAAATATATGGTATTTAATGATGAGAAACCACATAATAAGTGAGGGAGCCTTATACTGGGGGACGTTCCAAAAAAGACTTTGTCATATTATTGCATAACAGCACAAATATATGGTATTTAATGATGAGAAACCACATTAGGAAAGGTTCTTCTGAGTCTGAAATCAGAATTAAGTGAAATAAATTAAGTAGCAGTATTAAAAAAAATTTAACCAATGGTATGGGAACCATGTCCATACTCGAGTTATACAAGGGACAGTGGTTTACTGAGGTATGGGAACCATGTCCATACTCGAGTTATACAAGGGACAGTGGTTTACTGAGGTATGGGAACCATGTCCATACTCGAGTTATACAAGGGACAGTGGTTTACTGAGGTATGGGAACCATGTCCATACTCGAGTTATACAAGGGACAGTGGTTTATTGTGGTATGGGAACCATGTACATACTCGAGTTATACAAGGGACAATGGTTTACTGAGGTATGGGAACCATGTCCATTCTCGAGTTATACAAGGGACAATGGTTTACTGAGGTATGGGAACCATGTCCATTCTCGAGTTATACAAGGGACAGTGGTTTACTGAGGAACTTTATAGTGAGGGAGCACTGTTCAAGTTTTAAAAATTAAACATTCATATTTAAACACGGATGAAAATTGAGCAAGTCAGGTTGTTAATGAGCAAATTTATCTACTCATGTTATTCTATTGGATTTATTATTTCAAAGCTTCATCTCACTGTACATCATGTTTGCTTCGAGGATTTAATCGCAGTAAATTGGGTTGAACATCCCTGGACCAGATAAACATGGGAGTCCTTTAACTGATAAGTCAAACACTTATCTTCTTCTTTAAAAGTTTGTTTTGGGATGATTTACAATGGGGATGGGTAGTGAAGTAGTCACCAATACATGTACTCAGTAAGAAGTGGTATGCAAAACTAATACAAAGTACAGATAGCTACTGTTTTATGAAAATTCTTCTTGTACACAAGACAGACCTTCATTTTCAGTAGCTCTAATGCAGTCAGTAATTTTGAAATTGAAAAGTGTGCACTTATAAGAAAAAATAAAATTAATTACACTGATAATTTTATAATATTGTACATTGTGTACACAGAAGTGAAAGTTTAAAACAACAGTGACAGTTACATAAGAAAATTTTGTGCTTATGTATTTTGTGCAGATCGATGGAGAATTCTTTAATGGTTAAAGTTATTGTGAATTTAATATTTTTGTTTGATACCAATTTTCATGGATTTTGTGGTTGCTACAAAACATGAATTTAAAAACCGAATGAATAAATTTTTTTCTTTGTAAACAATATGACCCATTTCCAACACCATAAATATAAGTACTGCCAGAAATGTGATTTAAAAACCATGAAGATAGATGAATTTACAGTATGTATATTTTACCAAACGATAATATTAGAGTACAAATTGTAAAAAGTAGAAGAGCTGTGGGCTAAATTTCTGAGCTTATGGTAGGGTCCTTTGTCATGCATTGTACATTGTCCATGAGCTTATGGTAGGGTCCTTTGTCATGCATTGTACATTGTCCATGAGCTTATGGTAGGGTCCTTTGTCATGAATTGTACATTGTCCATTCACAGTTGTTATTTGCAACCTATTAAAAACTGCCTGATGAATTTGCGCATTATTTCACAGGGAGCATTTTGGCATCAAGGCCTTTCAAATTTGTCCAAATGATGCTGATCCACCATCAAATATGACTGCCATTATTAAAAATAGAAAAACCTTTAAATTACTTCTTATAAACTGCTCCACAAAAAATTGACATAATTTGACAGAAAGTATTCTTGGGTCGAGGGCTTTCAATTTCATACAAAATGATGCTGATCCACCATTAAATATGGCTACCAATACTAAATTATTAAAAACTCTGAACAACATCATCTCAAAAACGGCTAAACAGAATTGAACTAAGTTTGACAGAAAGCATCATGGTATGAAGGGCTTTAATTTTGTACAAATGATGCCAATTAACTGTCAATGATGGCTGCTGTTAAAAAGATAGGAAAACCTTTAGATGACTTCTTCTACAAACTCAAAACTTCTTAACAAAATTTGACCAAATTTGACAGAAAGCATCCTAACTTCAAGCCCTTTCAGATTTATAAAAATTATGCCAATCTGCCATAAACTATGGCCACCATTATGAAAACTAGAAAAGCATGTAAACAACTTTAAAATAAAAAAGCTTAACAGAATTTGAGAAACTTTGACACATAGCATCCTGGCATAGAGGATTTTTTATATTGGACAAATGATGATGATGTGTCATCAAATATATATGAAAGTACAAAAACTAGAGAAACCTTGAAACAGTTGTTTTGATAAAATATGCAGTCAACAGCACTGGAAGAAATTTGCACAGAAAGCATCCTACTAACCCGATTTCTTTGCCAACTGTTCCTGCATTTGGCCATTAGGCAGATATCAACAAGGTGAGTGATCTCAGTCCGACTTAGTCATCTTATTTCGGGTTATAGGGGTTGTAGGCATGAGAATGCTGTACTCTGGGACTAAACAAGTCATTAAAGTGATGCTAAGTAATTGATTGTTTGATGTTTGATCTGATCAAAATGTTCCTGTTCATACAAAGATGGATTACTTTCCTAGAAATGAGTTCGACATACATTTTGAAAATGACAGCTCGATATTTTAGTACAAAGTAAATTGATCTAGCCATGTTGTTCTATTGGCTTTCTTAGTTCCAGGTTTCATCAAACTGCCATAATGGCAAGTGGTTATTTGCTCAGAAGATTAAATCGCAATAAATTGGGTTGAACATCCTTGGACCAGATAAACATATGAGGCCTTTAACTGATAAGTCAAACACTTACCTTCTTCTTTAAAAGTTTGTTTTGGGATGATTTACAATGGAGGTGGGTAGTGAAATTGATATCAGTGTGGAAACTAATGAAATAGAAATGTTAGGAGTGATATGCAAAACAGATATGAAACCGTAATCATGTTGGTCCATATTTCTGTTCATCCATCTGGCTGGCTGGCCATCAACAATTTGGCTTCCACAAGATATTTTGACTGGAAATAGTTGTATTTTAACCCAAATTTGGTATGCAGATTTTTATTGATGAGACGTCAAAAGAGTTTGAGTTCCAGCCATCTATGGTATAATTTATTGGAGTTATGCCCCCTGATTTCCTGCCCTCCTGTCTTTGATTTCTGCAGCATAACTTTACCAAGGATTGTTGAATTTCAACCATATTTGGTATGTGACTTTATATTGAGGAGACCTTGAATGAGTTAAATTTCCAGCATTCTACAACATATACAGGAGTTATGCCCCTTGATTTCCATCCTACTGACTTTGGTTTCTGCAGCATTACTTTACCAAGAATTGTTGGATTTAAACCAATTTGGCATGTAGCTTTATATTGATAAGGCTTTGAATGACTTGATTTCTGGCATTCCAGAACATCATTTAGTGGAGTTATTGCCTCTTATCTTTAGTGTCTGCAACATAACTTTTACTAAGGATTCTTGGATTTCAACCAAATTTATCATGCACCTTTATGTTGATAAAAGCTTACATTAATTTGATGTCTAGCATTTTATAATGTAATTTACAGGAGTTTTTTCTCCTGATTGTCATCCTGACACTGTTTATACTGCATTACCGTACCAATGTTGGGTTTCAGTCATATTTGGTATGCAGCTTTCTACTGATGACACCTTGAATCAGGTTAATTTCTAGCATTCCATATTATCATTTAGAAGAGCAATGGTCTCTGATTTTCCATCCTCTTGACTTTGATTTCTGCAGCATTTTTTTTCAAGAATTATTGGATTTCAACCAGATTTGGCATTCAGCTTTATATTGATGAAACCATGAATGGAGGTTTTCATTTCCAATGTTCCATATTTTCATTTCAAAGAGTTATGGGCACTTATTGCCCATCCTCATAACTCTGGTCTCCACAGTATAACTTTACTTAGAAATGTTGGATTTCATCCAAACTTATCATGTACCTTTATATTGATCTGACCCTGAAAGATTTGGATCTCTAGCATTCCCACTTCATCATGTCAAGAAGTTATGGCCCCTGAATGCCCAACACAAGTTCCAAAGTTTAAAGACTTGCCAAGTGCCAGATAAATTGTAGTAAGCAGGGCACTTCTTGATACACCCATTTATGATAGCTCTACCATCTATACTTGTATATAAGATGATACCAACTGCAAACTGCATAGACCCAGATCTGCCATTGCATAATGCACCAGCAGATCTGGGTCTATGCAGTTTGTAAGGACTAATTAGTAGAACAAACAACATAGACCCTGATCTGCCGGTGCATGTTGCGATGGCAGATCAGGGTCTATGTTGTTTGCATTTGGACCCTGATTATACATGAGTACATATGGTAGTTTAATTAGTATTGGACTTTCCATTCATACATGGCCACAACAGCATGACAATTGTACTAGAAAATATATGTGCTTATGCAACTTTGTACAGATCTTCAAAGAAGTCTTATGGTTAGGAGTTATTTCCCTTTCACAAACTAATAATAGTATCATAAATTACAAAACTTGAAAACTGCTGGCCTCAAATGTTTTGTTTAGTTTCTGTTGTTTCAAGTTTTCAGGATAAACAGGCAAAACAGCTTGCTTTTCTTCAGGTCTTAATCAAGTGATGCTAAATATTCAGTTGTTTCATCTTCAAGTAATTGAAGTTTTACAGTATTTGCAAAGAGGGATCCATTTCCTAGAAATGAGTTTGTTATATGATATGAAAATGGCACCTTTATATTTTATTATAAAGTAAACTGATGTTAATAATGTTGTTCTATTGGCTTTACTAACCCCATTTTTATTGTAATGTACTTCACAACAATATTATTATTTGCTTGAAGGATTTAACCATGATAAATTGGTGTCAAAATCCATGGACCATATCAACATGGGGTTTACTTTCCAGGGGAATGACTCTTATGACTGATAAACACTCTTCTTCTTCAGTAAAAATTTGTTTTGCGATAATTTTCGATGGATATGAATAGTTGAGCAGACCTGATTACAAGCTCTCAGGTAGAAGTGATTAATGCCAGTAGCTACTGTTTTATCAGAATTCTACATGGACACGTACAGCTCTGACCTTCCTTGTGACAGTCTGTGGTTTCAAAGCTGGAGAGAAACTGAATTTGACAGAAAATGAAAACAAATTATACTTGAATACAGTTTTATTTGTTTGGCCCCAATTTGTTTTGGAGTTCTTTGTTGCGAAAAAGTGCAAATTTCACTACTGAAGATAAAATGGTTTTGCCGTAAATGCCATTTCTGTCAGAAACATATCCACAGTTTTATTATGGATGAAAATTTAATATTTTTGCAAAACCATAAAAATTTATGAGTTTGAAATGAAATAAATGCACAGTGATTTGTAATTGGACTATGCATTCATCATAGAAGTGAAAGACCAATAAGTAATAACTGTGCCAGAAAATTATGTGCTTATTCAATTCTGTGCAGATCTTTGAAAAATTCTTATGTTTGAGAGTTTTGTCCTTTTCACTGATTAATAATATGTTGAAAAAGAAGGATCGGTTTCCTAGCAATTAGTTTACAATATGTTTTGACAGTTATACGTTCATATTTGATCACTAATCTGGTTGTATTATAATATATTGGTTTTTCGGGACCCTAGTTTAATCTTAATATATAATACAGCAATATTGTTCTTTGCTTACAGGATTTAATGACATTGAATCGAGTTGAACATATATGGATCATATAAACATGTGATTTACTTTCCTGTAGAATGGATTGTTTGACTGATAAACACTCTTTTTATTTGCAAGTTTGTTTTATGATGATTTACAATCAATACCACCAGGATAGTGAAATGGGCATCAAAGCAGGCACTTATGTGAAATAGACATAAATACAGGCACACAGGAGTAATATGCAAAACAGATATGTAGGACTGGTAGCTACTGTTTCATGAGAATTTTGTTTGTGCTCAGTTCTGCATTTCTTTGTTTCTAAAGGCAGTGATGAATACTGTGATTTCAAAGTTGAGAAACTGGATTTAACATTGTGAAAGTTAATGAAAATAAGTGGAGGACAGAAACAATAGTGACCATTTGACTAAAAAATAGTGTGCTTATTCAGTGTTGCTAGGATCTGTATAGCTATTATGTGGATCTTTTTCAGTACATTTCTAAGAATATTAATTTAAGATCTTATTGATGCATGAATTATAAAAATTACTATTATTTACTTGAAAACTGGTTACAGTAGTGTGTAATGTAAGTACATGATTATAAATGGACATATTTATGAGAGTCAACACATAGCAGGACATAAAGCTGGAAATTGATTATCTTTGAGCTAAAATATATCTGAGTGATACAAGTGCTGTAACATTGTACAAGATGAGTGCAGAGGATGGTAAGTTGAATAATCTATTTCATATATAATTTATGACAAAAATGTATAACACAAAGAATTTAAAACACAAAAAAGAACACAATTTCCATATTGTAGGTGCATGAAAGGGCAAACAAATTACTTAGTGAGCTTTAAGAATTTTATATGAAGCAAGAATAAACATAGGGGTCAAGATATATTGTCACATGTGATAGTACAAAATACACTTAAGTTTTGTTGAACCAAGCACTACACATATTTGAGTGGTATGACTTGAATTACATTTAGATGCCTGGAAAATTAGGCTAATTCACCTTGTTTGATATCATGACCAATGTGTAATATACAAACATGAAAGAAATTTATGAAATATCGTAACTAATTGCATAGTATAAACAAATAAATATGTTTGCTAAAATCATCATACCCTACAAGTACTCTTATATTTTACTACCATATATACTCACTTCTAAGTCAGATCCAACTGCAAACAACATAGACCCTGATCTGCCATCATAAAATGTGCCATCAGCTCAGGGTCTATGTTGTTTGTTCTACTGATTAGTCCTAACAAACTGAATAGAAGATCTAAATCTGCCAGCATATTATATGATGGCAGATCTGGGTCTATGCAGTTTGCAGTTGGATTTGACTTACACAAGTATATATACAGTAGTACCCTGTCTTATTTAAAAAGGGGACACTCAAGTTCAGTTAAAATCTAGCATGCTGTATTCTTGACTCCTCTCCTGAGGTATGATCCAGGTTTGGAATCGGGGAACCTGAGCCTTTCTACACTGCAAGCACTGAGAAAACTTTTATCTTTTAAAAGTTGAATTCTGCCTCCACATTTGATTTTGGTCTTTTCTCTGCCACTAATTTGCATATTTGTAGTCTTTTAAATAATATTATTTGTCTACCGGTACTAGCACATGAATATAAAGTTTATTTTAATTTTCCTCAATAATTTTAATTAACGCTGCACAAATTCGCCAGTCCTTACACTTTGTAATATATTGTTAATCTTTACACTTACAATTGATGCTTGGTATTAAAAAAATTTCTTTTTTTTTTTCAAGTTGAAGTTCTTTTGGGTACTTGATTATTCCAGTTTGAATTTATAATCTAATTCTATCCTCAAGTTTTAGTAAAACTTGCTTCATCTATTCATATCACAAACATTTTGAAGCCAAAGAGGTATTTTACATTGCTGTAATGTCTTTTAATTTTCGTACACTAATTTTTCATACACTATCAATCCATAATAATCATAATTATTTTTTTCCTTAAATAAAGCCTTTTCTTAAATAAAGCTTTGAAAATTTAAGTTACCTAAGAAAACAATATTTTTTTACCTATAATTATTTGTACGTTTAAAAAAAAATTCATAACAAGTGTATGAAAAAATTACAGAAAATACAGTATGTGGCCTGACCTTAGTTTCATCAACGACAAATCTTAAAGTTAAGTCTAGATTTAAGACATTTGATTGGTCAGTTTTAAGTCAGACTTTAATTTCAGCCAATTAGATTGCTGTATTCTGAGTTTAACTTTAAGTCAAGACTTTGGTTCTGTTGGTGAAATTCAGGCCTGATTAAATATCTAAATTAAAGGAATTTAACATTTATAAGTAATAATGAAATTATGATGGCATCAAACTGTTTTGAAACAAGTGATTACTTAATGCATACTAACAGTTATAGCCTATTGCACTGCTTTCATATTTTCTTCAATGCTTTATTTGATTTTTACATTATTCACTTTTTATTGGTATGCATTCATGTCAAATGTGTTAATTTTTTGTGCTTAATATAAAATGAATATATAAAATGTTCTTCTTGGATGAATTGTCAACATATTCCACCAGCTTTATAATAAAAAGTATGTAAAGCAATGCTTATTTTGTCTCAGTCACATATTGTGAATACTATAACATTGTCGCAGTCACATATTGTGAATACTATAACATTGTCGCAGTCACATATTGTGAATACTATAATATTGTTGCAGTCACATATTGTGAATACTATAACATTGTCTCAGTCACATATTGTGAATACTACAACACTGACTGCAATATTTACCAAGTTTACTTAAAGCTGCATTCTCTTCTAAATCTTATTTTTAACTAATATGACAGTCATATTCTTTGTAGCATATAATTACTAAAAAACATTCTCTTACCACCAGAATCAACCAAAATCATCCATTTTAGCTTGTTTAGTGTGTGTCTCTTACCACCAGAATCAATCAAGGATCATCCATTTTAGCTTGTTTAGTGTGTGCCTATTACCACCAGAATCAACCAAGGATCATCCATTTTAACTTGTTTAGTGTGTGTCTCTTACCACCAGAATCAACCAAAATCATCCATTTTAACTTGTTTAGTGTGTCTCTCTTACCATCAGAATCAACCAAGGATCATCCATTTTAGCTTGTTTAGTGTGTGTCTCTTACCACCAGAATCAACCAAGGATCATCCATTTTAGCTTGTTTAGTGTGTGTCTCTTACCACCAGAATCAACCAAGGATCATCCATTTTAGCTTGTTTAGTGTGTGTCTCTTACCACCAGAATCAACCGAGGATCATCCATTTTAGCTTGTTTAGTGTGTGTCTCTTACCATCAGAATCAACCAAGGATCATCCATTTTAGCTTGTTTAGTGTGTGTCTCTTACCACCAGAATCAACCAAGGATCATCCATTTTAGCTTGTTTAGTGTGTGTCTCTTACCACCAGAATCAACCAAGGATCATCCATTTTAGCTTGTTTAGTGTGTGTCTCTTACCACCAGAATCAACCGAGGATCATCCATTTTAGCTTGTTTAATGTGTGTCTTTTACCACCAGAATCAACCATGATCATCCATTTTAGCTTGTTTAATGTGTGGGAACTCATTGGTTTGCAGACAAAAATAGCATTGATTACACTCAGTGATGTGGAGATTTTGAAACTTGACTCACTTTTCCAAGACAGTAAATGTGCACTGTGTTACAATAATTGTTTTTCATTTGGATTGTATTTATTATGCTTTCCTTGAGGTAGAACAGGTTTAGGTTGAGCACAGATTGACTGATAGCAACACTGAAACAGTGATAACAGGTTTAGGTTGAGCACAGATTGACTGATAGCAACACTGAGACAGTGATAACAGGTTTAGGTTGAGCACAGATTGACTGATAGCAACACTGAGACAGTGATAACAGGTTTAGGTTGAGCACAGATTGACTGATAGCAACACTGAGACAGTGATAACAGGTTTAGGTTGAGCACAGATTGACTGATAGCAACAATGAGACAGTGATAACAGGTTTAGGTTGAGCACAGATTGACTGATAGCAACACTGAGACAGTGATAACAGGTGATCTACACTTTTTATACCAACCCTAATGAGTACTTATGGGTATGCTGCATAAAGTTTGTCCATCTCTCCAGATGTCTGTCTGCAACAAAACTTGTTATCACTTCTCCACCCCCATCACTTGGATGATTTTATTAAAACTTTGTAGGCTTGACATGTTGATAGTGTAGATAAGCTTAAGTGGTTGCAAGGTTTTACCATTTTAATGTGGCTGTTTTTTTGGGTAAATTTCTGAAAAAGGAATATTTTTAAAAATAGAATTTTAGGTGGAAGATTGTCATTACTACTAGATGGTATGGAAGATTGTCATTACTACTAGATGGTATGGAAGATTGTCATTACTACTAGATGGTATGGAAGAGTTTACTGACATTTTGTAGGTTATGTAATGTGGTTGATGTACACATAGAATTTTAGGGCAATTTAACATTATGGAGGGATATACATGTCTGTAATTGCATCTACATATTGTTTCTATAGTCATATGCATATGTGTTAAAGAACATGCAGGATATTGATGCAGCCTATTTACATATTATTTCATCCACCTGGTGGGTCACTCCCCACCCCTCCTTGGATTTCCTCCTTTATTCTTGACTCTGGTGTACATTTTTTGCTAAATATATTTCATCATTCTTCATTTTGGAGAACCACAAAATCATGTCATGCAATTATCTCAGTTTAGGATATTTATCTCGGTTTAGGATATTTTTTGAGAGAATGCAGCTTTAAAGTGTTTTGTGAAAATATTGAGTTAAAACGAGACTTTCTCTGCTAAATTACCAATCATAAAAATTCCCATCTCCCTGATTATTTCAGACAAAATAGCCTCCAACAGAAAATCATTTATGTATTCTTTTTTCGTTTTAATTTCCAGGCAGATCAGGGTCATAAATTAAATACATTATTTAATGAAAAACATGTATTTTAACTCTTGATATTATATAGCTTGTGTATCTAGTCTGGATTTTGAAACCCTACTGTGTCATACATGTTTACAAAATTGTTAGGAGCCTTGTTAAGTTAATTATAATTGAGATAAAATACTATTTCTTTTGTTGCTCTGGACATTTTAAAGTTCTTTATTTGTTTTTTTTAAAAGTTTGGTTTATTACTTTGTTTCTGTTTAAGTTTTACTGTAATCCACTGTTTTGTTTAAATTCTATGACTATTTTTTAAATCAGTTTAAGTTTATTCTCCAGTTACTTTAGATAAATATGAATAACTTTGATTTTTGAAAATATATACATGTCTTTATTTTTAGAATTTGTACATACTTTTCTTTTGTTACCATTCAGGTCCAACAGCCCTTCATGTGGCAGCACGGTGTGGTGCACTTGATGCCGTGGCCTGTCTCATTGCCAACTTTGCCAATGTGCAAGCTTTCGACACGCAAGGCTGGGCACCTATCCACCATGCTGCATTCTATGACCATGAGCCAATAATCAAGTTGATGATTAGGAAAAATGCTGGAGTCAGGGAACTTCCCACTAAAAATGAGTATGAATTTTGTAGAAAACAATAGGAACAGAAATATATAATGCCATGTGGATGCACTTGTGTTTAAAGATGAGGAGTTTAAAAGATAATGTCTAATTTTAATCTTCTTATAGACTTACACTCTAAATTGTGAAGACACATGAAATATACTAAAGTTTGTTCCACACGGCATCGCAAATGATATCTGTGTCTGTAGCTAAGTGAATTTTCAGGTCAGTGTCTTTAAATGTAGCTAAAAGTACCTAATTCATTTCGCGCACTAACTATTTCAATACAATTCGAATTGAAATATAGTGTAACACATCTCTTTCAATACATGCTGAAACAGGGTGGGGTGTTTACATCAAATTCTTTGATGCTGCCATGACCTGTGGAAGAGTCAATTGTTTATTAAGGAGTGATAGGCTTTCCAATTCAGCTATCTTTGGTCATAATGTAGTTGCCTCCCTTGTGATTTGTTGGCAGTTGGATCGCTATACATATACATGTACTTAAATTATGTCAGGCGTTATGCTTCTTGCAGCAAGTCTTTTTCTTTGTATTGAAATATAGATTTTATTGCTCATCATACAAATTATAGTATAAACAGACATTACCTAGAAATTTAAAATAGTTTATAATTTAAAAAAAAAAATTATATTTTTTAAGGACATATTTCATTTAAAATAAACATCCACAAGCAGTTACCTTTTTTTTAGGCCATACATTTCCAGCCTCAACAATGTTATACTAGCAGATGTCAGTGACTTCAAGGCAAAAAATCTGCGCAAGCTGTTAAATTTTCAGTTGCAAAATATGTTGTTTTTTTATTAAATAAATCGGCCTCTGAAAAGTTTTCACCATTGGAGATTTTGCCAATAGTCAGCACCAATACAGACATTCGCCATGTTCCTCCATTTGGTCATGCTGTGTCCACTGCATATTTCATTTCCACTCAATAAATTTAGAAGGACTGCATGGATTGAAACCAAATTTACTATAAGGCTTCACATTAAGAATATCAAGGTCAAGTTTGATTTTCACCCCCCCCCCCCAAAAAAAAAAAAGAACAGAGTTATGGCCCCTGTCTGACTTAGAACTTCACCTTTCACTTTTTTCAGATTGGTGGGGGCATCTTTGTCTTACTGAAAGATATTTAGTGGAGAGTAAAATGTATTTTCTTCAGCAGAATATGGCCAGATTAGAAATCACATCCTTGGTTTCAAAATTCAATTGTAAATACATTAGAGTCTCCATGGCTTGAACATGGTATGCTTGAACTCTCAGGATAATTCAAACTAATTTTTAAGATACAGCAAAATATGTAAATTTAAATGCACAAAGGTCTTTATAATTTTAAATATATATTTTTATGTTTAAAAAAAGAGTGAATTAATACAATAACATATGAAACTGTTTGAAATGCCTGGGCTCCTGTTTAAGCAGAGATGTTGATCCCTACCGGTTGTTGAGTATGTAATTGGTGTATCCAATAAAGTTCCCTATCTTTCCTATTAATGTTGCTACTGAAGAGTTCTGGATCAGATTGGATAATTTCTATTATCTGATACTGAATACAATTAATGTTGTGGTCAGGTTGGTTAAAGTGTTTAGACACTGGGGTCTCCTTCTTATTATGGATGTTCCTTAAGTGTTCTTTTATTCTCACTTGAAATTCCCTTTTGGTCTCACCTACATATTGTTTGCCACAGAGGTGGCAGGTGAGTAAGTAACTAACATTACGTGTGGTACAGTGACCTCTTAACTTTAAAGTATATTTGAGGTTTGTAAATGTGCTTCAAAATATTTTAGATTTATCTGCCTTTTTTGCCGCACATTTGAAGACAGTTGGCTACTTTTTGTAGTTTTACAAATTTTGATAGTAGTTTCCTAGCTTCTTTGTATAAAGGGATTGAGTGGTTTAGTAGTTGCAAATGCTTGACTTGTTGGCGTTCTGAAACCAGGTCATCCAGTTTTCTCTTTTTGTTGATGTTCACATCTTTTCGTAATCACTGTGGTTGTGGAAGAGCTGGATAGAAGCGCTGATATACTTCTGTAGAGACTCATCGCGCTCTTGGTGGAATTGGGATCTATAAGATTGGTATCCCACAGAGGGTTGCCTTTCCTTCTGATTGAATTTAAGCTGAAAGAAGGTGCTGCCAGATAGGATGTGGAGGCATTCCCTCCCATCTGCTGGGGCGGTCTAATCACCCCCGGATTGGTATTACACAAACAATATGATACCCTGGCAAGCACAAAAATAACTCATAAAAAATAACCATGATGAGTTACAAAGATAACTAAACCGGTCAGGGACCGGGGGTGACTAGACCACCCCAGCAGATGGGAGGGAACACCTTCACATCCTATCAGGCAGTACCTTCTAATATATGAAACTGATTTACTTGGTTCTTGGAGGTTCACACTATAGAGTTTTAATGTATTTTTGCAATAGTGTTCCAGTAGGTGCTCACCAATTGGGTATATGACTCAATCTTTGGCTGCCGAACAAGCTATGAATTGAAATTTGCAGGCTCTTGCTGGAATGAGATGAAATTTATAATAAACAACAGAGATCTTTCTGCACCTTCATTTTGTAATTTTTGATGTCTCCTTCCATTTTCTTGTTTGAGAATTGACTTACATTGCTAATATACAGTACATAGTTATATACATAGTTATATATATATATATATATATATATATATATATATAGATATAAATATATATATATATATATATATATATATATATATATATATATACATATATATATACATGTATATATACAGTGCATGAGATTATTGATTTTTCTGCATGTGTTGGTTGTCACCTTGTTCTCTCCTGTGCACCTATGGTCTGAAATATGAGTTGTTGTGTTTTTAGCTCACCTGGCCATAAAGGCCATGTAAGCTTTAGGTATTGCCTTGTGTCCATCAGGCATCATCTGTCATGCATTGTGCATCATGTGTCGTGTGTCTGTCCATCAACAGTTGCTTGTTACCACTCTGGAGTCCATATTTCTGATCTGTTACCACTCTGGAGTCCATATTTCTGATCTGTTACCACTCTGGAGTCCATATTTCTGATCTGTTACCACTCTGGAGTCCATATTTCTGATCTGTTACCACTCTGGAGTCCATATTTCTGATCTGTTTTCAAGCAGAGTCAGGGAACATTATTTTAACTAGATCTGAAAAACGATCTGCTACCTTAAACGGGAGATTATGTTCAGCTGTAATGTTGGCAAACTGTGTCTCTGCACTTATATCTTTATCCACATTTGATGCAGATTATACAAACTTGGATTTCAATGATTGCATATTTCTTTTCGGGTTTAATATGCTTTAATATGCTGCATGATGTGTAGTGTCATTCTTGCCACCATAGCAGATTTTAAAATCAGCTTTTCAGGAAGGGCAGAATGCATATTCATGTCCTTTGAACTTTGATTCCAACCAGTGAAGTTCCCATTTCCATCCATCATTGAATTTCAAGTGATATTTCGGTTGCTTAGATTTTGGTGTTTCAGCATTGGGATATAATGCATATGTTTAGACATCTCGACAAACTTTAAACATCGAAGCCAAACCAACCCTGTTTTATGCCGATAGAGCTCTTTAGTAATCCAGACATAATCAGTTAATCTCTTTAATCCTTTAGGAATTACTTCTGATAACACATAGTATAATCCATGTCTACAAACTTCAAACACTGAAGTCAGCCAACCCTGCCAAAAGAATCGAAGGGATGTTAATTTTGTATGCTGCTTGAAATTAGCAACTAAATTTTTGTGCCCTGCTTAAGCCAGTTCACAGTCATGTGATCACAGGCAGTATTACCATAAATATACTACACTGAAAGCAAGGTATGAAAACAATGGAAAAAATAAA
Source organism: Margaritifera margaritifera (assembly GCA_029931535.1). Lineage (NCBI taxonomy): Eukaryota > Metazoa > Mollusca > Bivalvia > Unionida > Margaritiferidae > Margaritifera > Margaritifera margaritifera. The sequence continues at coordinate 1,638,585 of JAQPZY010001290.1, read as the reverse complement.
AAAATTTAATAATAATTTCCATACACTTGAGATTTCAGTGAGTGTTGGATGGGATGGGAGACACCCTCATCTTGGGAGGAAAACCCTCCCGTCTGGGAGGTTAACATGTTTATATTTCTGATTCAGTTTTGATTAAACTTGGAGTATATGCTTATATTATCAAGATCTTGGACAATTTCAATAATGAGAAAGATCCAAGCACTTTAATGAGGTGATTTTGCATCTGATTGGCTGAGTTTATTACCACTCTAGAAGCCATAATTCTGATCCAATTTGGATCAGAATTGGAATAAGGGCTTATATCATCAAGATTTTGGACACTATTGAAAGTGAACAGGATACACACATATTAATGAGGTGGTCTTGGTTTTGATTGGCTCAACTTGCTGCCACTCTTGAGGCCATATTTTTGATCTGATTTTCAGCAGATTTCAAATATAGGCTATATTAATGAGATACCTTGCATCTGATTGGCGGAGCTTGTTACCTCTCTAGATCTAGAGACTATATTTCTCATCCAGTATCTATTAAACTTGGTAAATGGGTTTTGGATGACTTCAATTATGAGCAAGAGACTGCATATATGCCATTATCTTTAGAACAAATTTATCAGGATATAATAAAATAGGTAAAATCAACATAAAGTTTGTGAGATAGTTACCTGGGTTGTGTTCTTACAATACTACATAAGCCTGCTTAGAGAAATGGTCAACTGATAAATTATGTAAACAGGAGAGCAATATCCGGCCCACTTGAGTCTCTTGTTTTTGCACATAGTATGATGGTTAACCTCTTTGTCTTTTCACATAAATCTGGCTTAAATTTTTTTTAAAAACTGTAAAATATCTTTTGTTGAAAATAGAAGGCCATTTTCTTTGTATAGGTTCACACAGAGCACAATATTTTAGTTATTTACAACCAAAGGCACATGTGCTTATATGCATTAGCAAATGTTTATAATTTCACCTGTAGCTATATACACACAATGAAAATAACATTTATCACATAAAAGAATACATATATTTAACAAAAAACAAAGCCACACATGTATTATATTTCAACTTCCAACATGGCTGCATGGATTTATTTTTAATACTTGTATGTGTTCTTTGGGCTAATAAACACAGCCAATTTGAACCAAGTCACCATAAGCCTGTGACTTAGTGAAATCCTGGCAAAATTTGCACCGAGTTGGAACACAATTTGACATAGCCATGTACAGTACTTTCTGTGAGTTCAGGCCCCACCATCATAAAACTTCACTTAACTTCAAATCTTTAGACAATATTCTGACCAATCAGGAGCCTGCATTGGTGCATTGTGGGTAATATTTCTAAGTCTGGAGTAATATTTAGCACTGAAAATGAAGAACAAAGATTTGTGAAGGAGAATCCTGATTCCTTTTATGGGATTTCTCATTACATGTCAATGCATTTGATTTATTCTATTGATCTGAAATCCTGATTTACCTCTTTTTTATCCTCCAAAGATTGAAATCCACCCCATTACTGCTGGCTGCCAGTTCAGGTGGTCTTGCAGCAGTGAAGTGCCTGATTGATTTAGATGCTGATATTACAAAGGTTGATTCAGAAGGAAATGGAATGGTGCAGCTGGCAGGCCTCAGGTTCCATACTAATGTTCTTGAGTACCTAATAGAGTGGGATAATCCTAAAGTACCAGTCTGGAAAGCTCTAGTCAGTGAGTACATTATTTACTGTATGTCTCACCTGCACTTGCATAATAATAGTAATATCCTTTATTTATTCATGCAGCGATTTCTCGTTAGATTTTTATACCGTGGGTGGAATTCCTCCTCTGGTATTTTGGTAAGGGGTGATTTTCATTTGTAAGTGGTGATGGGGTCGTTTTTATATGAGAACAGTATCTTTTGAACAGAACCCTTATAGTATGTTTGTGTGTGGGATAAGTTTGAATGAATGAAGATAAAACGTACAGTTATGTATCTTCATTATCGACACAGTGGCAGTTATTGTATATTATTACAATGGCATGTAACAGCAGAGATATCACTGAATACTGAAAACTGCATGTCTGCCATTGTACAACTTCAGCAAGTGCTTTTGGGAAACAGCTCTTTTTTAACTAGATAATCAAGTGAACTTGGAAAAATGTTTTTAATAACTTGATAATTAATGAAAGCATCTTATTGCTCAATTGAAAAAAGTCACTTAGTAAGCATTTGAAATAGACATTAATAAGTCATTTAGTAAGCGTTTGATATAGAAGTAAAAAAGTCACTTAGTAAACATTTGATATGGGAGTCAAGAAGTCACTTAATAAGCATTTGATATAGAAGTAAAGAAGTCACTTAGTAAGCATTTGATATAGAAGTCAAAAAGTCACTTAGTAAGCATTTGATATAGAAGTCAAGAAATCACTTAGTAAGCATTTGATACAGAAGTCAAAAAGTCACTTAGTAAGCATTTGATATAGAAATAAAAAAAGTCACTTAGTAAGCATTTGATATAGAAGTAAAAAAGTCACTTAGTAAGCATTTGATATAGAAGTCAGAAAGTCACTTAGTAAGCGTTTGATATAGATGATGTCATCATTATCAAAGAGTGAGTGCTGTATCATCTTTCTGCTGAAGATGGTGTCATCTTTATCAGTCAGTGAGTGCTGTATCATCTTCCTGCTGAAGATGGTGTCGTTGTTATCTAAAATGTTTAGCTTTTGTTTTCAACTTTTTTAAAAGTCATATAATGTATATCCATTGTTTCATGCAAGACATAGATTCTGCAGAACTTTTTAAATATTATTAGTTAAACTTTTCCAGTATTCATACCACAAAAGCAATTTCAAACTACATTCTAGTTCTTTTAATTTTTTTAAACAGTTTAAGATCAGTCAAAAACAATTAATGGGATTTTATCAAATGAAATTTGATATCATACCAGTTTAATTGAGATATTACCAGTTCTGCCCACATATCAGTTGTTGTATCCATGTATCTATCTATCTATCACTGCCACACCATCATATATCAAGTATTATGGGCATGTGTGCTTATGCACACTCAAGGGTGACAGGTGCCTACCCTTCATGGAATACCATGAGAGGAATCTTTTGCCTCTACAGGGTGTGACTGTCCCTGCACAATGGACCACCATTTAATGTCTGCACCTAATGGATGTCACTCTATTTAGCATTATATTTGCCAGTGATCCTAATGGAGATGTTCACAAACACAGATTCATGCCACCATCAGGATTTAAACCTGGCACCTCTGGTGCCGGAGGCTAGTGTGGTTATCTCTAGGCCACTGCCCCCTCCATAATTAAAAAAAAAGAATTTAATGCCTATCAAAGTCTTTACTGGATAGGTTTGAATTTGTAGCATCATTATACAGTTTGTAAGGCGTCTGATGATGGATTTAATCCCAAGGAATTTGTAGCATCATTATACAGTTTGTAAGGCGTCTGATGATGGATTTAATCCCAAGGAATTTGTGGCATCATTATACAGTTTGTAAGGTGTCTGATGATGGATTTAATCCCAAGGAATTTGTAGCATCATTATACAGTTTGTAAGTCGTCTGATGATGGATTTAATCCCAAGGAATTTGTAGTCCTTATTAGCTTCTGTCTATTTAAGTATAAAATCTATTCAAATAACGCAAAAGAGTGTTAAACATTGAACATTTCTCATGATTCTTTGTTGCAGATATGTTGAATGATGCAGATATGCAGAAGGGCAGTGTTGCAACTAATTACCTTAGTAAAACAAAAAAAGTTAAAATACCTTTGCAGACAGTTATTCAAAAGGGTTACCACATGATTATAATGAAAATAGTGCAATGGTAATGCATTTGTTAAGTCTTTTTGCAGTCTGTGGTTCAGTTTCCGATCTGGCATGTGCTGGGGAAAATAGTTATCAAACCAAGATCGGTAGTTTCCTTTGGGGTTTCTTTCTTCCTTTACCTCAAAGATTATTCTAGGCCAACAAATGACTCGTTGAGAATACCGTATTTTACTGTCTTGTTTTCGCACACTGTATGTTTTCAAGACACCAATATTTTGTTTGCCAAAAATAATTTTTTCATGCCTCATAAGTTTTGGATATAATTTTAAAGGAATTTTATTTATGTTTTCAGACACAATTTTAGGTCTCCAATGATGAGATGAGACAGACAGACTAATATCATTTTTGGAAAATGGAAGAATAACTTGATTTTCATCAGAAATTGTATCAACAAGTGATTGTCAGAAATTGGGAGAAATACGCTTCCCTATTCATTAGGTTACTGACACTGATAATATAACAAAGACTGTTTGTTTTAGCTATACTGTTTACCTGTTGAGAAAAAATCTCAGTCATTAAACCATAAGAAGACTATGTCACCCTTTATTAACAGAAAAAAACACAAGTAAAGTTTAAGCCACCAGCACAAAAGAGATGCTTAACACCTCTGTTGTAGATAATATGAAAACTTGCACCTGTTCACATACAGATCTTGTATCTGGGAATGAGAGCCACTGGAGAATAACGTATTAAAAAATTAATCTAGAACAAAACAGATCCTTATGTAAGTTTTGGAGCCTAACAGCTAAAATTGGGATTAGTTGATTAGTTTTGTTAGTAATATTTTTAATTTGGCCTCCTACTCTCCTACCCAGACCTGAAATACAATTATTATTTCTTTAACTATGTGAAAAATTATAATCAAGACTCATCCTGATTTACAGGTTTTCATTTGTTTTTTATTAAATGACAAACCCTGAGAGCAATCTGATTTATATTTGTGTATATATTAGATTTTCATGGATGGTAGATGACATTAGGAAAGTAAAACATGGCAGATTTTTCTTTACATGTGAAGTTGCTTTATCTAATATGTTTGCATTTTCTTATGGATTGAAATAAGTAAGATGAAACTTGGCAGGTAATGTTTGTTGCCTGTTTTACATATTACCATACATGTAAAGTGTGGTGAATTTGCTGTTTGAATAAACGGGTAGCCCCTTAACGTAGATGGAGTTTGTTGCTTTGACTTGGGTTTTTCATTTCTTTGTTTGTTTTCGAACTCTGAATAACATTTTTGTGAGTTGGAGACAGTAAACAGTATTATTTTTTGTCATCTCAAAACAAGTGGTAAATACTTTATATGTGTTACAAATATTGTTATGTAAATATAATATAAATTAGTACCATCAAATATCAAAATTGAATGCAACAAACCCCTTAAATTTTTTGTTGCAGACATGTTGAATGATGCAGACATAAAGAAGAAGGATAGTTCTGTGAAATGTCTTGAGGTCCTGTCTACTTCTAAGCCAGATCATTGGAGGTCTATACTTGAGGCAGGTGTGTATTAGCACAGATTTGTTGTCTCATTCAGGCAGGTGTGTATTAGGACAGATTTGTTGTCTCATTCAGATACATGTGTATTAGGACAGATTTGTTGTCTCATTCAGGAAGGTTTGTATTAGCACAGATTTGTTGTCTCATTCAGATGCATGTTTAACTTTTTTTTTTCTTTTCATCAGTATTCATTCATCTGACAATAAAAATAAAACTTGTCATTTATTTTCATGGGTATCAATATTTATAGTTTCGTGAAAAATATCATTTTAATTGGTACTTATATTTTAATTGGTACTTATATTCATGGAATGGGGAAAGGGCAGAGATGCCAGACATTCTGATTTGGATGGAATCATTCAGATTCTTAACCACAAATTACACTATTATGGTCACATCTATTTCCACGTGTGATATTATTTTATGTAGGCGAACCACAACTTGATTGCTAGTATATCTAGATCACAGAAACTCTTGTATTATCTGATTGTAAGTCTTCTGTGAAAGCCTAACTAAGTAATTGATCCCCAAAAGTAATTGAATATTGAACAATCAGAAATCATGTCAGCTTAGCATCCTGATTCACCTGAGAAAGTTATAAATGATGTCAAACTGAAAGCAGCTGATGAGGATTATACCTCAACATATAAACTTGTGCTACAGACATTCTAAATGGAGTATGCAAGGTATTAACCTATAAACTTGTGCTACAGACATTCTAAATGGAGTATGCAAGGTATTAACCTATAAACTTGTGCTACAGACATTCTAAATGGAGTATGCAAGGTATTAACCTATAAACTTGTGCTACAGACATTCTAAATGGAATATGCAAGGCATTAACATATAAACTTGTGCTATATTCTAAATGGAATATGAAAGGCGTTAACCTTGTACAATAACTCAAATTGTCCACCATCTACAGTTACCAAACTTTGCGTGTGGCTTGCACTTGGGCTAAGGAAGAACCCTATCAATCTTGGGATCAGTTCAGAGGTCAAGATGACTGACTGAAAGAAGAAAGATGGTTTTTGCAAACTAACTTGAGTTGTCCACCACCTACATTTACCAAACATTGTGGGTGGCTTGCAGTTGGGTAAAGAAGAACTGTATCATTTTGGGGTCAAGAGGTCAAGGTCACTGTGACTTAAAGAAGAACATTTGTTTCTGCATAATAACATTAGTTCTATATCAGAGAACTAGACCAAACTGTGTGGATGGCTTGTACTTGCGGTAATGAAGAAGCCTATCAATTTTTTGGGTCAAATGGTCAAAGGTCAAGATCACTGTGACTCAAAGAAAACAATGGTTTCTGCACAAACATTGAAGTTATTTGCATCATGGTCTATTAAAAACGGGGCAGGCGTATAAGTTGCCATTAATAATACTCCTGTTCCTAAACCTCATTTCTTCATACTTGAGATGAATCATAATTGCATGCAGAAATAGTTGTTTTAATGAATCTATGCCATCTTATTTCCCCTTTGACCTTTGGGGTCAAGATCACATTCATAGAAAATTTGTAATAAGGTTTTGGTTTAAGTTTTTTCATTTGTCTATATTTCCATAATCTCTTGATGGATTTTCTTCCTACTTGGGATGCAAGGATCCTGAAATTCTATATTTTTTTCCAGAAATAATGTGGAAGCCATATATTTGTGAAATTTAATATAAAAACATTCAAAGGATATATAAGTTGTGACAAAAAGAAAACATTGATAAGTTGAGAAGTGCATTAAGTCAAAAGGAAGTTACTTTGAGAAGGACTGCTAAAATTATTGAAAACAGTTAAGTTATGTTTTCTGTACAGCATTTGTTATAGAACTGTTTGATCAAACCTCATACTTTATATGAAACATTATGAAGCTAAGACAATTCATTCTGTAACATGCTAATTCAGATTTTACAGCAATGCTTTGATCATGGGCTTAACACATAAGCCCTGGCCTTGTTACAACAGATTTAGCCCTCAAACATAAGTACCATCGATACACCAGGCATACATTACTGAAACTTAAGTGCCATCAATACACCAGGCATACATTACTGAAACTTAAGTGCCATCGATACACCAGGCATACATTACTCAAACTTAAGTGCCATCGATACACCAGGCATACATTACTGAAACTTAAGTACCATCGATACACCAGGCATACATTACTGAAACTTAAGTGCCATCAATACACCAGGCATACATTACTGAAACTTAAGTGCCATCGATACACCAGGCATACATTACTGAAACTTAAGTGCCATCGATACACCAGGCATACATTACTGAAACTTAAGTGCCATCGATACACCAGGCACACATTACTGAAACTTAAGTGCCATCAATACACCAGGCATACATTACTGAAACTTAAGTGCCATCGATACACCAGGCATACATTACTTAAACTTAAGTGCCATCGATACACCAGGCATACATTACTCAAACTTAAGTACCATCGATACACCAGGCATACATTACTCAAACTTAAGTACCATCGATACACCAGGCATACATTACTCAAACTTAAGTGCCATTGAACAACCAGGCATACATTATTCAAACTTAAGTGTCATCAATACACCAGGCATACATTACTGAAACTTAAGTGCCATCAATACACCAGGCATACATTACTGAAACTTAAGTGCCATCAATACACCAGGCATACATTACTCAAACTTAAGTGTCATCAATGATGCACCAAGAATACATTACTCAAACTTAAGTGTCATCAATACACAAGGCATACATTGCTCAAACTTAAGTGTCATCAATACACAAGGCATACATTATGATAGGTTCTGAGAAAATCATGATGTTCTGGATGTATTTTAGCAGATGTGCACTTAGAGGTGGCTATTTTAAAGTAAGTTTTGACCAGAAAGAGGGATGTATACTTTTTAAGGCATGTGTGGGTATTGTGTCTAATATGGTAGTCCATACATATATATATATTTTTTTTTTTTCTCACATGCAGATATACTGCTGCAGCAGTTTGCATATAGGAATGCTGTGTGTGATACTGTTTATCATCTTTGAATGTGACTGTTTTTATCTTTGAATGTGACTTTTCATCTTTGAATGTGACTTTTCATCTTTGAATGTGACTTTTCATCTTTGAATGTGACTGTTTTTGTCTTTTTATAACTTAACATATGTCTGATATCTATGGTGTAGGTGGCTATTTTATAACTGGTAAGTGGGTTAGTAGTGGAGTTGACTTAGTTCTTAGTTTTTCTATTCTCTTTCTATGCTAGGAGCAAAATTTATATTTTTTTTAAAAGGTGCAAGTTACTTTAGCCAATAATGCCCTGCCATAGAGGGGCATATTGTATTATCCGTATCTCTCTCTTCTGTCCCATCATGTAATGAATTTTGTTTCCACTCAGTAACTTTTTAAGGACTTAATAGATTGAAACCAAATTTAGCATGAGTCTTGATATTAAGAAGACCTTAGTCAAGTTAGGTTTCACTATTTTTCCCTGATATTTGAAATGGCCCCAGTTTGACTTAGAACTTTAACCTTAAATGCATCATATTGGCATGGGCATTTGTATCATATGGACACATTTATGGTTTTCCTAGCGGTATAGATCTACCAACATGATCCTGTGGTTAAACCTTTCAGTAGAATATTAATGGCTTTATATACTCAGAAATGTTTTCTTGTGCATGCATGGATATGTTATCCAGTTAATACCAAGTATGCACAATTCATGGACAAGTTATCCAGTTCATATGAAGTACACACAACTCATGGACAAGTTATCTAGTTCATGTGAATTATGCGCAATTCATGAACAAGTTATCCAGTTAATACCAATTAAGCACAATTCAATGGACAAGTTATCCAGTTCATATGAAGTCTGTACAGTTTATGCACTTGGTTTTAATTTTCCTCAGCTGGTTGTGGACCAAAAATAAATATTCTAATGAAAGGTCAAATCAGCAGGTCATTATGGTTAAGCTATAACATATATGTAGGATTCATACAGTTGTAGAAATATTTAATTGCCATTATTATTATTATTATTATTATTATTATTAATAATATAGTATGACTAAACAAGTACTAGATGCTATAGAAGCCAAGAGAGTTTTGAATTTCATAACAGCCACATGTTTGCTTGTTTAGGCCAAATAGAAAAATATGCATGGTTCTGGTTACATTGAGAAAAAAAATGGAGTCATTAATTAGGTACTAACTTTTTATTTTATTAGATTCTTTTTATAAGCCAGTTACAGATTATGAGCTTGGTAAAGCATGGTGACCATGACAAATTATGAGCTTGGTAAAGCATGGTGACCATGACAAATTATGAGCATGGTCAAGCATGGTGACCATGACAAATTATGAGCTTGGTAAAGCATGGTGACCATGACAAATTATGAGCATGGTCAAGCATGGTGACCATGACAAATTATGAACCATGGTAAAGCAGGGTGACCATGACAAATTATGAACTTGGTAAAGCATGGTGACCATGACAAGTTTACATTGTTTTTCATAATTGCATGCAGAAATAGTTGTTTTAACTGTGACAAAAAGTTACATTTATTAATATTTTATTTTGCTTATTCAAATTTGAATAACATAAGCGCATACAAATTTTCAACTTTTTTTCTACTTTTGGGGTTTTTATTTCTACTAATATTTGTTTATTTTTGTTGTGCCAATTCTTTTCAGATCCTTAGCTGATGAGCATCAGATAGAATTGTACTGTACAATCTAGTACATTAGTGTTTGTACAGTAGGTGCTATGTGAAAATGCACAATAACCTTTATAAAAATCACTGAAACTCCAAACATCACTATCATAGCTCATTGAAAATTATGGGTTTTAACTAAAACATCCATCACAATTTAGGCTTGTCACTTAATAGAGTTTAATAAATTTCAAAATTAATTTACAAAATTATATTGTTGCAAACAACATCAGGAAGGTTTTCTCAAGAAAGAAAATCGCAGTGAGTTTTTATATGAAGTTTGGGATCAGGAAACATGAGGAATCTTTTTATAAAAGCAAAAAAGAATAAGCTGCTATGTTCTCCAGTTTCTCAGTAAAAATATGTCTCTATGCAAAAGATTTCCAAACATTTCCCAAACCTATAGGTGAAATTCCCTGTCTATGCCTCCAGTTCTCTGGTTTCCTCAGTAAAAATATGCCTCCATGCAATAGATTTCCAAACATTTCCAAAGTCCTATAGGTGAAATTCACTGTTATGTTCAGTTGTTCGATCATTGGGCTTGCATATAGCTAGTACCGTATATACTCACAAGTTGCATCCAACCGCAAACTGCATAGACCCAGATCTGCTGTTGCATAATGCACTGACAGATCAGGGTCTATTTTGTTTATTCTACTAATTACTCCTAATAAACTGCATAGACCCAGATATTGTAGCACATTATGTGACAGCAGATCTGGGTCTGTGCAGTTGGACTTGACCTATATGCGAGTATGTACAGTACATACGTTCAGAGGACAGTAGCAGTAAAGTATATTTGAAGATCTGTCTTTGCTGAATTTTTTCTCAGTAAATGAGAAGCTTAAATTGTTGAAGTCCCCATAGCTGATGGTGATTGGTGATGTTCAAAAGTAGATGGGTTCAGTCTGATGCTTTATGATTCTTTACATATTTGAGACAATGCCTGTCTTTGGATTTTTTTGTCATCTATGTACAGTAAGTGTGCTTTTGTTCAAATATTTCTTTCACACTTGATTTAGTTGGGAAGGCCCCCAATTTCCTTTTGGGAAAATTGATGTAATTACATTAATCAAATGACACCTTTAGTAAGCATTTGGGTTGACTAATTCAATTCAATTCAGATCAGTTCACTTATTGTACAAAACATGTATAACAGACAGTGTACAATATAACAAAATAAGAATCAATGAATGAATCAAATAATAGTGATTAACAAATATTTGTTGGCAAGTATATAGAATATAACTACCTGTCTGTTTCATTTGGCAATTTTCAAAACATTAATATATAAATTTAGCCACTATATTTGCAATACTTGTATCGGGGTCGTTGAGAAATATAAGAGTATTATTTCTATCATTATCTGATTGGATATCAAAACCTTTTGACAAAATACATATCAGTTATCAGGTGGTTGCCACATGGTGCAAATTTACTGCATGATGCTTTCTTTTTCCAGTTAAAGTATTCTTTTCCTGGGTAGCAAATACAAATAATTGAGATTTTCAGTGTTTATTCACGTCTGTTACCAATTAATATACTGTACAGTCCAGAGATTAAGAATGCATTACCATGTGACAACTAGTGCCATTGCATATTTTGTTTTTTAAAATTAGACTTCTGGTAACCTGAACCACACATTTGTTTTTATTTGACCTCATGAAAGTAAAATTTATTCTTTAATTATATTTGGTTGCATCTGATTTTAAATATGTACAAGCAGAGATCTGTATTAGTTTGGCCCAAATATTAAAAAAATGACTGCATTTTTATATTACATGGTTAGGTAATATTATTTTAGTAATATTTATCATTGTAAGATATTTTATTGGGGTTTTTCCCCAAGTTAATGTTCCATATTATAATTAGACAAGTCTAGCTGTCTTCCCACAAATTAAATTTTTTGGTCAACAGCAAAGAGAAAGAGAAGAGAGAGAGAGAGAGAAAGAGAGAGACTGCATCTGTGAAAAAAATATATACATATATATATATATATATATATATATATATATATATATATATATATATATATATATATATATATATATATATATATATACATGTATAAAGTAATTTCTTCAAACAACTTTGCATGAAATACATCCCAAAACTCTTATTTTTTTCATTGATTTTACATTTGAAAAGAGTGATAACTTATGATTGATGTGCTTCTCTTTTTAGCAGTCTATGATTCTCCACTTTTATGATTTTTTAGCTCAACTGGCCATAGGATCAACTGGCTTATGGTAATATGGCTCTGCATCAATCATACATCATCTGTCCATCCATAATTGCTACTTACCGCTCTTGGGATCATATTTCTGATCTGGTTTTAATAAAACTTGGAATATGGGCTTATTTCATCAAGATGTGGGATGAAATCTATAATGGGTGAGATCCACATATATTAATAAGCTTGGTAGCATGCTGGAGACCATATTTCTAATCTGATTTTAGTCAGACTTGGTATGTGGGCTTATATCATCAAGATCTCAGACAAGTTTGATTATGAATGAGAGCCATGGATATTAATGAGGTAATCTTGCATTTGATTGACTGAGTTTGTCAACACTTCAGCAACTTTATTTCTGATCAGATTTTCATCAGACTTGGTAAATAGGCTTATATCATCATGATATCCGATGAGTTTTATTATGAGCAAGATCTGCACATATTAGTGAGGTGACTTGCATCTGACTGACTGAGCTTAATCTTATCACTTGAGAGATGATATATTATGACCTGGATTGAATCAAACTTGGTAAATAGGCTAATATCATCAAGATATTGGAATGGTTTAATTATGAGCAAGATCCATGCATATTAATGTGGTGATCTTGCATTGATTCATTGAGTTTTTTTTCCATTCAAGAGACTATTTTTTAATAATATTTTGTTCAGACATGGTAAATAGGCTCATATCATCAAGTTCCTGGTTGGGTATGTTTATTAATGAGATCCATGCATATTATTGAAATGCTGTTGCATATTATTGAAATGCTGTTGCATATTATTGAAATGCTGTTGCATATTATTGAAATGATGTTGCATATTATTGAAATGCTGTTGCATATTATTGAAATGTTGCATATTATTGATTGCATATTATTGAAATGATGTTGCATTTGATTGACAAGCTTGTCAACACTGAAAACTATATTTCTGATCAGATTTTGATCAAACTTGTGAAGTAGTCTTGTATCATCAAGATGTTGGATGAGTTTGGTTATGAGCAGTATCAGCCAATATTTATGAGATAATCTTTTACCTTATTGGCTGAGCTTGATACCACTCTGGATACCAAATATCAATCACATTTTGCTCCATCTTGGTAAATAAGCTTATATCATCACTGTGTTAAACAGGTTCTATAATAATTGAGATCTGTGCATATTAATGAGATGATCTTGCATCTGATTGGATCGTTTTTCCTCTCTTGATCTAGATATATATTTCTCATCCAGTTTCAATAAAACTTGCTAAATGCTTTTATATCATCAAGATCTTGGATGAATTTGATCATGAGCAAGAAACTCTGCATATTAATTATACATTTTTCTCTGGAAATAATTTGCATCAGACTACAGTACAGTAGATAAAATCAACATGATATGAAGTTAAAGAGATAGTTCACATAGGTTTGTGTTATAACAATACAACTATAAACATGTTTAGTGAAATGGTAAACTGTTAAGTTATGTAAGCCAGTTGAGCAATATCAGGCCCACTTGGTTGTCTTGTTTTTTATATTCCTTGATGAAGTGCTGGTTGCATTTTAGTTGTTTCAACTGTCTCTTCTATCCATTACTTGATATCTTGTACTTGGTATTGATTTGAGGTTCAGTAATTAAACGTTTTGATGATAACTTGTCACAAAAAAAACTAATTTTTGTATGAAAATGATAAAGCAATACCAAGCTACATGTATTGTACAGTGGATTATTTTTGCAGTGTCAACCTTTTGCACTTCCAATCTTTCAGCTATGACATTTTCACACTGTTTTAATTTCATGCTGCTGTGACTTCCTTGGATATTATTCCCAGGGTTTAAATGTAAAATATTGAACTTTTATGAAAGTAACAGTACTCCCTCGCTCTAAGGGACCTCAGTGTAAGGCAGCCCCTTTTATAAGGATGGTATGGTCATGGATGTCATTTCATTATTTAACAGTAATATTATATATCAAATACCACAGTAATATTATATATAAAATGCCACAGTAATATTAGATATCAAATACCACCACAGTAATATTATATATAAAATGCCACAGTAATATTATATATCAAATACCACCACAGTAATATTATATATAAAATGTCACAGTAATATTATATATCAAATACCACCACAGTAATATTATATATAAAATGCCACAGTAATATTATGTATCAAATACCACCACAGTAATATTACATATAAAATGCTAGAGTAATATTATATATAAAGTGCCACAGTAATATTATGTATCAAATACCACCACAGTAATATTATATATAAAATGCCACAGTAATATTATGTATCAAATACCACCACAGTAATATTATATATAAAATGCCACAGTAATATTATGTATCAAATACCACCACAGTAATATTATATATAAAGTGCCACAGTAATATTATATATCAAATACCACCACAGTAATATTATATATAAAATGCCTCAGTAATATTATGTATCAAATACCAGCACAGTAATATTATATATAAAATGCTAGAGAAAGATTATATATAAAATGCCACAATAATATTATGTATCAAATACCACAACAGTAATATTATATATAAAATGCTAGAGTAATATTATATATAAAATGCCACAGTAATATTATGTATCAAATACCACCACAGTAATATTATATATAAAATACTAGAGTAATATTATATATAAAATGCCTCAGTAATATTATGTATAAAATACCACCACAGTAATATTATATATAAAATGCCACAGTAATATTATATATTAAATGCCACAGTAATATTATATATACAATGCCACAGTAATATTATATATCAAATACCAGAGTAATATTATATATCAAATACCACCGCAGTAATATTATATATAAAATGCCACAGTAATATTATATATCAAATACCAGAGTAATATTATATATAAAATGCCACAGTAATATTATATATACAATGCCACAGTAATTTTATATATACAATGCCACAGTAATATTATATATCAAATACCAGAGTAATATTATATATAAAATGCCACAGTAATAATATATATACAATGCCACAGTAATTTTATATATACAATTCCACAGTAATATTATATATCAAATACCAGAGTAATATTATATATCAAATACCACCACAGTAATATTATATATAAAATGCCACAGTAATATTATATATCAAATACCACAGTAATATTATATATAAAATGCCAAAGTAATATTATATATCAAATACCAGAGTAATATTATATATAAAATGCCACAGTAATATTATATATACAATGCCACAGTAATTTTATATATACAATACCACAGTAATATTATATATCAAATACCAGAGTAATATTATATATCAAATACAACCACAGTAATATTATATATAAAATGCCACAGTAATATTATATATCAAATACCACAGTAATATTATATATCCAATGCCACAGTAATATTATATATACAATGCTACAGTAATATTATATATCAAATACCACCACAGTAATATTATATATACAATGCCACAGTAATATTATATATATACAATGCCACAGTAATATTATATATCAAATACGACAGTAATATTATATATCAAATACCACAGTAATATTATATATACAATGCCACAGTAATATTATATATACAATGCCACAGTAATATTATATATCTACAATACCAGAGTATAAGGCAGCCTCACCTGCAAGGTCGTCCACTTTTGTGTCTTCCATGAACAATGTTATAGTGAGGAGGTAGTGTATCACACAAGTTTTTATTTTGGCAGAAGGCCATGTTATCATTCAGATGATGAAAGTATAAACCCTGTGAAAATATCAAAGTATGTAAGACAAGGTGATCATTCAGATGATGAAAGTCTAAACCCTGTGAAAATAACCAAGTATCTAAGACAAGGTGATCATTCAGATGATGAAAGTCTAAACCCTGTAAAAATAACCAAGTATCTAAGACAAGGTGATCATTCAGGTGATGAAAGTCTAAACCCTGTAAAAATAACCAAGTATCTAAGACAAGGTGATCATTCAGGTGATGAAAGTCTAAACCCTGTACAAATAACCAAGTATCTAAGACAAGGTGATCATTCAGATGATGAAAGTCTAAACCCTGTGAAAATAATCCAGTATCTATGACCAGGTGATCATTCAGGTGGTGAAAATCTAAACCTGTGAAAATAATCCAGTATCTATGACCAGGTGATCATTTAGGTGGTGAAAATCTAAACATGTGAAAATAATCCAGTATCTACGACCAGGTTATCATTCAGGTGGTGCAAGTCTTAACCCTGTGAAAATATCCCAGTATCTAAGACCAGGTGATTATTCAGGTGGTGAAAGTCTAAACCCTGTGAAATTAACCAAGTGTCTTAGACTAGGTGATCATTTAGGTGGTGAAAATCTAAACTCTGTGAAAATAATCCAGTATCTATGACCAGGTGATCATTCAGGTGGTGAAAGTCTAAGCCCTGTAACAAAATAACCAAGTAGCTAAGACCAGGTGATCATTCAGGTGGTGAAAGTCTAAACCCTGTAAAAATAACCCAGTATACAATACATTCATAAATGATCATTTTTATAATAGGAGCTTAATGTCTTTGCCTTCTTATTAAAGAAGCTGTTGCTATTGCCAGGTGAACTTGACTAAGTCAAAGCAAGTCACAAAATAATAAAAATCATAATATCTCATTTTCATTGATTTTTGTTGGAATATTAGCAGTAGTGGTATAGAAAACATCAAATTCATGGGAAAATGCATTTGTATGTAATTATTTTAAACATTGTTGATTGGGTAAGTCAAATTATATGTAAAACTCATTATCTCATTATACTAATGACATAGATGTCAGTTTTGGAATAAAACATGGACATCCCATCAGAAGATAAGTCCTTTCTGACCTATCATTGTTCTAATTAGAAGGAATTACATGTATCAACATGTTTGGGTAAATTAGATCTGGAGTTTTGAAAGAATAGGTATTTGTTTGTATTTTCAGCATTAAGTCATTAGGCTGTGCATTATATGTTTTGTAGTATACACAACGGGTGGTGTGTCTGAAATATTAATATACATGGTGTTATGCAGTATACACAATGGGTGGTGTGTCTGAAATATTAATATACATGGTGTTATGCAGGATACACAAGGGGTGGGTGTCTGAAATATTAATATACATGGTGTTATGCAGTATACACAAGGGGTGGGTGTCTGAAATATTAATATACATGGTGTTATGCAGGATACACAAGGGGTGGGTGACTGAAATATTAATATACATGGTGTTATGCAGGATACACAAGGGGTGGGTGACTGAAATATTAATATACATGGTGTTATGCAGGATACACAAGGGGTGGGTGACTGAAATATTAATATACATGGTGTTATGCAGTATACACAAGGGGTGGTGTGTCTGAAATATTAATATACATGGTGTTATGCAGTATACACAAGGGGTGGGTGTCTGAAATATTAATATACATGGTGTTATGCAGTATACACAAGGGGTGGGTGTCTGAAATATTAATATACATGGTGTTATGCAGGATACACAAGGGGTGGGTGTCTGAAATATTAATATACATGGTGTTATGCAGAATACACAAGGGGTGGGTGTCTGAAATATTAATATACATGGTGTTATGCAGTATACACAAGGGGTGGGTGTCTGAAATATTAATATACATGGTGTTATGCAGTATACACAAGGGGTGGGTGTCTGAAATATTAATATACATGGTGTTATGCAGTATACACAAGGGGTGGGTGACTGAAATATTAATATACATGGTGTTATGCAGTATACACAAGGGGTGGGTGTCTGAAATATTAATATACATGGTGTTATGCAGGATACACAAGGGGTGGGTGTCTGAAATATTAATATACATGGTGTTATGCAGTATACACAAGGGGTGGGTGTCTGAAATATTAATATACATGGTGTTATGCAGTATACACAAGGGGTTGGTGTCTGAAATATTAATATACCATATTTTCATGCATATACCTCGCACATGCATATACCCCGCAGAAAATAACTAATTGTGTAAAAATATTTAGTATACACTGCCCATGCTTATACCCCGCACCCTAACATAATCTCACATGAACCAATAATGTGCCAGCCGGCGTTGTCGTCCTTGTGTACCATAAAGGGATGGATAAATACCAGTGTGATGAAGATCTGGATAGATAAATGATTCAGAACACGTCCAGGTGTTTTCTTTTCACCAAAGTCTCTATTGTTTTTTTATGCCATGGCTGCACACAAGGAGCCAATGGTGCAAGCAATGGTTAATGCTGCTGGCGGCCCTATTGCTGTTATTCCACATGAAATGGGATGAATGGATGACGAGTGGCGAGCTCACTTTCACGCCATCAATTTTTTTTGTTTTGTATTTTAATTGGTGTTAATTTTAATTATGTGAAAAAAACGTTATGGAAGCTCTCGCATTGATCTATTACCTTAAAGACGATTGCAATTCATTTGTATTTTGATAGGTGTTGCTAGAAATAACTTCCTGGCATCCATTTTTTGTGCTAGTCTTGCTTCTGTTGTTATTCTGTTTAACATAAACAAACTTTTAATAATCATTATCACACAATTATTAAAAATTATATCTGTATAAATTTAAAAATAAGCTGATGACTACCAGCTGTGTGAAAAAGAACTGATATAGCCCGCCCACCGAGATAACCCGCATGGGGGGGTGTAGGATATGTAAAATCCTGTATAACCCATGGAATTTATGCATGAAAATACGGTACATGGTGTTATGTAGTATACACAAGGGGTGGGTGACTGAAATAATAATATACATGGTGTTATGCAGTATACACAATGGGTGGTGTGTCTGAAATATTAATATACATGGTGTTATGCAGTGTACACAAGGGGTGGTGTGTCTGAAATATTAATATACATGGTGTTATGCAGGATACACAAGAGGTGGGTGTCTGAAATATTAATATACATGGTGTTATGCAGTGTACACAAGGGGTGGGTGTGTGAAATATTATATAACATAGTGTAATGTAGTATACACAAGGGATGGGGTGTCTGAAATATTAATATACATGGTGTTAAAAAAAACACATCAATAATCACCTTCTTGTCTGAATTTTGGATGTAAAGGAACAGTACTTTGCCATCTTTCTGTTGAGTAAATCATAACATGTCTGGCCTTTAGTTCACGAAACAACTTTGGTTTATGCACAAAAACTTGTAAGTTGTCAGCTGAAGAAAAACCTTCGAACAAAATTCTTCCTAAAAGGAAAGTAAGTCTTTGATATTCTTTGAATTGTTCATCGAAATTGGGCTTAAGGATCTAGTTTATCTAACCTGGATAAATGTAGTAGAACTGAACACATAATTTCTTTATTTCATTGATCCAACTAAAAATAACAAAATGCATGAATATCATTTATCAATAATACTTGACTGTGTTGGGTTTATCATCAGGATATTTCAGTTCATTTAAAGCTCAGTGTTTCCCGATGGAGTGCCAGCCATGGCAAGCCTTCTTAAGATTGAATTCATTTAAAACTCTGTGTTTCCAGATGGAGTGCCAGCCCTGGTAAACCTTCTTAAGATTGAAAATGATGAGTTACAAGCAGTTGCTGCATCAGTCCTGTGTAATATCTCTGAACAGGAAGAGGTTCGGAAGGCTCTTACAAAAGCTGATGCTGGACCAATTTTGATCAAACTTCTTGGCTCTCATGTGGATGATATTCAGTCACGAGCAGCGATCATTCTTTCAGACCTAGCTTGCATAGGGGGAAATCAGGACATGGTTGCAAACCAGGGTGGAATTCCACCCTTGATCAACTTATTGGACTCAGAACTGGAAGATGTTCTGGTGAATGCTGTAAACGCGATAAGAGTATTATGTCTCAATAACCCAAACAATCAGACTGCTGTCAACAAATGTGGTGGAATTGAGCCATTGGTTGAATTTCTTACAGTAGACTCTCGTAAGTATATCTGTTGGTAGAATGTCATGTAAAATACTTGATAGTACTATATGTACTTGCTTATAAGTCAGATCCAACTTCAAACTGTACAGACCCAGATCTGCCATCGCATAATGTGCTGGCAGATCTGGGTCTATGCAGTTTGTTTGGATTAAGTAGTAGAACAAACAACAAAGACCCGGATTGTCCGGAGTCCATGTTGTTTGCATTTTGACCCAATTTATTCATGAGTATATGCAATATCTTTGGTTGGTTGCATCTCTAGCAGGAATCTAATTTTTATTGATAAAAGAAATAGAAAAGTGAATACACAATTACATGTGTCACTGAGATCCTAGTTATTTTTTTATGTTCACATATTATCAGAGAGGACAAAGTCTTTGTTTAATCTTGCTTTCCTGCACAAATAAGATTTGATGATTCTTTTGTCGGTATTATCATTATTTATTATGAATTCTCATGATATTTTGGTCTTTATGAAAATATTTAGTAGAAACCTAAGATAAAAACCTTTATTTCTATATCATACAAATGTTTCCTGATGACAAAGTTTTGGGCTAAAGTTATCCATTGAAACTGGAAATGTATTACACACTACTGATAAATTTACAATGTGACTTAAAAAGGAAGAGGAAAATTTTGATAATAATAATAATAACAATAATAATAATAATAAAAATAAAGACTTTATTTTCAGCGGATAACCCCATTAGTTTACAAAAACTTTTCTCTCTTTGAGCCTTCTATCAAGTATAAGTATTTACAGGTGAAAGTTCATAGATGTTAAGTACAAGATCTTACAAATGATATTATCTCATGCATACAAACTTTGCACAAAAAAGGAACAGAAAATAAATTAAAATGGGGAGGAAAAAGAGGCTATATACCGGTAGTAGTTATTGATCATATTGATGCATAATGTAGCCATTTTTAACTCACTGACAAGTAAGCCCAAGTGAGCTTCTGGTACGACCCTGTGTCCATCGTGCATCCATCAATAATTGCTATTTTAATTTTTTTTTCTTCAAAAACCACTTGACCAATTTTGACCAAATATGGTTTAGAGCATCCTGGTATGAAGAGCTTTCAAATTTATACAAATGATGCTGATCTGCCCTGAAATATGGCTCCCATTACTAAAAATAGTAAAAGTGACTTCTTCTCAAAAACTGCTCAACAGAATTTGATTAAATTTGACATAAAACATCGTTGCATAAAAAGCTTTAAAGTTTATGCAAATGATGCTGATCTGCCTTCAAATATGGCCACTGTTACTAAAAATAAAAATAAAATGTAAACAACTTCTTCTCCAAAACCACTGAATAGAATTTGACCAAACTTGACAGAAAGTATCATGGCATGAAGACCTTTCAAATTTATACAAATGATTCCAATCTGCCATCAAATTATGGCTACTATTACTAAAAATAGAAAAACCATTTAGTGATTTCTCCAAAACAGCTGAACAGAATTTGATGAGAAATCATTCTGGCATGAAGACCTTTCAAATTTGAACAAATGATGCCAATCGGGTATCAAATATAGTCACCATTACTAAAAATAGCAAACTTTAACAACTCTAAAACACTAATGAACAGACTTTGATCAAATTTGGCAGAATGTGTCCTAGCTTGGATGCCTTTCAGATCTATACAAATGATACTGTTTGGCCATCAAATATGGCTACTGTTACTAAAAGTAGAAAAAACATTCAATTTGACAAAACTTTATCTCAAAAAACTGCTGAACAGATTATATCTGAAAAAAACTGCTGAACAGATTTTGACCATCTTTGACACAAAGCATCATGCAATAGAGACCTTTTGGCCTTGGACAAATGATGCTGTTGTGCCATCAGATATGGATAAAGATATTAAAACTAGAGAAACCTTGAAATAGTTCTTTTCATAGCATATGCTGACTGCACAGGTTAACTTCCCTTTTTATGCCAAGTAAGTGTATATACTTTAAGGGTGGACTATGAACAGTTTATAAATTATGAATTAGGGCCAAGTCCCCAAGGGCTGGGAGAGATCCAGGGGACAATGCTGGCTGTATAAATGTCTGGCACTTTTTATGCCAAGAAAGTGATCCTATATATATGACCTTGGAGAGAAGATAAATCACACCAACATTGATAGACAGTGTAGCAAACTATGTGCCCCAAGATTTTCCTTCCGCACTACAGTTCAATACAGTTGTGAATTTGCATTTACCAGCTGACATATGTCAACTACCCAGGTGAGCGATATCAAGCTCACTTGGGCCTCTTGTTGTACTCTTTGAGGAATGGTGTTTGATGATGGTGCTTCTTTCACTTATTTAGGTAAACTATAACTCAAACATCAATCACTTAAATATTGTGTGCACATCACCCAAATCACTTGCTCAGCCCAGACAAAAAGGCCATCTTTTGCAGCCTGTTTGGAATTTTCACCGAAATGTCATGAACACATTCTTGGATGTTCCCAGTCTGCTTATCCTAACAACTAGAGTTGATCTCAGTATACAAAAATGGTACATCAACACTCTGCATGTTCCACGATCTTTGTTCTCGTACACTCCTGCTTCAGTGTAGGTGTGAGTTCTCAACACAAGAACAAAGTTCTTGACAGTTCTTGAAGAAAGGTAGGATGTGAAGAACCACAAGAACCATGTTCTTGTCTCACCCAAGGACACCCAGTGGCTTCCCTTGCCTGTAGCCTTAAAAGTTCCAAGACAACCAAATCCTAAAATATTTTGGGATGACTGCACTTTGAGTTTGGAAGTTCTGCTGTGTATGTATATCACTTTTTTTTCCTATTACAGAGATCCTACAGGCTGCCACATCGGCTTCCATTGCTGCAATCTCTGCTGGTCACAAGGAAAATCAGGATGGTATTGTGGCAGAAGGGGCTGTCAAGTATGAGATTTAAACCCTTAATATGATGTCCTTTTTTTTTTCTTTTTTATGCCCCAACCACCACCACCACCATGTCTATGGAGATTGCATATAGTGTTACCCATGTTTGTCTGTCCCATTATGTGACATCATGTTGCATTCTATCTGTTGCAGATATTGTTTTTACTCAATAATTTTTGAAAGATTTCATTTATTGAAACCCAATTTTATAATGCTTTACATAAGGAAGACCAAGATAACATTAAATTGTCACCATTTCTGACAAAATTTAATAGAGTTATGGTCCCTGTTCAACAAGGAACTTTGTCCTTCAAATACATATGTGTGGGGGCATCTGTGTCATATTGACACATTTCTTGTTAATTGGTTTATTTATTGTCGCACTATTCTGTGTATCCACATATTTAGGGAAGACAATTTAAGCCAGACGTGCCAAAGTCGATTAATGATACAATTTTTTTCATCACTGGCCAATATTCTTGTACCAAATACTGAGCAAATGGATAGAAATCTGAGGCAACCAAGTTTGGATCATTAGATTTTCCATAAAAACAACATAACTATGGTACTGTACATTTGAATTCATGACATTATTCAAAGCTTGTAAGTTGAAATATAAGAAGGTCTAGACAAATTAATTTTTTCCCACTTGCCCACTGGAGAAATAAAAATAGATTTTACTTGCCCAGCAGCAAAATTAACTTGCCCCGCAATGAAATCTCTCCATATATTATAACTTTTTTCCATGTAATAAAAACGCAATTATCCTTATACTGTCCCATTTTTCTAAAATATGCTCACTTCAGATTTGGGAATGCCTTTTTATTAAGTAACTTTTTCACAGTTTCATTTTGTAGGCACCATCTTCATATGAGTTCATTCTAAGATGTTGAAAAGAAAGGGCAATTGTTTTTAGCTGTAAATATTACTTTGTCCTTCATAGTATGAATAAATGTATTAATGATTACTAACCCCTGATTTTGGTACATTGTTGGTGGTTATTGTTGTTCTTGTTATTACTACTATTATTATTATTATTATTATTATAGTTGCAATTTATCCATCATCTTACTGCTCATTTTCGTAATTTGTTTGTGTGTTCCTAAAACAGAACAAGGCATTTGGAACAAGTTTGTTTGTGTTCCTAAAACAGAACAAGGCATTTGGAACAAGTTTGTGTTCCAAAAACAGGACAAGGCCTTTGGAACAAGTTTGTTTGTGTTCGTAAACAGAACAAGGCATTTGGAACAAGTTTGTGTTCCTAAAACAGAACAAAGCATTGGCAACATGTTTGTTTGTGTTCCTAAAACAGAACAAGGCATTTGGAACAAGTTTGTTTGTGTTCCTCAAACAGAACAAGGCATTGGCAACATGTTTGTTTGCATAATCATGAAGATACCTACTTCATTTACTGTAGCAAAACTCAGGCAAAGGATTATCTTAGATTTAAATGTAGAATCATTCTGGCAATCCTCTTGTTATTTGTTGATTGATTCAAGTGTCAAGTGAGGATCATCAAAATTGCGCAAGGGTGTTTACTGTCTGTTTGCAACAATGTACTTTGACAGAAAGCACATGTTTCCAGTCAGTCTAAATATTGCTTAATTATTCAATCAATCCTATTTTAGATATTCCGGTATTAAAATCGGTGTGAACCAGATCATTCAAAGGTTCATATCTAAGTGTCTTTATATTTAAGATAATGTAAAATAAATACAAACTAAGTGTACTGTTAATGTATTTTTAACTTTATAAATGACAAACAAAATTTTCAATGACTGGTTTTTATTTGTATGCAACTAGCGTGTAACTGAAGCACTTTTGTAGAAGGTTTGCACATTAAGAGAAAGAATACAGTAGTTTACATGATTAAAACAGGTTTTATTCCAAGTAAAAGATTGATTCAACTAATATTCCTTTGATGAAAATGTCTTCCTGGGATACATGATGTATTGTAAACAAATATACATCAGTTTTTTTTTCTCAGTATTATCAGTATGATACTGAGTTAAATTTTTGAGTATACCCAATTCTCAACAATTTGGTCTTAGGTAATGAAAACAAGCTTGTTGATAATAGCACTTGCCAAGATTAAAACATCTTATTACAATCCCAAGAGTACTGACTGTAACAGCTGTTGTCTAGAAAGAAAGCGTATATAATTATTTCACTAGTTAAAAGCTTGCCCAGCTGGGCATTTTCATGGTGAAGTGCACTTGCCCAGCAGATTTTTCAACTTTTCCAGGGTGCTTGGGCAGTGGATTTTTCTGGCGCTATGCAAAAATCAATTTTCAGCATATTTCTGCAGAAATAAAACTTTTGCTGATAGATTTTGAATTGGGGGAATAAAGTGAGGCCAAGATCCATTCTTTTACCTTGAACTATACATCAAATTGCAATTTACTGCAAACAAGCAAAGCCTGATGGCATCACAATACAGCAAATGTCAATTTACTACAAACAAGCAGTACCTAATGCCATCACAATACATGTATTACAACAGTGGCAGGTGACTGAGAATCATTCACATGGCTTTCATGTGTTATTGTCTGTTTGGAAACTTACCCATAATCCAAATCCGATGTGTAAATGAAGACGTTTAACTCCTATTCATGTAGATTTAGAAGAGTGGAAATACTATTACTCTTATATTTCCCAGTTTAATTATTCAGCATCAAAAACAGAAATTAGAGTAAATTCTTTTAAAGACCAGCAGCAGGTTATTGTAGTTTGAAACAGATCAACAGCCAGTATCGCAGTATTTTGATTGTATTATATATCACTTGTTCATATTAAATTGACATTCACTGTACATAGTAAATTTAATATATCCAAACCTCATGTATTGACATTAATGGTTTGCCAAAACAAAAGCCACATGGGTGGACTGAGTATAACCCAAACTCTAGTTTAGCTAAACATTTTTTAAAGTCTCCACAGGAATTTGCATTTAAATAGCACTATGGCAGTGTAGGTCATTGTTAATCAGGTATGTTGCTGATGAATTCATTAATCAATGTCTTGATCATTTGTAACTTATATGGTGTTACATTTATGACATTTAGCTTATTTTCATTATCCTTGCAGACCCTTGGTGGACCTGCTGAAAGGCCGCAATGAGACAGCACAGGTCAAAGCAGCCAATGCTATTGAAGCTCTTGCCACCAACAACCAGAACAGTCAGAATGCCTTCATAAAGGAAGATGCCCCTAAAGCTCTGATACGTCTTCTTAAGGTAAGAGAGTCAGCAGGCAGGATTTTTTTATTTTCTTGCTAACTATACTCACCTAAAAATGTGCAGAAATTACCAGCTTCCAACCCATCTACTTTGGAGTCTTTCTTTGGACTTCATTTTATCTTTGCCTTAGTGGACTTCAGCTTTTCTATGCCATAGTTTGATCAAATACAGACTACTTTTATTGATTCAACTTATCCTTGCCTTAGTTGACTTCAGCATTTCCTTGCCATAGTTTGATAAAATATAGACTACTCTTGTTTATTCAACTTCCATTGATCAAGGTTTTGCCATAATGCAGTACTCCCTCAGTATAAAGTCCCTCAATATACCACTGCCATTCTTATAATGTGGGCATAACTGTGGATCTCATTAAATTGGTCAGATTTTGTTTTATCATACCCACATAAGTTAATTCACTTTAGTTTAGTTTTTGACTTGGCAACAGAGTGTAGGAAAACCATAGGGAGCACGTTTTCATTGGTGCTGTTGTAATAGTCATATGTGTTAAGTTTTTGCATTAGCTCAGTTTCTCTGACACTGTTGTATATACAGTCATTAAACTTGATGTGTGTGTTCATCTTGGAGGCTGCTACTCACCATGTGCAAAAGTAGGTCACAGTGACCTACTTTAAATGTTCCAGTGATTACATTTAGTTTTTTGCAATAATCTCAGTTTTGCTGATATGATTGTATGTACAGTCATGAAATTTAGTGGATATATTCATTGTGGAGGGTACTACTCACCACAGGTAAAATAGGTCACAGTGACCTACTGAAATCATGTCAGCTTAGCGCCCTGATTAACCGGAGAAAGTTCAAGTAAGATTAACACATGAAATGTGGCCAATGAGGATTATCATCTTTGTAAATTGAATATGCGAGATTAACTCCAGAATGATATGGTTTTCTTTGGGAAACAATGTTTTGGTTTGATTTGCTTTGGTGTTTTATGGCAGAGCAACACAAGTAGGCTATTTAGTGCCATGACAATTGAAGTAAAGTGTCTTGCCCAAGGACACACCTCTGGAGTCTACCCAGATGGATCTGAATATCAGGATTCAAACTCACACCCTTTGGTCATGAGTCTGGCATGATAACCGCTGAGCCACAGTAGCTCCTGGTATAAATGAAGCTGCAGTGTTTACTGAAGGCATGTTACCAATTCTGGCATCCTCCATAAATGTTTTGATGGAAAACAATACCTTGTCATTTTTAGCATGTCAAAATATCAAAGTATACCATTGAGAAACAAATTGAGATATTGAGAAAAATATCTTAGTACGGCGTGAAGCTCAGTCATTCATTGACAATATTTTGAATTCTTCCTATTAAAATTTAAGGTTATCCAATATTCAGTTTTTCTTTTACTTAAATACATTCATTTTTGTGAGAATGAACAATTGAAATAAGGGTATATTTAATGTTTTGTAGATCTTGTATGGGTATAGTTAACTTTGATTTATGATAAAAATTTGCAATAGTAAAAAATACAATTTACTTTGCTTCAAGGAGACATTTTTTTTATGGTTAATAAGATTGCATCAATATTGTTATTTAGTGTTTAAGAAAGAGATACCCATATACTTTTGACTTCAATAATGGATAGACTTGTTTTTAAGTGTTAATTTCTATGATTGAAAAAAAAAAGAAGCAAATTATTGCCCATCTGGAAGGAATTTGGACAACATACCAGTGCACATAACAAAAGTGTTGAAATGATATATACCAGAAAGATTTAAGTTAAAAGGGAATTAAAAGCTTAAAATCAAAATGGGAGACAATATCATGCTTTACGTTGTAGTAACCCAGATCCTTGCAAGACATGCTGTACATGATAATGCTTCATTGACTACTGTATTTCAGAGTTTGAAAAAACAGTAATTATACCAATAGATAGTGCCTTTTGGTTTAAGGAACCGTTTTTTATGGTAATGAGCTGAGCCCTACAGGGCCAACTGGATTGCTCCTTAGCAGTCACATGGGTTTCATTTGGGACTACACAGACAGTGCTGTAGGTGTCTAAGCCCTTTATGTGTGGTAGTAGTCTGATCCCCAAATTTGAACCACATTAACTTTAAACTTGTAAAATATCTAATTTTAAGGAATTTATGCTAAAATGTTCACCTAGAAGCTATGCCATATGCCATTATAACAGTAATATATCTACTATTCCTTTGTATAGCTATTTAATTCTATTTTATATCAAAATGAAATCTTTATTGAAAGTCATTCAAGTTTCTTTTAGCAGACTGAATCATAGCACTACAAACTCTGGCATAACAGATGTACTACTATGATTCAGTCTGCTAAAAAAAATGTTTAAAAAATACCTGTTGAAAATGCAGAAAGTCCAAATGAAATGTGGAAAATTCTGAAGAATTTTACTCCAAATAGAAACAGTAAGATCCCAAATCAACTAATAACTGATGGGACAATAATTGATGATATGCATGTAACAAATGTGAAATTCCAATACATCAAATATTAAATGAAAAATTAAAAAAATAAAAAATTACAAGATTTTATTAAGTCAAAAATTCCTGAAAATGTACAATTTACATTTCCATTTATGACAGGTGTGAAATGTAGTAAGTGAACTGAGAAAAGTTAAATTCTAAGAAATCAGCTGGATTAGACGAAATAGGTCCATTCATCTTAAATAAATGTGCTGATATTATTTTTCCATCTCTAACCAAAATAATTAATCAATGCATTGCTAAGGGAATCTTCTCATCTCAAATGAAGGCAGCCAAGGTTATGCCTGTTTATAAAATGGGTTCAAAATCAAATACAGATAACTACAGACCATATCTATTCTGCCAACCATATCTAAACTGTTTGAAAGACATGTTTCCAATCATCTCCATGGTTACGTGTCAAAGTACCATTTAATTCACCCATCCCAATCTGGATTTAGATGAAACCACTCCTGTCAGTCTGCGCTAACAAAACTCATTGATGAATGGTTGCTTGCAATGGACAATGGAGAATTCATTGGAACTATATCTTGATTTTAAGAAGGCTTTTGACTTAGTTGACCATAATATACTTGCATGGAAACTTGAAAAGTACAAATGTTCACACTTATAACTGTCATGGCTCAAATCATATCTGTCTGGCAGAAGCCAACAAATTGTTGTTGGTAACATTAAATCAGAGCTGATGTCCATCAACAAAGGAGTTTCACAGGGATCTATTTTAGGGCCTGTATTATTTATATTATTTATAAATGACTTGCCGCTGTATGTACAACATTCAAAAACTGATCTATGTGCTGATGATACTACTTTGCATAAGTCTGATTCTAATGTTAAAATGTTAAAGAAACAATTGGGTGAAGATTTATATCAAGTTGAATATTGGTGCTCACTGAATAACATGTTTATTAATCCCCTAAAAACCAAGGCAATGTTGCTTGGAACTAGACAAAGATTATCAGTGAACAGAAATCCAAATCTTGAGCCATATATTGAAGATAATCTAATTGAAAATGTTGACACAGAAAAACTTTTGGGATTTCATGTTGATAAGAATCTAGACTGGTGTAAGCACGTGAAACACATTTGTTCTGTAGTAAACTCAAGAATTTATCTTTTACAGAGGATAAAAAGTTATCTACCACTCAGCTATCAGATATTATTTTACAAAGCATTCATTCTTCCTCTTTTTGGATGACTGCTGCACAGTTTGGAGAAATACAACTGATAGTAATCTTGAAATGATCCACAAACTTCAAAGGGCAGCAAGAGTTATCCTACATTTACCATTTGATACACCATCCAAAATTTTATTCTCGAAATTGAAATGGCTGAAATTTGAATACAGTTTAGCCTACCAAAAGTCCATATTAATGTTCAAAGTAAAGAATGAACTTTGTCCACAATATCTGCATGGTATGTTTCATTTTAAGTCAGAAGAACAGTACCAAGGACTGAAATTGAGATCGATTACAAATTATCATTGCAAAACACCATTTTCAAAAATAAATACTTTTAAAAAATCATTTGCTTTCTCTGGTGCCATTCTGTGGAATGAATTCCCCATAACCATTAGATTAGAAACAAATCTAAATGTGTTCAAAACAAAATCATATGACCATTATTCCAAAAAGCAGTTGCCATTTTAAGTATTGAAATACAATCACTCCAATTTACTCTGTTAGTGCATATCAGATACACTTTGTGATTTTATACTTAATGTCTTTAGTCATGCTTTACTATTTTATTTTTTGGGGTTTGTTTTATATTTACAATAGTTTTTTCATTCTGAGGTC
Organism: Margaritifera margaritifera; assembly: GCA_029931535.1. Taxonomy (NCBI): domain Eukaryota; kingdom Metazoa; phylum Mollusca; class Bivalvia; order Unionida; family Margaritiferidae; genus Margaritifera; species Margaritifera margaritifera. The sequence continues at coordinate 1,607,964 of JAQPZY010001290.1, read as the reverse complement.
CTCGGGGGAGAATAGTTTATAATAACTGAGTTACCCTCATAAAATAAGTAGTTATTATTATTATTATTATTATTACTAAAAGTGGCCTGCAGCAACAAACTTGGAATTTGTAATTATTGCAGCCTTAATTCTGAACTACTTTCTAGTCTTTCTTCTTGTAAGTATCATTGTATGGTCTTGTGAGCATTTAAGTCTGTCTATCCTCAACTTGCAGTTTCATTCTTTAATTCAATTATCTGCCTCCTGGGTCTTGCTGTCCTTCCTGCTATACACAAACACATACCCATAAAAACTGATCTTTTATTGTTATGTGGTTATTCAGAAATAGAAACCCATAAGATCTTGATTAAAACAAATAATGGAAAGACCAGTTTTTAAGTGTTGACTACTGTAATTGTGAAAAACAAAAGTAGGCTAATTATCGCCCATCTGGCAGAAACTGTTGAATTTGGACAACAAACCAGTGTAAAAAACAAAAGTTTTGAAATGAGATATACCAGAATAATTAAAGTTAGAAGGAAATTAAAAGCATGAAATCAAAATTTGGAAACATCATTGGTACAACTTAAGTAAACTGCACTGTACATGTAGATACAATGTTTCATTAACTACCGTATATACTTGTGAATAAGCTCATACCAACTGTAAAATGCATAGACCCTGATCTGCCGTTGCATAATGCGCTGGCAGATCTGGGTCTATGCAGTTTGTAAGGAATAATCAGTAGAACAAACAACATAGACCCTGATCTGCTGGCACATTATGCGATGGCAGATCAAGGTCTATGTTGTTTGCATTTGGATCCAGATTATACGCAAGTATATACGGTATTGTAACTTGTAACTTTACAAATGATAGTGCCTTGTGGTTTAACAAGTGTTGTTCAGAATCAAAACAGCAAACTACATGCTGTGTCTCTGTATTTCAGGTTTGTGTCTATTCAGTCTCTATTTGACCTAGTACATGAACTAACAGGTTTGTGTCGATTCAGTCTCTATTTGACGTAGTACATGAACTAACAGGTTTGTGTCGATTCAGTCTCTATTTGACCTAGTACATGAACTAAAATATGTTTGGTATTTTTGTCCAGTAATGTTCATGACTGTATTGACTTAGTATTGGGACCTGGTTGCTTTTGCCTGACTGGTGTAGAGGCTTTGCCCACCTCCACCTCAAATCTTACATCAAAGTAATGTCTGACTGGTGTAGAGGCTTTGCCCACGTCCACCTCAAATCTTACATCAAAGTAAAGTCTGACTGGTGTAGAGGATTTGCCCACCTCCACCTCAAATCTTACATCAAAGTATTGTCTGACTGGTGTAGAGGCTTTGCCCACCTCCACCTCAAATCTTACATCAAAGTAATGTCTGACTGGTGTAGAGGCTTTGCCCACCTCACCCTCAAATCTTGCATCAAAGTAATGAACTACCAACAAGATTTAACTGCATGTTTATAATTCCATGAATAATAATATAGTGAAACAATGCACGAAATTTGCTATTACTTGCTTGTTAGGAGGAAGAAAAAGCCAACACAATTAAATCTGAAACTTGATGTCTTAATGAAGTCAAATAATGCATACATACAAATGTTCATATGTAGTCATTGTATACATGCAAATGTTCATATGTGGCCATTATATAAATGCAAATGTTCATATGTGGTCATTTTATACATACAAATGTTCATATGTGGCCATTATATAAATGCAAATGGTCATATGTGGTCATTTTATAATGCAAATGTTCATGTGGCCATTATATACATGCAAAACTTCATATGTGTTCATTTTATACATGCAAATGTTCATATGTGGTCATTTTATATGGCTTTTAAGAGGCAGCAAGATGGTCTGTGTGTTCTTAAAAAACTACAGATGACAGAATCAATAAATACAAATGGGTATAAATATTGTTATTCCAGATTCAAATTTATTTGTAGTGTTTCTCGGTGTCCTGCAGGTCTCGGACAGTGCTAGTATCATTTTGTGTACTGTTCTCTTGTAGAGACCTTCAACTACAAAAGAAAAACAAAAGTCTTACTACATTTACAGTGTTACTGTCTTGTCTATGCATGAAATGCTAATATGAAAAGCTGTTGTTTTGTGCCTGTTCCTACATGCATCTCTCACATGTTCAATTTATGAACTAATATTTCCTACATAATTTACAGTTTTAGGACGTAGCAGATGAAGCAAAATATCTGTTATTGGAATCAAAGTAAACCATTTCATAAACCATAGTAAACCATTTCATAAACCATAGTAAACCATTCAAACTCATGTAAACCATGTCATGCGATTTTGCACATGGTTTTATCCATGCAAGATGCACATAACTGTAGAGTTCCCTATAACTGTGGTATATCAGAATATAAAAACAGTCATATTAATAATACTAATGCTATATATTGTACTTTGGTTTAATTTGTACCAAACATTCTAAAAGTGGCAAATATCTACAAAAATATCATTCACCAACCAGCATGAAGTCAAATGAACTGATATTTCTCTTTTTCTTTACATATTCATACATTTTCTGTTATTCTTCACCTTTCATACTGAAAAGAAGACATTTAAATAAATCTGTGTTTTTCTTCTTTCTGTTAGAAATTGCAAATAAGATATTCTGTTTTATGCAAAAAAGAAGGATTGCTTACTTTCATCCAGCTTCATATTTAACTATCAAAAACTGTTTCAAACTGTGGTAATGAGTCTTGCTTATCCAGTTTACAAGGATGGTTATACCTAGATGAAAAATGATGTGTGCTACAAAAATTGAAAAAAGAATACAATGCAGTATACCAACATTGTAGGAGCAACATACCTTTGCAGTTCTAGACTGACTTCATCATGTCACATGGCATAAAAAAAAATGACTGTAGCAGGCAATGTTTCAACCAAAATGAACTTGAATCAGTAAGATTTAATGTTTAAAATAAATTGTTGGATACAAATTTGAAGTATTCCTATTTTTATATTGAAATTCTGATTTGCAAAAGCTGGTATTCCTATTCCACATCAATAGGGGTTGACATATGTGCTTCAAGTTTAAAGGATGTATGCTGGTAAATGATGGAGTATTTAACATTTGGAAAGTTTATATTTTTGCATAATTTTGTGCCCAGATAATCCAATAATGCAAAAAGTGAGAGAAAAAAATGAGTAGCCTTATGTGGACTGGTTTTATATGCCTGTAATAAGGCACAGAAACCAAACCAATTAGTGATGTCATGGTTATCTTCGAACTCGAAGGATGAACAACAACATTATGTTGTCTGTCTGTCCATCCATCCATTCCATCTGTTACCAGTGTCATTTCTGCACAGTAAATTGAGTTGTCCCCCATCTACAGTTACCAATCTTTGTGGATAACTTGCATTTGGGGTAAGGAAGAACCTTAGTGATTTCGGGGTCAAAAGCTCGATAGTCTAGGCCACTGTGACTGAAAGAAGAAAAATGGTTTAAATACAATATAATTTTGTCCAGCAACAGTATTTATACCACTCTTCAGTCTTTAAACATTAATTATTAAATGACAACAAGCAGGTTTATTACATTGAAAATACATAACACTTGATTGACAGGCATTTCCAGTCAAGTCTGGTGCTAAAATTTTATTTTATCAGGTCCTCAAATAAGTGTTGGAGGAAGATAATAAAGGTTAGTTGTTGTTGATAATATATATTTTCTTTTAAATTATGGTTTAGGCTAGACATAATTTGTTCAAAAAGGTCTGATATGTGCTGATACACTTCTACACAATACGGTTGAAAATCACTCGGTGTGAGGGACTGACTTAATGTCTATAGTACACTAGGGCACTCATTCAATTATAAGGTTTTGATAGAGTCCAGGAGATAAGCTTTCACACCTCATTTGTCTTGTGCTTTGTGGATGTATAATGTTTAAACAATTGGGAAAACATAATAACCAAACAACTGCATGGGATAATTATGGGCATATCATGTCCAATGTCTGTCATGTCCCATTTGGGATCTCTGTTTTTAAACATGAATGATGAAAAGCATAATTTGCGGAATGCATGTTTGAACACTTCAAATTGTATGTACTACCCATGGTAAAATCATGGTTCTGTGTCTTCCAGGTTTACTTATTGTTACAGTCTTGTTTCGGAACATTAAAGAGGAGTTTTGAGAACAGGTTTACTTATTGTTACAGTCTTGTTTCAGAACATTAAAGAGGAGGTTCGAGAACAGGTTTACTTATTGTTACAGTCTTGTTTCAGAACATTAAAGAGGAGGTTCGAGAACAGGTTTACTTGTTGTTACAGTCTTGTTTCAGAACATTAAAGAGGAGGTTTGAGAACAGGTTTACTTATTGTTACAATCTTGTTTCAGAACATTAAAGAGGAGGTTCGAGAACAGGTTTACTTATTGTTACAGTCTTGTTTCAGAATATTAAAGAGGAGGTTCGAGAACAGGTGGCCTGTGCATTGTGGTCCCTGGCTGGGATTACTAAAACGCAGCAAAAGAAGATTGCAGAGACAACTGGTATCCCACATATAATCCAGATGTTGCTGGATCACACAGAAAAACTCCTTTATGTTGGTGAGTCTTCAACTTTGTTGCTTGAAATTGTTTGATGGGCCCTTCTTGTGGTAAGATTGACAATAATGTTATTAAGATCTGTTTAAATTGTAAGAGTCTCTTCACTCTCTTTAAATCTAGGAGGATGTATACACCATAATGGAAGACACTGATTTGATGGACATGACGCTGATGGTTTATAAAGTGAAACAAAAAGAACAAATTGTTGTATGCTATGCTAGTGTATTATATACAAAATTATATAAACTTTTTTTATTTAGTTTTCGTTCTAATCAAAGTTAGAGGAGAGTATCACACTTACCAAAATTATAGGTATTTTGACATCGTTTATGAACAACAACAGAAAGCATTTTTGTTGGTAAATTCCAACAACTTGAGTTGGATATACACAACATGAGAAAATTCTCATTTGCCCAAAATAAAAATCTGTTTAACTGACAGGTTCATTTTTTGTCTATTATTTTTAAAGAAAATCTGAGATACTTGAAAAGCCTAAAAGCCTTCCTGCAGGTTTTCATTTATTGTATACTATGAGAAGTCAGTTTGAGTGTCTTCTGATAACGATTTGCTCTACTACACAACTTTACAGGTTGTATGATGGCAATAGCTCTGGGCAAGGAGGATTTTGAAAATCAGAACAAACTAGCCAAGGCTGATATCTTCTCACAGTTGGTCAGACTCCTACGGTCCAATAAGGTGTCCAGTACTGTCCTGCTTATGGTCATTAAGGTGCTTGGAATTTTGTGTGTTGGTGAGTAACTTCATAATGTAACAGTTATACATTTTGGAGTTTAAACGCTTTGGCATACATGTGACAGCCCGGAAAGGCCAAATCAGGAGATTTATAAAATTTGATTTGGAGATTTCACTTCAAATCAGAGGGTTTTAATTTATCCATTGTTTTGGATCTAAAAATACAAGTATATCAATAATTAAATGAATATATATATATATATATATATATATATATATATATATATATATAGATATATATATATATATATATATATATATTTAAATATAATTGGATAGCAAACAGTCAAATAAATACATATTGTTCATGAGCGTAAAAAAATCACAATAGTATGTGCACAGCAACTTCATTACTTTTTATCTGTGACTCGGATAAGTAGTGTAATCTTTGTCCCATTTATTTTTACATTAAAAATAAAACCAGCATTGCTACTTTATTCACAGTAAACACATGATTACATTATCCTCAATAAGTATATGTATCATTTCCACTTTGATACTGACTGGACACTTAAAAGACATTACTTACGTTCACTCAAGCAGTTAAGGTGAAATATTTGGTTCCCCTTCTCAAATCCCATATTTGATTTGAGAGTGAGTCAGTAAATTCAGATAAATGTTTTTTTTTTAAAAATATGTTTTGTGATGGGCAATAACATTTAGGCCTAGAACTGAAAGTTTCAAAGCAGAAAATTTACTTAGTTTCTGAAAAAAGCATTTCTCTGTAAAAATAAATGCATTTCAAACCACCTCAAGCAGTAACATAAATAATCTGTGTTTTTTGAAGAAAAAAAATCCTGCACTGCATATTGACTGGAGATGTTTGAGATATAGCTAGATTTGACACTAGGTTAACAACGGTGGCATACAAAAGTAGTGACATACAATTAAATACTTTAATTTACTTTCTCTTGTTTTGAAAAAAAGTTGGTGCAAGACATTTCAACGACTGTTACAGCATGGACAAATTTACATCAACATGCCATTCCCCTTTTTGTCATTCATGTTATTCAATAAGGAGCTTCTTGTCACTCATATTATAATTTCTCTATCTTCTGGTAAGTTCTGAAGTATTTAGTTCGGTTTCTCATCAACAAAAAGTCGTGCACCTACCTTAATAGACACAGGGTATATAGTTATTATGGTGTCCATCCACCCATCTGGCATACAATCTCGTTAGTGTACCTTGTCCGAAGGTTTTTGATAGATCGTCATGAAACTTGTTAAATGTTATGGTCATCACATGAAGATGAGCATATTGACCAATCAGATTGCCTACTAAAATTTACTTAGAGTTATTGCCCCGTTTTTATCTGTAGCTTAACGCAGTATATGACACAATCTCATCAGCGCAACTAGTTCTGCAGTTTTTCATGAATTGCCATGAGACTTGGTTAATATTATGGTCATCATCTGAAGATGTGCATGTCAACAAACCACTTTGCTCCCGCAATTTTGTTAGGGTTGTTGCACTTTTTGTCTTGAAGCTTAATGCAGTGTATGATACAATCTCATTGTTGCAACTAGTTCCGCAGTTTTTGATGGATTGCCAGATTTCAGAGGGTTGTTACGAAACTTGGAAAATGTTATGATCATCATCTGAAAATGAGCATATCAACAAATCACTGTGCTTCTGCAATTTTTGTTAGAGTTTTTGCCTGTTTTTTCTTGGAATGTAGTGTTGTGTATTTCTGCCTGTTTTTACTTGGAGTGTAGTGTAGTGTATTTTAGCCTGTTTTTACTTGGAGTGTAGTGTAGTGTATTTTAGTCTGTTTTTAGTTAAAGTGTAGTGTAGTGTATTTCAGCCTGTTTTTACTTTGAGTGTAGTGTAGTGTATTTTAGTCTGTTTTTACTTGGAGTGTAGTGTAGTGTATTTTAGCCTGTTTTTACTTAGAGTGTAGTGTAGTGTATTTTAGTCTGTTTTTACTTGGAGTGTAGTGTAGTGTATTTTAGTCTGTTTTTACTTGGAGTGTAGAGTAGTGTATTTCAGAATCTTGTGAACACAGCTAGTCTCATAGTTTTCATTGAATTGCCATAAAACTTTGTACATGTTATGGTCATCATTTCAAGATGCACATGTCGACAAATCACTTTGCTCTCACAATTTTTTAAAAGTGTTATTGCCCTTTTTGTCCTGTAGCAGAATGGAGTGTAAGACAGAATCTTGTAAATGCAACTTGTCTTGCAGTTGTTTTTATGGATCACTGTGAAACTGGGTACATGTTATGGTCATCATCTAAAGATGAATGGATTGACAGATCTTTGTTCTCCCATGATTTTTGTAGGAGTTATTGCCCTTTTCATCTTACAGTCTGATGACAGAATTTTGTGAATGCACTTACTCTTGCAGTTTTTAGTGGATTGTTGTGAAACTTAGTGCATATTATGCCCATGATCAGAAGATATGCATGTTGACCAATCATTTTACTCACACTATTTTCAGAAGAGTTATGCACTCTTTTTTTTACCACAGACTCTTCTCCATTGTGCGGTAGGGGTGGGAGGGGTATATGTACGTGAGCAAATTGCTTACCATTCATCTAGTTTGGAATTGCCCGATCACTAGAGTTCTTTGAACAAATTATTCTCTGTGCTATATATATATATATAGCATAGAAAAATGTCAGCTTGATCAGATTGTTCTAATAACCAAAAAGCATAGTGATTTGAATTATCGGGATGGACATGCATAATGTATCCCATTGGACCTAGAAATTTTATTTAATTTATTTTCTTTTCACAGATGGTAGTTTTCAAAAATTGATGGGAATGATGTATAGAATTGCTGATAACAGGAGAATTATTGTCCACTTTGGGAGGTTCACATGTTTGCTTAGGTTGAAATCTAAACATGAGGGGTACCGAGGACACTGTGGAGACCACAGCAATAAAGTCACTCATGAAACAGTAATCTGAAAATTTCTCTTATGGATGATGTTCTTGTAATATCAACATTTGCTTGAAATGACATGTTTACGACGCTCTGACATCATCAATGTTACATCACTTGCTACCTCAGCCGATCATAGTGGTATGAACTCTTGGAGAGCTTGGATGTAAAATGATGTGGTAGTGACTTATGTCTGGTAATGAAAAGAAAAATGCTTATTCAGTTTAATAATAGCAAAACAGTCATTGTGAAAGAAAATTATAAAGTCAAGGAAAAATATACAAGACCTTGGCAAATGATTAGTGACTTAGTGACTAATGTTGATTAGTGACTTACAATCTGCTCTAAGTTGGCTGTGCAAACTTTCTGTTGCAGAAACCTGATGTGATTTCAGTAACTGTGTCACATTGAAAAAAATTAACTCAACTACACAACTTATAATTTTGTTTTTGATAAGAGAAATCTCTGATCTTCAAACTGTGCACATTTTATCAAAATTTAAACACCCATTCAGCTGTTATTATATGGACAATTAATGGCAGGTACTTTTTTCTATACTTTTCAATTTAATGACCCTTACTTAGGGACAGATATTCAATTAAGCATATTGCAAGAAAAAGCACACCAGCCTTTACATTTTAAATGATTTTTGATCACTCGGATCCTTAGCTTTGTAAAACAAAACAAAAAAGTTAAATACTCCAACATTGCACAAGCAATTAACCATAAAAGTACCCTAATATATGCCAAATTGACTTTGTAAATGAGAGTCTTGCTAGACACTGCCATAGTAGCTGATTAAGTGAGGTATTATATATATCATGTATTTGGAAAAAACACAGATGGAAAAATCAGACACTAGATGAATATTATGGGTCATTAATGAAAAGTGATGTCTGTTATGCAAAGTTGAATTGTAATTATTTTGTCTTACTGCATTGTTTTTCATTTTTCATAATTTCCTACTTTTGAGCACCAACAATTCATGAAAGTCATAAACATTTTTTGAGGTACTTTTTCATAAAGACAAACTCTTTATTCTTATCAAATATTTGCAATTTTTTTAACATAAGAATAGCAAAAAATGTATTATTAAAACATTTACCTATTATTCATAATTTCAAAAAAATAATACAATGTTTACAAAAGTTACAGATAATACAGTTATAAGCAAATGAAAGCATTTTTTTCAAGATCATCTTCATGTAATGATCAACTTTTTAGACAGTGAAATAGCATTACACTAAAGGTAAAAAAGCAGCACCTGTCACAGGAAGTCACATGTGCCCTAATTAGAGATAAATTTGTCCCAATGTCTGTTTTATTTAAAAATCCATTTTTACTTCCAGGTGTGGCCTATCGCAATAACAAAATCACTCAGCGAAAGATTGCAGAGGAAGGGGCAATACCACATTTAGTTCGACTGCTGAATAACCCCCTATCAGAGGAAATTCAGGTGGAGGTGGCAATGTCACTAGGGTGTATCATCCTTTGCAACCCTGAGAATCAAGAGAAACTGACCAATAGTCACCTTGAGAACCATGACAAGGCACAAAACCCAGAAGACTACTTGTTTAAATTTTCAGTCTTACTGGAACTGCTTAAATCCCAAAATATGGTAATCAGTAGTTTTAGTTACTTAATTTGGATTATACTCATGTGCGGCCATTTGGCCATGTACGAGTGCAATAGTTTTAGCCTTTCACAACCATTTTTATAGCTGGGTACATGGCCCTCATTAAAATGCAGGAGCCATATTATGATCACCTTTTCCATCTGTCTGTCTGTACATTCATGCTTTTGTAATGACCAGTTTTAAAGTTGCTTACTTGTAATTTGATGACATTTGGTAGTCGAATTACCTATTATACATAGATGTGCTTTTTAAAGGTTTCATCTTTTCAGGTCCATATTTAACAGAGTTATTGCCCTTATTTCCATCAATTTTAAATTTCTTGAGCTGTTTACTGGATAAAGCCTCCATTTCAACTGCAGAAATTACAGCCATACTGAAATCTTTTGAACTACGTTAAAACCTCACAAAAAACAATTTTAATCATCTTTTCAGATTCCCTTTCCACTTTTAAAGTCTTACAAAACCTTATATTTGACACCCGTTAATATCCCAAATCTTACAGAAAGATAATCTGTTCATAAAATTTGGATAGAGTATTCTGTACAGTTGGCTGCCGAGTCACAGTGGTATTAAGGCTAATAAAAGGGCAGATAAAGCAGCCAAAGTTGCCTTGCAGTCATCCATTTCCAAATGGAAGATTCCATATGCTGACTTCAAATGTTATATAAATCAGTTGGTTCTAATACGGAAAATCCTGTCAATAATTGAACAAAAATAATAATTTTTTTTATTGTTCAAAATTTTACACATTATTCTTAATAATCAAAAAAATGTAATGCCAGAATTAAATGATTAAATTATAATCACTGAGATGTGCACAATTCCAGCAGACCTGTTTATATTTCCACTCATTACAAAAAAAAATAAATGCTGAGATGAAAGTCTGTTGGGACAGATTAATCCAGGGTAGAATTAATTCACTTGTAATGTAGAGACTATGAAAAGCAACATATACTGCAAGCATTTCATAATGAAATCTAAGTCACGCAGAATCAAGAAAAGCAGAAATATATCATGCAACACAAATTAAAGGCTAAATTAAATAAATAAAGTACCATATATACTTGCTTATAAGTTGAGTCCAACTGCAAACTGTACCGAGCCAGATCTGCCATGGCATAATGCGATAGGAAGAATTGGGTCTATGCAGTTTGGTAGGAGTAATCAGTAGAACAGACATAATAGACCCTGATCAGCTGTCACATTATGCAACAGCAGATCAGGGTCTATGTTGTTTTGGAGTTGGACTCAACTTATAAGTGAGTATATACAGTATTTGAAATAAGATATATATAATTTCTGTTCGTGTTGCATTAAAACATTAAACTGGTATCGCTATTCAACATAACTTAGAAAAAATTTATGGAAGTTGTTGAAAACATTTGGTCTTTTGCCAGATGTAATGTAAAAGTAGTTCTATCATATGTATCAGAATTTTCAACCTCTACCTATGTATTTATGAGAGAGAGAGCCAGTCTGATTAAGATCAAGATCTCCAATTATTACAAGTGTATTTCGATTTTAATGAGATTGGAGAGCTAACTAGCTCATATAATTAGTAACAGCTCATACAGTTAGTAACAGAGTTGATGAAATTGCAGCATATGGCAATGTTGTGAGATGCCCCAAACTTGTGTTTTTATCCCAATTAATCATAAACAAAGAAAGCAAGTGAACCAAGTTCAATTAGCAAAACATTTGTGACTTCTCTAGACCTCAGTACAGCCATTCGGCATTTCAAATGGCTCTAGGCAAGTCACTATCAAGTCTGATGAAGTGTGTCAGTTTACCAGTTCAAAACAAAAACCACCTCCACAGAAAACATCCATAAATAGACCATGGGTGGCCAGACTTTAGTGACATGGGATCTACTTTTACAGAGTTACCAACATGGTCTACCAGCATGCCCCCCGCCTTCACAAGACATTGAAACATGTTGCAAAATATTGAATTTCTTTTAATGATCAAATAATGCGGCTATGGATATATCAAACACTCTTACATACTTTTTTACAAAGTCTATTAATAAATGTACATATGTCAGCAGTGGCCAGACTTTAGTGACATGGGATCTACTTTATACAGAGTCATACCAACACGATGCGGTCTACCAGACATTACTTTGCAATCGACTGGTCAACCGCGATCAACATATTGGCCACCCTTGAAATAAACAATCCACCTTAGCAGATAATGTCAATAAAATAAACTAGATCCCTGATTGTCTGGCATGTTTTTATAAATCATTAATGGGTCAGATACAATAGTCTATATCTTCAAATATTTACATGTTCATAAAGGTCAGTGATCGTGTTTATATAATATTTGTTTGCAAGTGTTATTACATATTATTTCTGTTTTAAGAATATCTGTATACAAATATTTGGTGAATCGATCCAGCAGATGATTTGAGAAAGGTGTATGTTAAGAATCCTTCCATCGTTTGGGAGTGTAACGTGTACAGGGTCTACTGGGACCCTGTGATTGGAGAACTCTGGGTACAGAGCCTGATTCTGATAGTGTGAAGTGCGGCAACAAACATGCTTATCTGTCATCAAGGATGGTATCACAGTTGGCCATATCCCTAAAGAAATTTTGTTAATTGAAAAGTATTTCTTTTTGTATGGAGGAAATATAAAGTGCAGAATTACTGCGAGGAGAAAGAGAGTCGACATTACCACAAGGAGGCCTTGAAGTTCCTAGCCTCTTAATCTTCAAACCTCTAATAAAGCCCTTATTCTGAGCTGAATTCAAAAGTACAAGACATAAATACACCCTGGTTATGTGTAGTTATCATTTATTCTTTTCATGATCTCTGTCTGTGTCTGTCTGTCTGTCTCTATCTTTTCTCTCTCAAACACACACACTCACTGATACTCTAATATTTTAAAGATCTTTAAGATCAATCTGTTAAAACTATATTTACTTTCTCTCTAAAATCTTTAATCAGGCTTACATAAGCAGAATTATAGTAATGTTTATTACTAACGAAAACAGATTTTGTTTCTTCTTAATCTGGATTTATTACTATAACCAAAAAAAACCCCACTTTTCAGAGTTGCTTCCCTTATTAAAACATTTTTGTGTAATTAGAGACACAGAAGATTGTAACTCAAAACAAAATTTACTATTGCAAAAAGTGGAAGTTAAAGGTAAGTCAGTGTCTATAAAGCAAAACAATGCACAAGTTAATTGCAGAAAAACTTTGTTTGGGTGATTTTGATCTTTGTTTGGTGTGTCTTTACCAGGAAGGTCACAATTCTAACATTAAATGGGGAAATAAAGGGACACAAACAAATTATTAACCGTGCTTTATTGTCTTAATGAAAAATATAATGTACTGAACATGTGAAAAGTAGATAACATGTCATAAAATATTTTAGAGCTTCAGTTAGAAACAAAAATATGTATTTATCAGGTGTGTTAACATTTTTAAAAAAAAATTCTGTTTGTTTTATAAAAAATTTAAGTTCAAATGAATACAGGGAAATTGAAATTATTAATCCCAAATATTAACCCATTTTTTTATTTTTACAAGGATAAAATGCTTACAGGATTTACCATATTCTTAGCAAAAATGTGAATGAAAACTTCACAACAAGCATTGGAATATTAAATCTTTCAATGGAGAATGGCATACCACATATAGAACATATCACAGAGATGAAGTGGTATTGTCCTGCTTATGTATAGAACACATGATGAACCCATGCATACCTCCAGAATCATGAACCTTGACCAGAATGCATACCTTGCCAGTGTTCATTGACAATAATCTATCTCTTCAAATATTCCATTGATAGTTCAAATATTCCATTGACAGTCGAACACATTCTTTTCATGTGTATTGACTTCAACTCCACAGCTTTTTTTTATATGTCAAATCAATTAAAAAGATTTTTGATAATGTACCATCAGAAAAACACATACAAGATTTTGCCAGTATTGTAAGGATTTTATATTTTTACCTTTATCTTTTATTTTATATACCTTTAACAGATTTTTCTCATCTTTACTATTTATTTCTTATCTTGTAGGACTACATGTTTATATTTATTTGTAAAGGTTTGTCAAGGATTTATTATAATTCTTTATCTTTACATTTTTGGGACTTAACTTTTAATCAGCACTATATATCATAGATTGTGCTTACCTGTCTTTAAACTCTTTACATGGTATACTTTCAAAATTCACTACAACAGATTCTTTTAACCAGCATAATTCAAGAACAATTCAACATATTCTGATGCAATTTGGTGTATACATCATAACTCAGGAAAAATTCAACATATTCTGATGCAATTTGGTGTATACATCATAACTCAGGAACAATTCAACATATTCTGATGCAATTTGGAGTATACATCATAACTCAGGAAAAATTCAACATATTCTGATGCAATTTGGTGTATACATCGTAACTCAGGAACAATTCAACATATTCTGATGCAATTTGGTGTATACATCATAACTCAGGAAAAATTCAACATATTCTGATGCAATTTGGTGTATACATCATAACTCAGGAAAAATTCAACATATTCTGATGCAATTTGGTGTATACATCGTAACTCAGGAACAATTCAACATATTCTGATGCAATTTTATTGTATACATCATAACTCAGGAACAATTCAACATATTCTGATGCAATTTGGTGTATACATCATAACTCAGGAACAATTCAACATATTCTGATGCAATATGGTGTATACATCGTAACTCAGGAACAATTCAACATATTCTGATGCAATTTGGTGTATACATCATAACTCAGGAACAATTCAACATATTCTGATGCAATTTGGTGTATACATCATAACTCAGGAACAATTCAACATATTCTGATGCAATTTTATTGTATACATCATAACTCAGGAACAATTCAACATATTCTGGTGCAATTTGGTGTATACATCATAACTCAGGAACAATTCAACATATTCTGATGCAATTTGGTGTATACATCATAACTCAGGAACAATTCAACATATTCTGATGCAATATGGTGTATACATCGTAACTCAGGAACAATTCAACATATTCTGATGCAATTTGGTGTATACATCATCGAAGAGACCTAGATGTGCCTTTTATGCATTTTCTCTCACCAACTCCATTTGGGATAAAGTTATGGCCTTGATGGTTGACTTCGTATCTTTACACAAGTTGTTTCTTGTAACTGGCCCATCTCAAAAACCAGTCAACATATTCTGATGCAATATGGTATGAGCATTGTCTCGTAGACCTAGAGGTGCCTTTTGTGTCCACTCCAATGTCCGTCCATCCCACCATTAGGGGTGGCTGAGTGGTCTGAGGAACTCACCTTTACAGATCACTCACAACTCACCTCTGTTCATGTAGGTTCAAGTCTTGGTTCAACCAACAGGGGTATATGAGAAAGCTTGCCAGTAGCTTCCCGTAGGTTGGTGGTTCTTCCCAGGTTCTTCCTTCACCAAATATACTGGCCACCATGTATAGCCTATCATGTGCTGATAATGGCATTAAACCCCACAAAACCAAACCAAACCATCCCACCATTACATCCAATCACATCCAGCACAAATTTAATTTATGCTCAGTAAATTTTGATGGAATTCATGAAATTTAATTTCTGCTCAGTAACTATTGATGGAATTCATAGATTGGAATCAAGTTTGGTATGAGACTTTACATTAGGAATAACTAAGCTTGATTTTCATCATTTTCTGACAAATTTTATGGACTTATTGCCCCTGTTTGACTGAGCTCTTTGCATTCAATTACATTATATTGGCCGGGCCATTTGTATCATATGGACTCAATTCTAGTTCCTTTTTTATTATAGGAAATCCGACTACGAGCTGGGATGGCCTTGAGTATATTTGCCTTTAACAATACTCATCAACAGTATGCAATACGGGAAGCAGGAGGGATAAAATTTTCCGTCTTTGAGCCATTCATCAACGCCAGTGATGAGTACTATGTTTGTTGTGCAGCATTTCAGGTATCAGACTTGTCTCGGTGTATTTTTTTTTAGATTTTTCTTATTTTATGTCAGTTGCACAGGGAATGGTAACAAATGTAATGTACTCTTGACAACTCAGATGTTGTTATGGACTGTGGTCTTTGTGGTTGGGAGAAATGAAAAACACAAAGGAAACAACTAGCCTTTGAATGGTGAACACTGCATTTTGAAAGAAACAGAGGATCAAAGCTGGGACCACTGAGATGCAAAGTGAGCACATTGCCAACATGCTATGCAAGCTCCTATTTATTCTTTATGTAATTTTGTGATTATCTATTATGTATGTAAATGTGTTTCTGTATATCCATATGTGTTAGGAAACTAAAATAGAACTTAAAGGTTAAAAAAAGACTGCCTTATCAGCAGTGTATCATCAGCTCATCAGAAAATGTATCTTTAGTAGTGTCTCATCAGCAGTGTATCATCAGCTCGTCAGAAAATGTATCCTCTGTAGTGTCTTATCAACAGTGTATCATCAGCTCATCAGAAATTGTATCCTCAGCAGTGTCTCAAAAGCAGTGTATCATCAGCAGTGTATTTGTACAGCATGTTGTATTGATTTGCCTTTAGCATAAAAAATATCCACAGATCCTTGGCAAGTGGGTTGGAACTATCTTTCCTTGACCACTCATATCCCATTACTCAACTCATATCAGTCTGCATCACAAAGCAGAATAATTTTCTGCAAATTCCTGGCAAAAAATACTGCTGGAGATAAAGTGTCAAAAGAAACAAACATGTATTTGAACAAAAAACAATCTGTCATTTTTTATTTTATGCCTAAAACATAAACATTTATTCTGTGAGAGAAAAAATGATATTGAGGATATTTGCTTGTATCGAGTGAATAACGGATATATTTAATCAAGTGGGTGAAAATGCTATTGTTTCAAATGTGATGGCTAGCTAAAGTGTATAACAGATTGAAGTAGCAGATTTATTACAGTAATGTCAGCTGTTTACCATTTATGTTCTGGTGTGTTTTGTGTACATTCACACAGAAAATATGAGTAGTAACAATTCTCTTTTTCTAATTCAAGGTAAGAAAACATACTTGGAAATAAAGTTTTTAAAAAATTAAGTTCATAGTGGGATTCAAACATTCTTCTCTTGTATGACAGGTTGACATGTTTCAACTTGACTAAGTGATTGACAACATGGCAGATGAAATTCTATGATCATAATGTTATCAATGTCTAGTGAAAAAAGTTCTTGAGAGAAAAAATACAATTGATAATTCACTTCAGTGAATTATCAAAATTATTTCTCTTGGAAAATCCACTAATTCATGGACTAGCATAAAATAAATACCAGTATTATCTAGTACAAACTGGAGAATTACTGGGAATTCCCCTGGCATGAATTTATCAGGGACATGCAGCAATAAGCTTATCCATCCATCCTGTACATAAGTATGTATAATTGTGTATGTATGCCCCACATTTCTTTCTGAGCAAATACTCCCACATCTAATCATGAACTATGTTAAAACTTAGCCTATATTGTTGACATTTGGTCAACATGCACATATTCTGTCCAGATTTATACCCCTTTTGGTGTTAAATGTATAAATGAGAATTCGTGAATGGGCATAGTCCAACAGCTTTCGTAAATTGCTCTGAAACTTGGCAGACATTATTGACAGCAAGTGAACATGTTCTGTCATCACACTCGAGTAATTTTTTTTAGAGCTAAGCATCATTCTTTTTTAGCTCTACTGGTCACAGACCAGAAGAACCATTGTGACGGCCTTTCGTCTGTTGTCAGTCTTGTGTCAGGCATCCAGCATCCATTAGAACAAGTTTCTTGCTACTCCTCCTAAACTACTGGGAGAATTGACACAAAACTTTTAAAACACATTCATCCCTATGTCTTGTTGGTCTTAAATGAAAATTGTGCTCCTTGGAGATCCAATATGGCCACAATGGTAGCCATCTTGAAAATTGTTTCATTACTACTACCTGAATGAATGGTCATATGCTACCTTGAAAATCTTGATATGGCTATTCAGGATCTTTCATAGAATGCATGATTGTGGGATTGACACTGATTTTGCAAAAAGGTCGCCCCCCCCCCCCCAATCAACGATTCCCTAAAAACACACATAATATTTTCTAGCCCTACCTTTATTTCTTCGTTAAATCCATCCTGTATTCAGAAAATTTCCCCCTTTTTTCAAATTGAGGGGTGAATTTCCCCCATAAATTGTCAGTTCTAGGATAGACCCTGGCTACTCCTCCTGAATAGATGGTTGTATAGACATGGGTCTTTAACCTAAAGACTTCTTATGATATCTAGTTGTTCCTAAATGAAAATGGTGCCCATCAGACATGCAATATGGATACCATGGTGACCATATTGAAAATCTTGATATTGCTCCTGAATGGATGTTCATATATGCATAAGATTTACACTATAATACTTTTTAAGATGTCCAGTTGGTCAAAAATGAAAATGGTGCCAATCTGACATCCAGTATAACCACCTTGATGGCCATCTTAAAATTTTGTTATTGCTTCTTCTGAATAGATGGCTGTATTGACATGAGGTTTTTACTAAAAGACTTCCAATGATGAAAACTTTTTTATTGCTACTCCTTGAATGGATGGTCTTATCAACATGGGATTTTCACTAAAAGACTTCTTATATCTACTTGGTCCTAAATGAAAATAGTGCCCGTTGATCATGCATTCAAACATCCAATATGGCCATTATGGTGGCTATCTTGAAAATCTTAAAACCACTCATTCTGATAGGATGGTCATATCGATGGTGTTTTTATTAAAAGACTTCATATAATGTCTAGTTTGTCCTAAATGAAAATGGTACCAATCTGACATCCAGTATGGCCACCTTGTTGGTCATCTTCAGAATCTTGCTAATGCTACTCTTCCTGAATGGATAGTTGTATTAACATGATGTTTTCACTAAAAGACTTCTTATGATGTCTAGTTGGTCTAAATGAAAATGGTGCCGATCAGATTTCCGACATGACCACCAAATCTTTCTGTTGTTAAGTCTCCTAAATGGATGGGCAAAGCTACATGGGATTTTCACTAATAGACCGCCTACTATGCCTAGTTGGTCCTAAATGAAAATGATTTCAATCTGACATACAATATTGCTGGCATGGTGGCCATCTTGAACATATCTTATTATCACTTGTCGTCTTTAAGGGATGGTCATATCGACATGAAGTTTTCACTAAAACACTTCTCACTTTATGTAGTCGGTTGTAAATGAAAATGATACCAATGTGTGGCCTCCCAAAATTTGAAAAATCTTGTAAAAGCTACTTCTCCAGAATAGATGGCATTACCAACATTTGTTGTTTTTTTACAACTACTATCTTTCATGCAATATAATGTTGATACAACCTCCAAAATGGCTGCCTTGATGGCCAACCTGAAATTTTTATATGGCTACTCCTGAATGGAAGGTCATATCAACATGGGGTTTTCACTAAAGTACTGTAGCAATATGTAGCTAATTCTAATGAAAAATGGTGGTCATCTGAATGCCAATATGGCATCATAGCTATCTCATACATGCCATAACATGATGTGTCACGCGAAAAACACGATTTTTGACTCCCAAATCCCCAGACACGGTCGTGTTTCAAAAAACACAATATTAGCAATCTTAGTGAAAAAAAAATTCTGCAAAAAAAACAAACAAACAAAAAAAGAAAAAGTATTTCTTGACTACAACCATGATATATGCCCGTAATCTGTGGTATGTATAAAAACAGTAAACAGTCTCGCTCAGAACTCGTGTAAAACTATCCTTAGGGCAGTTTATACAGCGGTTTTAGAGACATTTAAAAGGTAAGGCGGTCATAGATAAACAGACACCTTTCAGAGATTTACTGAATTGACTCACAATGGCTATGGTGATGTGTCGTATCAAATCCTTTGAGAGCTGCTGTGGGAGAGCCCATTAGGCTAATTTGCATAGGTAAAGTACACTAAGTGGAACAACTCAATTTGTCTGAAGTTAGGTACATCAAATTGATGCGTGTTGAAGAACAAATGTTATTACACATCACTGACTGCAATGAATGAGAATGTTGAAGCCATCTTTATTAAAGTTTGTGATCAGTGGCAATGCTTGAAGTCGGATTTTTACTCCATATATAAAATTCAAAACATAATTATTTTGGTAGGATGAACAACAGCACCATTCAATCTCTAATGCAGTGTTGCACCTAGGATCGCAAGATCGACTTTGGCCATTGCTTGCGCCAACATAGACGTGGATGCACATCTACGATGGAAAAGTGTAGGCATAGTTGTGAACACAAATGACACTTGCATTACCGTCAAACCAACTACTAAACTATTGAAAGCAGCAAAGACTGCATGTAACTAAAACTACATTCCACTGTCCAGTGGATTTTAAAGACAATAACTTGGTGTATTTTTTGTTTAAGATATGTGAGTTTGTGACCATGTGTATGGTGATGTTATTTTACAATACTAAGTCTACCATTTTTTTTGTTGTAAGTATATTAAATGCTTCAGAGAAAACAGATGGTATTTTCTTTTATTCAGATTTGAATTTCCAGTCATTTTCTATAGGCTGATTTGACAAGATAGCATATTCGCATTTGGATGACGACACTTTTGGGGGGTCATGCGCACTGACCCACCTTGGGACCTCAAAACACATTTTTTTAGTCTCAAAAAACCTCCAACACTGTCTTGGAATATGGCAAGTATGCTATCTCGAAAATCATGTTATCACTGTTCCACATACATCAATGGTGTCATTGATCTGGGTGTCAATGGTGTCATTGATCGACAGTTTTCATTAAAACACTTCTTGCAATATTTAAGTGGTTCTGAATGAAAATGCTGCATATGTGACCACCAATATATGTTCACTTTTGTGATTAAGTTTTGAAAACCAGACCTAATTGACCTTGGAGTGAAGTTAAAGGACATTGCTTACATTTTTGTACATCATTGAGGTTATGAACATATACAAGTGAATGTTGACCAGACTTTGTATTTAGTTGCATTCCAATTCAAAAGTTGATAGTCAGCACTCTGACATTGAATTTAAAGTCAGTGGTCTTGACTTAGGTTTTTAGCTGTACTGGCTTGTAAGCATGCTCACACAAATGACCTGCCATATATGGTGTGTCACACAAAAAACATGAGTTTGACTACCAGACCACCCTACATGGTCGTATTATGATTTCCAATAAATCTTATGAAGAAAAGAGAGAGAGGGAGATAGAGAGCGAGAGAGCATTCTAGACACCATGATATATACACATAATCTGTGGCCTGTTTAAACAATAAAGTGTTGTGAAACACATAGTTTCAAAATTAATGCATTTTATAAGTTAATTGTCATATAGGCAAGTAAAAGGGAAAGGTGGTCAGTGATAAACTACCATCATTCCACAGATTACTTAACTGACTGACAGTAGCTATATTAATTTTGTGTGCTAATCCTTTGAGCATTGCTGAAGGAAAACCCATTAGGGTTGTTTGCATTTGTAAAAGTAAATGAAGTGGAACAACCTATGCATGTTGAAATAAACAAAGTTACTACACTTTGTTGCCATGAATAAGAATGTTTAAGCCATCTTTATTAAAGGTTATTGACTAGTTTGTGATAAGTGGCAAAATTACTTTGAAGTTGGATTTTACTCCATACATGAAATGCAAATATGATTATTTTGGTAGTTAGAATGGTAAAGTTAGAAAAAGTGTAGAAGTTTGGGATTAACTTTTGAAGGCAAAATGTCAAAATGCAGCTGTGATTCAGGAAAGGATGAGCCATCTGCAAAGTGAGCAGAGCTCATTAAAACTAAATTTCATAATTCCTTGTTGATGGAGTTTGAGGTTGTGAAGCACACCAGCAAGGCCAAGCATTTTATACTTTGCACATACTGCAAACACAATATTGATATTAGTCATTCTAGAGTTTACAACGGATGAACACTAATGACACTTGCATGACCTTCAAACCCTTCAATGAACTATTGACAGCAGCAAAGTCTGCATATACCAATGGATTCCGTTTACACTGTATTCCACTGTCCAATGGCTTTCAAATACAGAAACTTTGTGTATTTGTTATTTATTTAATGTCTGGGTGGTTGTGATCATGTTTGTGTGTGTGTGTGTGTGGTGATGATATATGACAATGCTAAGTCTATCAACTATTTGTTGTTTGGAAATGTATTAAATGCTTCAAAGAAAACTTATTTTATTTTCTCTTTTTCAAATTTGAATTTCCTGTCATTTTCTTTTGGCTCATATGTGTAGATAACTTATTCTCAATTGTGCAGATTTGGTATGCTGGAATTTCTCAAGAATATCAGAGATGGTTTCAGTACTCCACAGTTGCAAAGAAGAAATGGTCTTAACTAGGATTTCTGGAAATTTTTATGGCCAGTGGCATCAGTCACTTCAAAGGAAGCCATTTATCCATTGTAAATGTTGTTTTCACATTCATACATACATGCATATAAGCTGCCAGAACAACTCATTCGGTGGGTGGTGGGGTGGTGGCTGGGTATATGTGTTCTGTGGACCATTTCTAGTCATCGGTTATTAATTTTCATGGTTTTTACAAAACTGTCATTTTGTTGGTACCTAAATTTGTGGATGGCTTATTAATGGTTCATTGTAGCTACCATGAATCCATGAAAATTGTGTGGACAATTCATTAATGATTCATTGTTGCTACCTTGAATCCATGAAAATTGTGTGGACAATTCATTAATGGTTCATTGTAGCTGACATGAATCCTTGAAAATTGTGTGGATAGCTCATTAATGATTCGCTACCTTGAATCCATGACAAATTTGAGGATAGCTCATGAATGGTCCATTGTATCTACCATGAATCCATAAAAATTGTGTGGATGACTCATTAATGGTTCATTGTAACTACTTTGAATTTATGAAAATTTTGTGGATGACTTATTAATGGTTCATAGCTACCATGAATCCATGAAATTTTGTGGATGGCTCATAATGGTTCATTGTAGCTACCTTGAATCTATGAAAATTGTGTGGACGGCTCATGGATGGTCCATTGTAGCTACCATGAATCCATGAAAATTGTGTGGATGGCTCATGAATGGTCCATTGTAGCTACCATGATTCCATGAAAATTGTGTGGACGGCTCATGAATGGTCCATTGTAGCTTCCATGAGTCCATGAAAATTGTGTGGATGGCTCATGAATGGTCCATTGTAGCTACCATGATTCCATGAAAATTGGTTCCTGACAAATAGAAGTGAATTGACAATATCTCAAAACAAAATGAAGCCAGCATATTGTTTGAAATTAGGTCCATTGATCTACCATGAATCCATAAAAATTGTGGATGACTCATTAATGGTTCATTGTAGCTACTTTGAATTTATGAAAATTTTGTGGATGACTTATTAATGGTTCATAGCTACCATGAATCCATGAAAATCTTGTGGATGGCTCATTAATGGTTCATTGTAGATACCTTAAATCTATGAAAATTGTGTGGACGGCTCATGGATGGTCCATTGTAGCTACCATGAATCCATGAAAATTGTGTGGACGGCTCATGAATGGTCCATTGAAGCTACCATGATTCCATGAAAATTGTGTGGATGGCTCATGAATGGTCCATTGTAGCTACCATGATTCCATGAAAATTGTGTGGATGGCTCATGAATGGTCCATTGTAGCTACCATGATTCCATAAAAATTGTGTGGATGGCTCATGAATGGTCCATTGTAGCTACCATGATTCCATGAAAATTGTGTTGATGGCTCATGAATGGTTCATTGTAGCTACCATGATTCCATGAAAATTGTGTGGATGGCTCATGAATGGTCCATTGTAGCTACCATGATTCCATGAAAATTGTGTGGATGGCTTATGAATGGTCCATTGTAGCTTCCATGAGTCCATGAAAATTGTGTGGATGGCTCATGAATGGTCCATTGTAGCTACCATGATTCCATGAAAATTGGTTCCTGACAAATAGAAGTGAATTGACAATATCTCAAAACAAAATGAAGCCAGCATATTGTTTGAAATTAGAGAAGAATAAAGTATACAGAGGAATTCTGCAACTCCAGATTGCAGTAATTCTAGTACATTAGTGAACAGAAGATGGAGTTTGTGCTATGAAAGAGGCCTGATATTAGTTAATGTGCTATGAAATAGGCCTGATATTAGTTAATGTGCTATGAAATAGGCTTGATATTAGTTAATGACTTCTTCACCTCTTGTATATGCACAATTATTTTCAGACATCTCTCTTTTGTCCATTTGTATTGACATTTTCAAGAAACCTCTCCCAACCTCCCAACTCTAGTATTATTACTAAACGTACTAGCTTATATTGTTTTTGAACCTGTTTTGCAGATTGTAGTTCTTGCAAGAGTGATTGTTGACCGAGATCAGGTGACCTTGACTGCTAATGGAGTCACATTACTTGTAGAAAGATTGAGTGTAGATGATGACAATGTAGTCGTGCTTGCAGCAAGTCTGCTGTCCAGTCTTGCCCATACGAGAGCTGGAATTCCAGATGCCATGGTAACAACTGGGGCCATCAAAGTTCTGATTAAACAGCTCTATTCAGAGAGTGACCTTGTACGAAATTCAGTCGCTGTTGCCCTTGGGTATTTGACATTTAACCGCACAGCAGCAAGAGTTTTATTTGCTGATTGTAGGAATACACCAGGCTTGTATGAAAAACTCATGGACAACATTGGTCATGATGCCAAAATCAGTAACGAATTCCTGGAAGACTTCAAGAGAGCAAAACTAGTTGGCTTGCCATCACAGTGCCTAGAGATTAATGGAGGACCACCAATAATACCACCAAGCAGGAGAGATGGTAAAATTAATTCCTTTTTTTGTGTGTTAACGTATCTTAGATGAAATTAAGATTTATTTTTTCTCATTTGATCATACAACAGGTTCAAACCACTTATATCAAGTCCTCTTGACAGTCCAGGTGGTGGAATAAGGGGTTATTTACAGTATTTCTCCAGTTATAAACCCAGTCCATTAAATTTGCACATGGAGAAAGCCAACAACTTAATCACACTGAATTTAGAATTTGTTTTCTACAGTCTGTTCTCTTAGTGGCTTTGGTACAGAATGTGGAGCTATTCTATAAAATATAGGATGAAAACTGCAGAATTCTTTACTTGCTGTGATAGAGCACAAGGCTGAGAACAATATAATGTAATATGTGCACAGACATCAAAATATATCAAGGACTTCACAATATACCACATCAGGACTGCCACAGTTTGTTTGGTTCCTTATTCCTTGTTCTTGATAACATTTCAATGCATGCTAAGAACATGAAAATATGATCCAGTCATGGTTCTTGTGTACTAATGCATAGAGTTAATGACATAAGGTTTAGATGACTAAGGGGTCAGGGGCCCCAGGTGGCCGAGTGGTCTAAGGCGCTCGCCTTTACAGATCACTGACATCTCACCTCTGTCCACGTGGGTTCAAGTCTCGGCTCAGCCAATGTGGGTATGTGAGAAAGCTTGCCAGTAGCTTCCTGTGGGTCAGTGGTTCTTCCCGTGGTTTTATCGGGTTCTTCATGTATAGCCTATCATGTGCTGAAAAATGGCGTTAAACCCATAACAACCAACCAACTTAGGGGTCAAATGAGTGTTATGGCAGTGATATATTCTGAAAGAGTATGAGCTGTAAGGAGTGTGTCTTATACATGTCCAAAATGGAGATATTACCCACCACAGCACAGGTGTGAATCAAATTTGACCACTGCTATACTGGTTATATTGTACCTTATGTAGTAACATCCTTCATATTGCTACTGGGGTATTTACTTTTGATCACATTAAAAAATAATTCAAAATGTTATGTTAAAATAAACAGTTTAATGAGACATTCACTGAATGAATTAACAAAACTCTACCTTTTTCAAGGAATGGGAACTTCTCTTGCAAAGAAAATAATTTCATTTATTATATTCTTAAGTGTGAAATATAGAAACTTATTGGCAAAATAATTTTCATATTTTTTTATTCCTATATTTTCAAATGTGAAAAATTATCCATATATTTTCACATGTGAAAATATCAGATTTCCTGTTATGCCATGTGATGCTCGATTGTGTCAGCCAACAGAAGTTATACGTGCAGCAACAGAAATGAGCACTTTGTGAGCTAGAACAAATAAATAGAAACTATATTACATTTCAGACATGGAAATTAGTTTTTGCTGAAGGAATTTCACTCGACGCCGTTCGCGTCTCTGTGAAGTTATTTCCCATTACTTCCTCGACAACAATGATCAACCTGCTATGATGCATTGCTGAATTGGACTCGCTTTGTGGTCCTATATGATCCAAAAGTTGAAAAAATTTCAAAAATGTAATTTAGTGTGACAGATTAGGTCATATCAATCCTACCACTCTCTTAAGTCATTGATATTTATATGATCAGCCTATGAAAGTGAGGTGAATTTACGAAAAGGTGGGGTGGGGTGTTTTGTTGAAGAGTGACTTTAATCTTCTAAGCTTTGATTCTGAAGCAAGTTTGGTATATAATAAAAAGAAACTTTTCTTTTCCTGCGTAAATACCGGATATATTTCATCATGTGGTACCAAAAACAATATATTTTAACTCGTGGCTTTGCCACTCTTTAAAATATCATGTTTTTTGTACCACACAATGAAATATATCCAGTATTAATGTAGGAAAAGAAAATATCCTCTATATATCCTGCATATGTATTTGACAAAGTTACAGCACATGTATATGACAAAGATAAAGGCATTGTTACTTGGCAGTTGAGAAATTTCGACATGTCTCAGTGGGAGAATAACATCAAATTTCAGACAATGAAAAGAGCTACAAGTTGTGAAGATTTACCATATCAAGGCATACATCTTGTGTAATATCAAGGCATACATCTTGTGTAATATCAAGGCATATATTTTGTGTAATATCAAGGCATATATCTTGTGCAATATCAAGGCATACATCTTGTGTAATATCAAGGCATGCATCTTGTGCAATATCAAGGCATACATCTTGTGCAATATTAAGGCATATATCTTGTGTAATATCAAGGCATACATCTTGTGCAATATCAAGGCATACATCTTGTGCAATATCAAGACATACATCTTGTGTAATATCAAGGCATACATCTTGTGTAATATCAAGGCATATATCTTGTGTAATATCAAGTCATATATCTTGTGTAATATCAAGGCATACATCTTGTGTAATATCAAGGCATATATCTTGTGTAATATCAAGGCATACATCTTGTGTAATATCAAGTGTTATGTATGATGTTTATATAATATTATAAATATTTTAGGAAATTATAAATGTTTCTTCGTTTTAATATTTGCTTGAATCTTAATGTTATCAGGAAAAACATGTTTAACTAGTGTCCTTGAATTAGGTTGTTTTGATCAATATGTTTTCTCAATTTGAAGGTCAAGGTTGAATTTTGTTTACAGTTAGAATTCCATTAAGATGACTCATATTCTAGAACATTCTGTCATGTGACCAATCTTTATATATGCCATGTTTGGTGGACATTTATTCAGTTTTGACATTACCATCAGTCTTGTAAAGAGCTATTACAGTTGTGAAAATTCATTCCAAATTCTAAGAGAGGAATTATTTTAAATATTCATTGGATTATAACAGTGCTCATAAACTTTTGGATTTTGGATTTTTAATTGATGATTTTGGAATTTAACTGAACTTATTCAGAGATTTTGGAATACTTCATTTTGACATCGGCACATCAAGATTACTAGTACATCAGGACTTTGGAGACCATTGGCACATAATAACATTCAAGGACACAGCCGTGAATTTGGAACATTCTATATTTAGGACTTGTGATTAGAACAATCATTCTTATTGGATTTTTAGGATTTCAAAACGCATTACTGTAAGTGACTTTTGATTTTTCATTTTAATTATCTAGTAATAAATTGCTTGTTGATTTTTTACTTGATTTGTTGGTTTCACTTTCTTTCTGTTACATTTTTCTTAGACCATAGAGTCGTAACACAAGGCATATATCTTGTGTAATATCAAGGCATATATCTTGTGCAATATGAAGGCATACATCTTGTGTAATATCAAGGCATATATCTTGTGTAATATCAAGGCATATATCTTGTGTAATATCAAGGCATACATCTTGTGCAATATCAAGGCATACATCTTGTGTAATATAAAGGCAAACGTACATTTTGTGCGATATCTTTCATTAATTATATACTTTTGAGATTAAAAGGGTGTCTCTTAAATACATATAATGTAGTTCACCTTTTTTATCCACTATAGTATTTACACTTTTTTCAAAGTCAGCTTTAAGCAGATCATTTCTTTATGCCCAAACAATATCTATGGAAGGGGTATATAGTGTCACGCATATCTGTCCATCCCATCTGGTTCCATCACGTCATGTCGAATTCATCACACATTTTTATTCCACTCAGTAACTTTTGAAGGACTTCCTGGATTGAAATCAAATTTTGATATGAGGCTTTACATTAAGAAGACTTAGGTTATATTCGATTGGCATCACTTTTTGGCTTAATTTTGTGGAGTTATGGGCCCTGTTTGGCTTCGAAGTTTGCCCTTCAGTTTTTGCTCAATAACTTTTGAAGGACTTTACGAATTGAAATCAGATTTGGTATGAGACTTTAAATTAAGAAGCTGTAGGTCAGATTTGACTTTCATTGTTTTTTGGTAAAATGTTATGGAATTATGGTCCCTTTTTGACTTGGGTTATTGCCCTTAAATGTCTGCTCAATAACTTTTGAAGGATTTCATGGATTAAAATCAACTTTGGTATGAGACTTTACATTTAGAAGACCTAGGTAAAATTTCATTTTCAGTGTTTCTGGCAAAAATGTATCGAGTTATGGCCCCTGTTTGACTTAGAATTTTCCCCTTCAGTTGCATCATTATGGCAGAGACACCCATGTCATATGGACACATTTCTAGTTACTACTCTTACACATTGATTTTTCCCATTTTTACAAATAAAAAAAAATATCTCATTATATCATTGCTTCCTCATAACACAGGTATAAAAATGGATCCCGTTCATTTGGCTTAATTTAGCGCTATAATTTATTTTATTGGGTTTTCATTTTTAGATGATTAGAACAAACTGCAATATGGTTTGACATCATTAAATACCCTTTTGTATGGTTTTATGTACTACATATCCCAATATAACATAACCTGTCTCATAACTATATGTTATTTCATGCATGCACAATAATGATGAAATGCTATTATATCACAACATTCTTAGTCCTGATAAATCAATAAGCAAGTTACATGCATAGTTTTCTTTGTATATACTATAATGAAACGTTACGCATATCAATGAATAATGTAAGCAATTAATTTAAGAAATTTCTAATGAAGGTCGTCCAAGAACTGGAGCATCTGCCAAAGATAGCAGTGGTCGACCAATTCGAGCAGTGTCTGCTCCCCTCCGAAGTAAAAAGTCCCCAGCACCTAGCATGATTATCAGCAAATCTGATGAGAACAGCCGTCCATCCACTGGATTGACTCGTCCATCGACAAGTGTCACTCGTCCAATGTCTGATACCTCAACTAAGACTTCTAGGAAAGGGACAGCTTCACCAGATTCTGCTTTCAAGAGCAAACTATTAGCATGGAAGGAGGAAAAGTAAATCAGTCCATTGAATTCACTTCACTCTCAGTTGACATTTTTTGACACTCCAATAAAGACCTCTAGGAAGGAACATTACTCTAGATTCTGTCGTGAAGGGCACATAGTCAACATGGACGCACATAGTCAACATGGAAGGAAGAAAAGTTAAACAAACCACTGGATTGACTTATCTCTCATTTGACAAGTGTCATCCTTTATTTGATACTCCAATAAAGACCTCTAGGAAAGGAACATCTACTCTTCATTCTGCCTTGAATGGCACATTGACAGCATGGAAGGTGAAAAAGTGAAACAATGCAAAGAACAAATGAATATCCAAGACCTACAATAAATTCATATTTGTTTTCAAAGTATGAAAAATAATGTTTAAAAAAATTAATTATCATTTTGGCGAAGAGGTTGTGTACAAAAAAGTAAAGGACCTGACATTGAGGAGGTCTCCAAAATATGTGCAAGATCATCACTCTTAGATTTATGTGCATCAGACATAATTGCAATACAAGCAGCATGCACTATTACAAAATGCAGCATGCACTATTACAATCTTTCGTTTAAATTTGCTTATATAATTGTGTATTGGAATAGATAAATTGAAAATTAATAACCATGACATGGACATAGATATTTCATCACACATTTTTATTCTTATACCTTGTGATTTAAATAAAATATGCCCCAATATGAGAGAGAGAGATATATATTTCAGCCCTTCTTCATGCCATTTTGTTTAATGTACCTTAATGCCCCTGTTTAGCTGAAGCTTTTGTAAAATAGAAAACAGTAATAAAATGGTAAATGAAATTATACAAAATACATACTATTCTCCTCCAGTTTCAAAGATATATAATTTATATTTAAATATTCACAATATTTATATCTACATAAACTCCAATTAGTTTAAATCCCAAGAATAATCATTTAGAATGCTGTGTTGTTTTTTCTGCAAGTAAAATAACGTCTCCATTCCCAACAAAGAAGATTATCCTTTGTCAGTAAGTGTGTTTACACTTTATGTGGTTAGGCAGCATTTGTTCTGATCTTTGCTATTGACAAGCTAGTTGTTAATTTAAATTCAAAGATCTGACACTTCTGTCTGTGAGTGCAAAGGCGTCACTGGTTAAGAAACTTACATGAGTAAACACCCGGCATTACTCTGTACCATATACATTAACATAAATAAACATTGTTTGATGAAACAAAGAAAGATTGAAAATATATACCAAGCAGCACATGTAAAAAAACTAATTCAGACTAAATACGTTAAATAGTAAACAGTGTTAATTGCCTTAAGAGTTGGGCCTTAGGAATAAAGATGGGATATAATGTGGGCTTTATAGAGAAGAGATGAATTAATCTTGGTACTTATATGGTAATTAAAGATCATGAGACAGCAGATGTGAACTGTTGTCAAGATGAATTCACACAAGCTTTAGGTATTGAAACTCAAATATCACCACTTAAATGGAACATATATTAAGCTAGTTCATTTGAGACCGACCATTTAATTTGAGGGGGGGGGGCGGATTTTTCTTTTACCCCAAGGTATATAGTAGTTTTTTTTTTTTTTTCCACTAATATAATGGGGTTTCTTTTTGTTATTAAATGGTGGGTCCCTTTGGTCCTGATTGTTTCCTCATTGTTTTCACAAGGGTTGTTTGACTTCTATAACACAAAGCTTATGTGTTCTGAATGATCATGTCATTGTGAAAAAGGGCACTAACTCGCTTTTAATAAGGGAGACTATTTCACTATGATTTATAATAAGATTTGCAGACTGGAAGACATGAATTTGTCAACCCATCATCCAAATTTTGATCTCTACGAAGAACGCTGGTATGTATTATTTTAATATGATTAGAAAGATCTATACCCAATGATTTTAGATGTATAAAATGGCCAAAGTTATTATAGTAATTTCAGTTTAAGGTAAATCTTATTGAAAATAGCTTATACCTTTTATACACACTCGTATTCACACTGACATTGAAGAGAAAATCTTAAAATAAATATTCATAAAAATGTCAGGCAAATATAAGTGATGCATAGAACAGATAAATATTCATAAAAATGACAGGCAAATATAAGTGATGCATAGAACAGATTTTCAGTATAGATCTGCTTTATTTTGGAGTTTTTTTTTAATACAATATTCATATGTATACAATAATTCTTAAACACGTTGTTCTTTAGAATTCTGACTTCATTTGTATGAAAAATTTAAAATTTAAAATTATAAAACCAACTTATATATATGAAAAAGTTTAGTATAAACAAATAATTATAACTTTTATGACTCAACTGTGTACAGAAAATTAAAGGGTACAAAATATGACATGAAATACAGTACATTTCAACAGTAAAACTGTAACAAAAGAAATTCTAACTAGGATTTAAAGAAATTTTGTTTATGAAATTTTATCCCAGCTTTAAGGAAAGATTTTATCTTCCTGAGAGAATTGAAAGGGTAAATTAGGTACTAAAGTACTGAATAACTCTTAGGTGTTACGATATATGGTTAAATTAGGTACTAAACTACTAAATAACTGTTACGTGTTACCATGTATGGTCAATGAAACAGTGTAGCAGTTGATAGATTTACTCATAAATATGTAACTTGTAACCTTTCCATGATTTTACACCTTTACTTGCTAATCAATGCAGTGTTAATTTTGTTAATAAAAAGAAGTGTTACATTTTATAAGCTTGAAAAGTGAATAATTTTGATGATGTGAAAATTGATGACCCATGATGAATGACTGGCTTGTTGTATTTGTTATTACCTGTCATTAAAAGGAAATAAAGTTTACATCCATTATTAAGGATCTCATTTAACACATGTTGACTTTTTGTGGCAAGTTATTTCAAATTATTCCTGGCATCAGTCATGTAAATAATTGGTAGTAGTTTCTTATTATATGTATATTCAAGTGATACATTGTGTCTGTATATAGTTTACTGAGATTTTGTACATATTTGTTTCAAATTTTCCTTTCTCCAGGAGTTTTAATGATGCTGCTCTCATTTAAATATTCTCCTTATTTATTTGAATATTTGTAAACAATATGCAAAGGTCTTATTTTATCACACAGTTTCTTGCTATGAATATTTCAACTTAATCTGTGATTATCCACAAAATGTGATAGACTGTGTGAAATGTATAATAAGAGTGGGTGTACATGGATTCAGATATGTGGTATTATTTGGTCCATTTAAAAAAAAAAAATTGATGTACTTACTTGATGATGTGACTGTTTAAATGAAAACTAAATATGCATGTATTTGTTAGTTGAAGTTTTGACTTGACTTTATAAATATCTGCCACTACAGTAACTTTGTTCTTGGAACTTCATGAAGTTCTTAATCCTCCATTTCCATTATAGTTTGCATTTGGAGTGTTTCCTTTGGTTACCTCAGGTACAATGTTTACTGGTGGTAAACTATTAATCACCTCTAATAACCTCATGAAAATATCATTAACTAATGGTGAACTATTGTTCATGTCATAGGAGTCAAAGCTACTCAAGCCCTAGACCACAGATAATTTAACTAAGCCTTGGAATTACATCATTGACACATGGCAACAGTCTGTCAACAATAGAAGAATAGATAATGCACTGTATATTAATAGATCATAAATAAATACGATGATCATAGCAACAGAATATGACTAATTACTAATTATTCCATTACCTTATTCCTTTTTTTATGCCCCACAAATCTATTGGGGGTGGGGGTGGGGGGGGGCATATTACTCATGTCTGTTTGTTTTGTCCATTAGGTAGCATCACATCAGTCCATTGCAAATTTAATTTCTGCTTGATAGCTTTTGAAGGACTTGATGAATTGAATTTCATATGAGGCTTTATAGTAAGTAGAAATAGGACAGATTTGATTTTGACCAATTTCCAAAACAATTAAATGGAGTTATGGCCTCATGTTTATATTTAGAACTTGACCCATCAATTGCATTATATGGGATGGGGAATCTGTGTTGTCTACCAATGCTACCATTCAGGGCTGTACAAAATTGGATTGCCCAACATTCAGGACTAGTCCAGTGTCTCAGTCTGGAAAGTGCTTTACAGCAAGAATTTAGTCCCGAGCAAGTGGGTTTTTTAAAAAAACAAAACAAAAGGAAATTGGACATGTGCTGTTTCAAAGGTAATAAATTAACTCATTACTTGAAAAGAATGCTTGTTTACTTAACCCTTGTCCAGAGAAGTACAAAGGGGGGTGATTTACAAGGATTATGTTCAGTACATTTTTTCCACGTTACTGACATGGGCTGCTTAACACCTTGACTGTCACTTACAGCAGCAAAATCAATAACATGGACTGATTGCCTGGCGTTCACTTCTAAGATGTGTTTCTGGTATGATTTGGAAAACGAGTCAAAACGTGGAATATTTTCAGTGGGTTGGACCACTCAAACATGTCATGTTTTCTTAGGCTATCTTATTTGCCTGATTGGACAACTGTCCTGCAGCAAATTTTACTAAGTTGATGTTTAAAACATTAAAAGTTGGGCGTGTGCTATGTTTCATGGCAGATTAAATGCTCTCAACAAGAGTCATGAGTGCCTTTCCTAGCTACAATATTTTATCCACAATTGACATTTATAGGTTGATGAATGAGGCAGGGCTGTGAATATTTTTACTATACCTATCTGTGAACAAATTTCAAATTGGAAGAACAAATTGGAAGATTATCATAGGATGACAACATGTATACATGTACTACAATGTCCTATTACCGCATCATGCCCATTACCACAGCATTTGAGCATTTCCGAGAACCACAGTCATTATGGGTCACACCTGAATTACCCTTATGTAAACATATACTCCAGAAATTCACTTAGCCGTCAAGTTTAACAGTTGAAAGAAATGCTTTAGTCATTGTAAAAAAAATGTTACATTTCCCTTATATGTACACATTTAAGTAAGGAATTAAACCCATTCATACCATATCCAGATCCAATCCCTTTTTTGTACTTTTCATTCATAAAATCGTGTCAAGCACAATGTCAACAAATCATCTGCTTCACAATTTAAACAATACAAACAGAATTGGTGACATAACTTAAACTCTTCAATAAATAGTTATCTAAATTGTGGGGGCCCATTAAGGGTGTATTGTTAAGCTTGTGAATTTCATTTCAGTGTGGGTTCTTAGATCAGTAGTATAAAGGCAAGTTAATGAAGCCTGTCATCCTTTCAGATTCATAAAACATGCTTTCTAGACAATGGGCATACAATTAAAGTTTACGGGGGTTGGGGTTAATTACAAATATACCATGTAATATAACATAAGAATATCATAAATAATAATTACTATAACTCGGACATACAGAGATCTTAATATAATTTATAAATTTAATTTTGAACATTTTTATCAAATGTTGCCTTTACATAACATTTCCAGATTTTTCAATTTTTTACAAAAAACTTTGATACCATACGACCGATGGTCACTGTATTTCTTAATTGCCATGGTAATAGGATGTTTTCTTTAGAGCACCTCCCATCAAATGTCATTCCGGAATACCCATCACTTTGGCAGACCGATTGATTGGAAATGACAATCATTCATTGTGACCAATGCCTCACACATTAATTACTGATGCAGTAGGATAAAAATAAAAAAGTATAATGAAACTATTTGGGGTATGTTTTTGAAGTAGTAACATGGTAATAGGATGTACTGACCTTCGTGGTCACAAATTGTAAAGTGAAATTTGTTAGAAAACTCATTGATCAAAGAGAAACATGTGAGAAGTATTCATATTTGAAATAGTTTATTTCTTAATAACTATTCAATATAATACATTGACTCTGACCAGTCCATTTCAGCTGATGCTTAGTTATGTCTTGGGTCATTCTGGTAATTCAACTTTAACAGTCGGGAAGTAAGTGATGAATCTAAATTATGATGATAAATAACAAAACTAGTTCTTGCTTTTCTTAACTTAATTATAGTGATTTTATTTTGCAATGTTTTTGCCAATATTTCCAAAACCAAAGCAGAGATAGTGTCTTGGAGTGGTCTTAGAGTTGTTGAAATTCTTAGTACTATACAAGTATTGAAGATACAAATGGGGCTACTAAAATAAATTTGGTCAGGATAAGTCACTTTTCCTAAGTCACTTGTCCTGGACAAGTGGGTGAAAAAAATATTTGTACAGTCCTGCCATAATTTTTTATGACTACCTGTTAGTAGTCGGTAACCATAGGCTAACTCCAAATGCACACATATATGCTAAATGCACCACATATATGCTAAATGCACAGTAGATGCCAAATGCACATATAAATGCTTCTTTCTTGTGCTTCTTACATACTGTAAGGTTCCAGTACAAGTTCCATACTGAAAATCCTAACACTGCAGTTGGATCCAACTTATACATAAGTATATATGGTACTGTGGTGATTCCTTGGTATAATGCTGTTCAGGGAACCATTAAAGTGTACTATGGTATAGATGTGGTCACCTTATAGTGAGATACATTATACATATAACTTTGATCTTTCATTATAATAATGGTGTTTAAGATAGCCATACAAGTGTGCCATGACATAGGTGTGGTCACCTTATAGCGAGGTACATTATATGGAAATGTATATTTCAACCAATATATTGGGATCGATGACCATACCCATTGTAATATCAGTGACTGCATTATAATGAGGTGCTTTTTAGTGAGGAACCATTGTACCATG
Source organism: Margaritifera margaritifera (assembly GCA_029931535.1). Lineage (NCBI taxonomy): Eukaryota > Metazoa > Mollusca > Bivalvia > Unionida > Margaritiferidae > Margaritifera > Margaritifera margaritifera. Next base: position 1,571,695 of record JAQPZY010001290.1, on the reverse strand, counting down.
CATTATAGTCTTTATCTGAACAAAAGAGTACTTTTGCAAGTTCATCTTCTTTTCTGACTTTGTCATATTAAGAGTAATTGATTTTTATGCTACTGCCATTTTCTGTAGTCAGCATATAGTCTTACACATGTCTGTCCATCATGTCCATATGTGGGTCACACATTTTCTTTCCATTCAATAACTTTTAAGGACTTCATGGATTGAAACCAAATTTGGAATAAGGCTTCATGTTAATAAGACCCAGTTCAAGTTCAATTTTCACCTTTCTTGTTAAAATTTGACTAAGTTATGGCCCCTGTTTCACTAAGAAATGTTCCCTGCAATTACTTTTGAAGAACTTCATTGATTAGAACCAAATTTCATATTGGTTGTAATATCAAGAAGTCCTGGTTATCAAGAAGCCCTGGTTATCAAGAAGTCCTGGTTATCAAGAAGCCCTGGTTATCAAGAAGTCCTGGTTCAAGTTCATTTTGTTTTGTCAAGCTTGACTAAGATATAGCCCCTCTTTTACTTGAACTTGGCTGTTGCATACTAAACTAGGTTTTGCACCGGAAGGGGGGGGGGGGCATGAGTGTTGTATGAATGAACAGGTAATAGTTATTCTAAAAAATTGCTATCTTGATGACAGTTTATTTGGTAAAATTCATAGATGCAGCTGTCAGTGAATTGATATACTGTACTACTTACTGATATTTGATCTCCTTAATTAAAGATTTTTAATTAACTGAAAATGTGTTGTAATTTTTTTGTGTGTTTTAGTTCACTTATATGAAATAGAGGAGAGCTATTGTACTACCCCTGGTGTCAGTGCCTGCACAGATAAAAACATATACATCTGTACAGCCTCACTGCATCTCAACCATTCTTTTTTCCTAGGTCCTAAGCAACAGTTTGGAGTGTGTTTTATAGCACCTACTCCCCCAGGGGAGGGGGTTAACTTTGTACATGCAAGTATATTAGTTATGCATTCTTCGTTAAGTTTTTGCATTTAGATCAGTTTTTTCACACTGTATGCATACCATTATACCTGGAATCATGAAACTTGGTTAGGGGATGCATCTTTATGAGTACTACAATCTCATTACAAAAATACACCACTGTGACCCATTTTTCATGCTTCACTGACTTGGGTTCACTTTTTTGTTTTAAGTTTTTTTTTCAAGCTTTGTTTGTGCGTGAATAATCAAACTTGATGATTGTGTGCATTTATATTAGTACCACACCCATACAACAAAAGACAGCCAATGTGACCTTCATTCCATATTTTACTGGCTTAGGTTAAGTTTTTATATTTAGTTCATGACCAAAGAGATTTTTTTGCACCCGGTATATATACTATTATACCTAGATTCATGAAACTTGGTGAGAGGATGCATCTTGATGAGTGCTATACCCCCTATCTCAAATGTAGATCACTGTGACTGTATTTCATGTTTTACTGACTTTGGTTTAATCTCAAGCACTGTTCATGCCACAATCGTCAAACTGGATGATTGTATGCATCTCTGTAAGTACCACACCCTTACAAAAAAGAAGGTCACTGTGATGTATATTTCACATTTTACTGTGGTTATGTTAAGTTTTTGCATTTAGCTCATGACCACATATTTTGTTTTACCTCCTGTATACATAGTTATACCTAGAATCATAAAACTATATGAGGGGATGCATCTTGATGAGTACTACACCCTCATCTCAATAGTAGGTCACTGTGACCCATATTTCAAGCTTCACTGACTTTGGTTCAGTTTTGTGTTTTTAACTGTTCATGGTAGGATTGTGAAGCTAAATGATTGTATACAACCCTCTTAGTACCACACTCATACAAAAAAAAGGTACCTATGACCTACATTTCACATTTTAACGTCTCAGGTTCAGTTTTTGTGTTTCACTCATGACCACATAGGTTTTTTGCATGCTATATGGATACTGTCCTACCTAGAAAATTGGTGAGGGGATGCATTTTGAGAAGAACTACACATTTATTGCAAAAAGAGGTCTCTGTGACCAATATTTCACACTTCAGTGACTTTGTTGAAATTTTGTGTTTAAAGCTCATTTATTGGGCGCTGTCTATGTTCCAATCATGAAACTTAATAATTGGATGCATCACTGCCAGTACTACACCCTACAACCAAAGAAGGTTAGTGTGATCTACATTTTATTCTTAACTTACATGGTTTTAAGTATTTATGTTTAGCTCATGACCACATATATTCTTCCATGCTATGTACATCGTATCCTACTCAGAAAGTCCTTTCTAACCAGTGCAGTTGGAAGTAGGAATAAATAGGTTTATTCAGTGGTAAACGTTCCATATGAATGACTTTACTTTGTATATTATGATAGGTTACCCTCAACAGGTTAAGTGTGTCTTGTCATTGTGAATGAGTATATGAATTAAATGAGTGGACTGCATGCTGCAAGCTGTGTACTGAGGCCTCAACTGTAGTGGCTAATCATGGTAATTATTGTTGCATGAACTTTGTTTGTACTGCTGGCTGTCACTCTAAGGTTACTCAAAGCCTGTGACTTTCACATAGTAAAATCTGGCTTCTAAGGGTGGAGAATGAAAAAATCTTGGCAATTTTTTTTTTAAGAACAATGATTTATAAAAAATACAAATACAAAATTAATGTCAGGTTTTTATTAACTCATTATAGTATCTCTACTTGGATATCATAGAAAAGAATGTTCTATTTAAAATTGTTTGTTGTATGTCTTTTATGCCCTGTCACAGTATATATATATATATATATATATATATCTATATATATATATATATATATATATATATATATATATATATATATATATATATATATTGGACCATCATATGTGTGTGTGTGTGTGTGTATGTATATGGTTCAATGGTATATCAGCATAATACTTCCTAATTAATGCTGATTAAAAGTTACAATTTTAAATTTTAAAAGGATTAATAGTTAAAATGAAAAGATACAAAATTGGAAAAGAAAACCTTAGTTAGAAAAGGTGCCAACATTTCATTCTCAAGATCACTTTAGTCTAAACTTATTTTCTGCATGATAATTAATCTTTGCAGTTGCTACTATAGACTACTAAAAGCGTTGTAGAGGCGAGCTATGTAATCATTGATTATACTCTAATTTTGTTTTAGAATGTGTATTTTTGCAAGCTGTCTCAGAGTTTAAATTTCAACTGTTTTGCATATTCATCATATCCAATAAATCATTCACTCACAAAAAATAAAAATTATATTTATCAGATTCTTGGTGACCACAAATATTTAATGAAAAGTCCACAGAGTTTCATCACAAATTTAAAAAAAAATAACAAATCTACAATTTTGCTGCAAAGATTTTTTTTCTTCTTTCTAATAAGCAAGAGGAAAGTTCCTCTTTCTCCAAAATATTTTATTTTACATGCAGCATAATATTATCTGCATACACTTTAATATCTGTGTAGATATTATTCATTATGGACCACCACACACACTTTAATATCAGTGTAGATATTATTCATTTTGGACTACCACATACACTTTAATATCAGTGTAGATATTATTCATTTTGGACCACCACATACACTTTAATATCAGTGTAGATATTGTTCATTTTGGACCATCACATACACTTTAATATCAGTGTAGATATTATTCATTTTGGACCACCACATACACTTTAATATCTGTGTAGATATTATTCATTTTGGACCACCAAATACACTTTAATATCAGTGTAGATATTATTCATTTTGGACCACCACATACACATTAATATCACATTGTAGATATTATTCATTTTGGACCACCAAATACACTTTAATATCAGTGTAGATATTATTCATTTTGGACCACCACATACACTTTAATATGTGTAGCTATTATTCATTTTGGACCACCACATACACATTAATATCACATTGTAGATATTATTCATATTGGACCATGACATACACATTAATATCACAGTGTAGATATTATTTATGTTGGACCACCACATACACATTAATATCACAGTGTAGATATTATTCATTTTGGACCACCACATACACATTAATATCACAGTGTAGATATTATTTATGTTGGAATACCACATACACATTAATATCACAGTGTAGATATTATTTATGTTGGACCACCACATACACATTAATATCACAGTGTAGATATTATTCATATTGGACCATGACATACACATTAATATCACAGTGTAGATATTATTTATGTTGGACCACCACATACACATTAATATCACAGTGTAGATATTATTTATGTTGGACCACCACATACACATTAATATCACAGTGTAGATATTATTCATTTTGGACCACCACATACACATTAATATCACAGTGTAGATATTATTTATGTTGGAATACCACATACACATTAATATCACAGTGTAGATATTATTTATGTTGGACCACCACATACACATTAATATCACAGTGTAGATATTATTCATTTTGGCCTATCACATACACTTTTTATTAAATATTTAATACTTTTATTTCCATAAAGTAGATACATGCTAAAGTTTGTCAGTGCTAAAAGGTCTGTATGTGGAGAGTGCTCAAATTTTGATGCATTAATAATACAGTACTCTCTCATTATAAAGCTGTCCATGGGAGCCATATAGTATACCGTCTTATAGTGAGAAACTGCCTTAAAATGAAGTACATGATACATACAGTACTCCTTCATTATAAAGCTGTCTCTGAGAGCCATGTAGTATACTGTCTTATATCAATAGTGTTGATATTATTCATATTGAACCACCACATACACTTTAATATCACTGTGTTGATGTTATTCGTATTGAAATACCACATACATTTTAATATCACAGTAGATATTGTTCATATTGAAAAACCACTGAGAACTGAAATTTTCATATTATTAACTGAAGCACTTAGAAGATTCCATAAAGTGTAAAAAAAAAAAAATCCACAAATTTTAAAATGATTGAAAAAATCTTCATTGTTGCCAAATCTGCAAACTCTATACAAATCTACAATTTTCAGAAAAATCTGAAGATGTAGTTGCCCAGCAGATTATAGGAATAACCCTATTTGCACACATAATGTCTCTTTTTTATAACCATATATGTACACATAATGTCTCTTTGTCATAACCCTACATGCACACATACTGTCTCTTTGTCATAACCCTACATGCACACATAATGTCTCTTTGTCGTAACCCTATTTGCACATATAATGTCTCTTTGTCACCTTGTTAATGGGCAAAGTACAGATTATAGGAATAACCCTAGATGCACACATAATGTCTCTTTGTCACCATGTTGATGGGCAAAGTACATATATGAGGAGTTGATATTATATTATATGATATGTCCAACAGTTAAAGCACCACAGTGTCACAAATTTATTGGTTTTAATATGTGAAAATAATTAATTTTGTTGTCAGCACTCTTTCCATTTGTTTTAATCCACCACATGTAACTCTTAAAATGACTGTATTATGCAGTTCTGGATAACACTAATTGTAATGTTCAAGTATTTGATAAGATTTTGTTTCCACTATTTAAAAATTAATTTTATAAATGATCAATTTTCAGATGAATCTCCGGACTTGGGTCTGCATATGTAGGTGTAAATCTCAGGACTTTGGTCTGCATAAGTAGGTGTAAATCTCAGGACTTAGGTCTGCATATGTAGGTGTAAATCTCAGGACTTTGGTCTGCATAAGTAGGTGTAAATCTCAGGACTTAGGTCTGCATATGTAGGTGTAAATCTCAGGACTTAGGTCTGCATATGTAGGTGTAAATCTCAGGACTTTGGTCTGCATATGTAGGTGTAAATCTCAGGACTTTGGTCTGCATATGTAGGTGTAAATCTCAGGACTTTGGTCTGCATATGTAGGTGTAAATCTCAGGACTTGGGTCTGCATATGTAGGTGTAAATCTCAGGACTTAGGTCTGCATATGTAGGTGTAAAAATTAGTTATATTCAGTTTTGTATCAGTCATGTTAAAATGTATTGTTTTAAATGGCTATGGCAGCATCTCTTCCAGGGTAGAAAATTGAAATGAATAACTAATTTACCTTATTTGTTTGGGTATAATCTGTTAATGGTATAGATTCAGATTAGGCTCAGAATGTCCTGACTCTATCTGCATAGAGAATTTGCAATTATCAGCCTGGGGAAAATATGCCAAAAACTACACTCCCTTGCAGATTGCTTACATCAAGCACAGCCATTTTGACCCCCTTCTTGAGCAACTGTTGACATCATTGAAATTATGATGTCGTAATGTGCATGATGTCAAAAATGACCATAGGATCATATACCAAGAAATTGATCTTGCAACATTCTTTTTGGTTGATATTTTACTTTTGTTTACTTTCAAGGTTCTGAATTGGCATGCTATCTTTTTATTTATAAAAATAAATTTACCGTAGTCAATGATCACAGTGCCATTCATCACTCCAAAATATGGGGCACTTTTTTTTGTTTCACTTCTTTTTTTCACCAGGTGTTGGTTTGGCTTTCCACTGCATAGTAATAAAAGTTAAAGCATGCAGGGTAATTCAGGCTAATGCCATTTAATCTATTTATAATTTTGAAAGAACAGTATAAACTCTGATCTGCTAGCATGCACCAACATGTCAGGGTCCATTCTATTTGATCTCTTTATGATTTTAAGGGAACAGTGTAAACTCTGATTTGCCTGCACATGCACCAACATGTCAGGGTTCATGCTAGTTGACCTGTTTATGTTTTTAAGGGAACAGTATAAACTCTGATCTGCATGCACATAAACCAACATGTCAGGGTCCACGCTATTTGATCTATTTATGATTGTAAGGGAACAGTATAAACTCTGATCTGCCAGCACATACACCAATTTTCAGGGTCCATGCTATTTGACCTGTTAAAAATTTTGAGGGAACAGTGTTAGAAAATCACAGTAAAACCAAATTCATCACTATTGCAATTAATTTAACAGTGTACTCTTGTAAACAGGTTTAGTGTTGGTCAGGTTCCATTACTCTGAAGAATGAAAGAAAGCTGAAGATTGGAGTACACCAGTTTAATATGTATTACAAGTGTTAGACATCTGTTTGAACTTAAAAAGATTATCCGTATTTGGCCTTTTGTGGTGAAGTTTTCTGTTATTCTCTTTACAAAGGAATAAACTGTCAACAGCCATAAACAGCCACTCATGTAAGATGGCTAGAATTTTATATTAACCATTAAAATCACTGAACAATTATCTGCTATTTTTTCCTTGAATGAATAGATCTTATATAAGCCAACTAGTTTGTCCAAAAACATTGAGGGAAGTGTTGTCTATGTGACATGGAATAGTGTGCTATCAGTCTGAATTAAAAACTTTTAAGGATTTTGACATATGCCTTTCATACATTTTCATGCACATAATACCATAAAATGAGTAATATTAGTTCACACAGAGCACAATTGGCCAACATTTTTATTAAATATTTAATAAAATTTTTTCCATGAAGTAGATATGTGCTAAAGTTTGTCAGTGCTTAAAGGTCTGTATGTGGAGAGTGCTCAAATTTTGATGCATTAATAATACTGTACTCTCTCATTATAAAGCTGTCCATGGGAGCCATGTAGTATACCGTCTTATAATGAGAAACTGCCTTAAAATGAAGTACATGATACATACAGTACTCCTTCATCATAAAGCTGTCTCTGAGAGCCATGGAGTATACCACCTTATAGTGAGACTGCCTTATAATGAAGTACACAATACAGTAATCCCTCATTATAATGCTGTCCATGAGAACCATGGAGTGTACCACCTTATAGTGAGACTGTCTTATAATGAAGTGCATGATACAACACTCTCTCATTATAATGCTGGCCATGAGAACCATGGAGTGTACCACCTTATAGTGAGACTGTCTTATAATGAAGTGCATGATACAACACTCCCTCATTATAATGCTGTCCATGAGAACCATGGAGTGTACCACCTTATAGTGAGACTGTATTAAAATGAAGTGCATGATACAACACTCCCTCATTATAATGCTGTATTCGGGAGCCATGGAGTGTACTGTTTTATAGTGAAACTGCCTTATAATGAAGTACATGATACAGTACATCCGTCATTGTAATCCTATCTGCGAGAGCCATGCAGTGTACTGTCTTATAGTGAAACTGCCTTATATTGAAGTACATGATATAGTTCTCCCTCATTATAATGCTGTCCATGGGAGTCATGGAGTGTACCACATTATAGTGAAACTGCCTTATAATGAAATACATTATACATATAATTATAATGAAGTACACTATACATATAATTTAACTACTACATAGTAAAATGGGATTCATGACCATACCTGCCTTATAATGAAGTACACTATACATATAATTTAACTACTACATAGTAAAATGGGATTCATGACCATACCTGCCTTATAATGAAGTACACTATACATATAATTTAACTACTACATAGTAAAATGGGATTCATGACCATACCTGCCTTATAATGATGTACACTATACATATAATTATAATGAAGTACACTATACATATAATTTAACTACTACATAGTAAAATGGGATTCATGGCCATACCTGCCTTATAATAGGAACTGTGTTTTAATGAAGGGTGCTACAGTGAGGGAGTGCTGTAGTTGTTTTACAGTATTTGACATTTTAGGGGAAAAATAGATAATTTGTAGACCTTCAATATTTGAATGTGGAATGTAAGATCTTTGGTATTATTGGTAATGTAATGCACATTTAAATTTCCAAGAACTGTCTATGCATTGTGCTATTAGGAAGTCCTATAGTCAAACCATTGTATAGTTGACACTCAGGGTGATGGCCAAATGTGTCGTTAGTAGACAGGTGGTCTTTATATAAACACAGTCACTCATTGTAAATCACAAAATGTTAGAGAGCATAAGTTTTGTTAATTTAGCGATGAAACTAATTTTCATTGAAGTTTATGCTCATTAAAATTTGTTGCATGAAAATATGTACATGGTATAAACCAGGGGTGTCCAACCTTTTTGCATGAGAGGCCACATTGCAATTTTTTTTTCACTCACGGGGCAATTTATAAACTTGGCCTACGTTTTTCACTACCAGTTGGCACAAGTTATGAAAGGTTTGAGGGTTGGATAGAAACCTTTGGTGGATCAGATTCTGGCATGAACGCCATATTATGGACAACCCTGATATAAACGCTAATGGCTACCCAAACAGAAAGTTCTGGAAGTTTATAGCTGTACTTACATATATTAGTTGTTACTGTTTTATAAGTGCCATTTTATACAAAGGACAAAATACAATGGAGTAAGCTGGTGTTTTAAAAATGCCATTTGATATTAAGGACAAAATACAAAGGAGTAAACTGGTGTTTTAAAAATGCCATTTTATATTAAGGACATAATACAAAGGAGTAAGCTGGTGTTTTAAAAATGCCATTTTATACAAAAGACATAATACAAAGGAGTAAGCTGGTGTTTTAAAAATGCCATTTTATAAAAAAGGACAAAATACAAAGGAGTAAACGTGTTTTAAAAATGCCATTTTATACAAAGGACATAATACAAAAGAGTAAGCTGGTGTTTTAAAAATGCCATTTTATATTAAGGACATAATACAAAGGAGTAAACTGGTGTTTTAAAAATGCCATTTTATACAAAGGACAAAATACAAAGGAGTAAGCTGGTGTTTTAAAAGTGCCATTTTAAACTAAGGACATAATACAAAGGAGTAAGCTGGTGTTTTAAAAGTGCCATTTAATACAAAGGACATAATACAAAGGAGTAAGCTAGTGTTTTAAAAATGCCATTTTATACAAAGGACAAAATACAAAGGAGTAAGCTGGTGTTTTAAAAGAGCCATTTTAAACTAAGAACATAATACAAAGGAGTAAGCTGGTGTTTTAAAAATGCCATTTTAAACTAAGGACAAAATACAAAGGAGTAAGCTGGTGTTTTAAAAATGCCATTTTATACAAAGGACAAAATACAAAGGAGTAAGCTGGTGTTTTAAAAATGCCATTTTAAACTAAGGACAAAATACAAAAGAGTAAGCTGGTGTTTTAAAAATGCCATTTTATACAAAGGACATAATACAAAGGAGTAAGCTGGTGTTTTAAAAGTGCCATTTTATACAAAGGACAAAATACAAAAGAGTAAGCTGGTGTTTTAAAAATGCCATTTTATACAAAGGACAAAATACAAAGGAGTAAGCTGGTGTTTTAAAAATGCCATTTTATACAAAGGACAAAATACAAAGGAGTAAGCTGGTGTTTTAAAAATGCCATTTTAAACTAAGGACATAATACAAAGGAGTAAGCTGGTGTTTTAAAAGTGCCATTTTATACTATGGACAAAATACAAAGGAATAAACTGGTGTTTTAAAAATGCCATTTTAAACTAAGGACAAAATACAAAGGAGTGAACTGGTGTTTTAAAAATGCCATTTTATACAAAGGACAAAATACAAAGGAGTAAGCTGGTGTTTTAAAAATGCCATTTTATATTAAGGACATAATACAAAGAAGTAAGCTGCTGTTTTAAAATTGCCATTTTAAACTAAGGACATAATACAAAGGAGTAAGCTGGTGTTTTAAAAGTGCCATTTTATACTATGGACAAAACACAAAGGAATAAACTGGTGTTTTAAGAGAGCCATTTTATATTAAGGACATAATACAAAGGAGTAAACTGGTGTTTTAAAAGAGCCATTTTATATTAAGGACATAACACAAAGAGGTAAGCTGGTGGAGTTTTGAATATTGATTCTAAGTATGCTCTGATTGGCATAGGGTGTACAATTTTATTTCAATTTATCAGCAACACTTCATTTCATCTGGGTTTACATTGTTGATATAGCAAAAAATTAGGTATCAAATTTTTTAAAAATATTTGATAAAATTTAAGATTTCTTAATATTTTATGACTGTAAAATAATATCATTTACAGTATTAGGGTATCACAGGGGATGGAGGATAGAATATTATAAAATATTCAATGTAAATGTTTCACACTTTGGAATTTCATTTGAACATCTTCACAATAAAAGAGAGCAAAATTCTTGAATGGTTGAAAGTATATATGTATATGGTTTAATGTCCTGTCAGCACAGTACTAGCTAATAGGTACTATATAAGAGAGCTGGACCACTAGTTTAATTTAAAATAGTTCTATCTTTTTGGCATGAGCTGTCACCTACACAACAATTGAAATAAAATGATTAGCTGATTAATTCAAATTACTGCTCCATCATGCTCTCATATATTACCTACTAAAGTAAAACCTGTATTGAAAGACCACTGCTGTGAGAGACCACTGGTCTTGAGAGAGCAAGTTCTCAGTGCACAGATGATTAATTCAAATGCCTGCACTATACATGTAATTACTTAACTACTCGGAAGGATGGCGCACCGTATTCTCGCGGTATTAAACAAGAAACGAATCGCAAATAAAAGGCAATAATTTACCTGCAAATGAAAGTTGCCTTGTTTATTTATCATTTATCGCCAATCCTGTATTCAGAAAATATTGTAAACGATGCCAATTTTGCAATAAACAACGTCCAATGGAACATAACTTGTCTAACACCATATAAAACGAGATTCTCGTATTCTCACGGCAAATGATGTAATCGATGTACGGGGGCCCAAACAATGTATGAAATGAACACGATGTCATTAATAACACACCGCATCGTCGTGCGTAGCAGAAAACTTAAAATTACCAATTTTAAAATATTACATATTTACAATCGTTATGAGTCTATACACTTATATATCAATTTATTCTCTGAAGAGGTATTTTGGATACCTGAAAACACGTTCTCTCCTCAACACTCGCACTTAATAAGCTTCGTGGGATCGGCGACTTGCGACTCTTTCAGACTTCTGCTCTTATATACACTTCTATTGTGTTTGTCAAACGGCACCTACTGTTCTATAGAGGATTTTGTAGGGTTGTTGTAATTTTTGTTTTTCATTTATTAATAAACAAGAAAAAAACAAACTTTTCCTTGCGAAATTTCGCTCTCTTCATTTCGGTATATGATTGACGGTGTTACTTGCCCATCTTTTATGGATATGCTGTAAAAGGAATATAGATTTTGTACTTTCTAAGTAATAAGCTATTTATAAAACTGCATTATTTTCTGAAATCTTGTTCTGCACCAATTACATTCTTTTGTTTAAACTAATTCTTCTATAATTATTTGGGCTATCTTTGTCACCTTTTCATGTCAATGTATAATTAGTGCTGTACATCAATATATAGGGAAGTAGTAGGCTTGAAACACTGAATTAAACATACCATACTTAATAAGCATATAATACTTAAGAATACAATAAGAATCTTGAATCTATTATTGAAGTTATATGTTGATGTGAATTTTTAATTTCAATAATAAAAGAACAAAGACATATTTTATATCCAGAATTATCTTAAATTTCACACGTACATTTAAAGAAATGGAGATATTTTACATGATGAGAGATACAAATTTTATTTTCATGCAATCTAAATCATTCTGTGTTTCATTTCAGATTTTTGGTACTAGTATACTCACAAAATGTAAGGATGATATCTAGATCCCTTGTACTAGTATACTCACAAAATGTAAAGATGATATCTAGATCCCTTGCCGGCCACTCTAGTCGGGGTCATACTCATTCTGAATCCTACCCTACATTCGATCTCTGAAAATTACCCAGCACAGTTAAAATTTCATCAGAATCATGTAATGCCCTCCAACATTAAAAATTCCAAACCATTCCTTCCTGAACCTGCTTAAACTCTCTTAATTTGGAACAAGTCGACGTGAACGGTGTGTACAATTTTAAATCTGTGCTAGTTTGGGAGATGTTGGTCAGAATCTTGATTATAAATTGAAACAAAGGGTAAATTACAGGTATTAAACTTTATTTTCCTGATATATTTATATCTGGCAATTTCTATGACTATGTTCACAGAGGTCATCCTGTGAAGTTTTATTGACACAAAATAACATATTGTATATGAACGTATAGCTTTTCAAATGTATCGTAAAGAACATTTACCTAATGTACACCCTTCGTGAAGAACATTTACCTAATGAACACCGTTCGTAAAGAACATTTACCTAATGTACACCCTTCGTAAAGAACATTTACCTAATGTACACCCTTCGTAAAGAACATTTACCTAATGTACACCCTTCGTAAAGAACATTTACCTAATGTACACCCTTCGTAAAGAACATTTACCTAATGTACACCCTTCGTAAAGAACATTTACCTAATGAACACCCTTCGTAAAGAACATTTACCTAATATACACCCTTCGTAAAGAACATTTACCTAATGTACATCCTTCAGAGGAAAAATGTTTATTGTAAAGTAGAAGTAAATGTACATTGAACTCAATATGTAAATTCTTATTATATGCACTTAAACATAGAAAGGGACATCAATAATCTTCCAAGGTACACTCTGATGAATAATAATGATATTAATATAATCCATTATTTGTTTATATATATATATATATATATATATATATATATATATATATATATATATATATATATATATATATATATATATATATATATATATAGATTTGAGATAAAAGACAACACAAACGCCGATAAATTTGTGCGACTAGTTTCGCATTTACTATATGCTTCTTCAGGCACAAAATGTTTTTGAAAGAAACTGATGACGTCTATAAAGTTATAAACAATTACGTCATTAACATAACATGATGTTTTCGAAAGAAACGGATGACGTCATTATATTTTTAAATAATTACGTAATTGACATAACATCATAAATGATATGCTTTATTATACAAATATCATATGTATAACTGGATCAGAATGATACATGAGTCTCTAATGAAAACTGAGAGTGAGATTATAATGTAGAGACTAACAGTCATTCATACAACTACATATTTTTATATAAATATTATATGCATACATATATATACATATACATACACATACATACATACATACATACATATATATACATACATATATATACACATATACATATATATATACACACGTACATACATACATACATACATATACACATGCACACACACACATACACATACATACATACATACATACATACATACATACATACATACATACATACATACATACATACATACATACATACATACATACATACATACATGCATACATACATACATACACATGTATACAATATATAAATTCCTCCACTAAAAATCTATACAATTTTATATAATGCCTTAGTATTAAGGCCATTGGTATACAAAGTATCTAACCGATTAATCCAATAACTTTCTTTAATGAGTCTGTTCCTTTCTCCGTGCACAATATCGATTGGCATGAAAGAAAAATCACGTAAAGAGTGATTATTTGTATTAAAATGTATTGAAACATTAGAGGAGAACTGAGGATCCATACAATTTTTTATATGAAAACGGTGATTATTCATTCTCTTAGAAACTTGTTGAAGTGTTTGTCCAACATATTGCATGTTACATTTTTTACAGGTTATCAAATAAATTACATCAGTTGATATGCAGTCAGTGTTATAACGTAGAGAAAACATTTCTTTAGTATTGGAGCTACTAAAATAGGTACTTTCTCTAATATTTGCACATTGAGAGCACCTACGTCTGTTGCATTTAGATGATGAAAAACATCTTTGAAATTTTTTTGTCGGTTTAGTTCTGATCAAAAGATCTTGTAAATTCCTAGGTCTTCTATAAGCAAGAATTGGCTTGCTCTTGTAAAGTGTTTTGACGCTGTTTTTATCTGATAAGTTGAGGAGACTCCAATATTTATTAATTGTAAGGCCTATATTTGGCAATGAAGGATTATATTTTATTATGAAAGGAATTACATTTTTATCTTTCGTACATTCTGCTTTATTTAAAGCATCATTTTGGGTAAGAATACAGACTTTACTTAAAGCAGACTCTATTACATGTATAGGATAATTTCTTTTTTGGAAATATGTTTTTAATTCATTTAAAGAATGTTTTAATTGATAATCGTCTGAAATGATACGTCGGTATCTTTTCGCCTGACTATAAGGTATACCGTTTTTACATGACCTGGGATGACAAGACGAATATTCCACATATTGGTGGATATTAGTTTCTTTTACGTGAACATTTGTAGAGATAGTATTATCAGAATTTTTCATCACATTTACATCTAGAAATGATACATGCGTACTGGATGCAGTGTAAGTAAATTTAATTGTGGTGTGAAAATTATTTAGGCTATTAATAAATTTGTGTAGATCTTCTTCTGAGTGGTTCCAGATCATAAAGATGTCATCTAAAAGTCTTAACCAAACAGTGGGATTAAAATTCTCGTTTTCAAGAAAATCTTGTTCTAATTTACCCATGAAAAAGGAAGCGTATGAAGGAGCCATAGGACTACCCATTGCCGTACCCATTATTTGGATGCAATTGGTACCATTAAATTGGAAATTATTATTATTATTATTATTATTATTATATATATATATATATATATATATATATATATATATATATATATATATATATATATATATATATATATATATATATATATATAACCTCACTCACATGCTTATTATTTGTTCATGTTACATCCATTATGTAATTTGGGCCAGTGACTTGCGTTACCTCAAAAAAGACCTTTCCTGTTTATCAAATACAACAAACATTGCCATGAGTATTGTGTAAATATATATAAGCAAGGATATAATACTAAAACATAAATTTACATATATTACTTTTGAAAATTCAGACTGATGATGGGATTAAATGAATTGTGTTATCTTTTTTAAAGCTAATTAAACATATTTTGATAAACTGGGTACTGTATATATTCACATATAAGTTGGGTCCATCTGCAAACAACATAATGCGCCAGCAGATCATTGTCTATGTTGTTTATTCTACGGATTAGTCCTAACAAATTGCATAGACCCAGATCCACTGGCACATTATGCAACTGCAGATCTGGGTCTGTACAGTTTGCAGTTGGATTTGGCTTATACACGAATATTTATGGTATAATATTCTTACGAGTACAATCATCAGCTCTACACATTTTATTATAGATTGATGTTTCCATTAATATCTCTCAATGAATGTTTCTTTACAAAAATCAATAAAAGTGATATTCATTCTCAGCCTTATTTGGGTACATAAGAACATACCCCAAGATTGCTATAAATGAGAGCAATGCCAAATCTACCGATTTGAACCCTCAGTGAGTGAGATAAGATCCTTAGTTTTGCCTGTCTCGTCTATGTTCTAAATTTATAAAAAAAATCCAAGGTAATCTTCATATTGGAAATTTTAGTGGAATTGTAAAATAAAAGGTGTGATGAAACTGCTTTATTTTAGTTCCAATCATATATATATATATATATATATATATATATATATATATATATATATATATATATATATATATATATATGTGTGTGTGTGTGTGTTTCAAAGAATGTTCTAATTTTCCTGAAGAAATCGGAGTATATGACTAATGATTACAGAGTTTTGTGGTTCAACTCATCATAGTCACTCTTTAGTTTGGCTATACCACAATTTTAAATTCGGCCTTAAGTTGTGTTTGCACACTTTTCAGCTTGCATAAGCTGTCTGAAAATAAATAGTTTTTGTTTTACTCAATCATTGTTAAGGACGTCGTGCAAGGAGTTTTACTGGCTTTATCCACTGCTGTAACCTTTAATTCTGTCATCCCAAACTGGTATGTTACATATACGATACGTTCACCCTTACTAGGATTTGGAATTTGTACGCGTAAGCTTCCCAGCAATTTGCATCCCAGATCACTAGTAAACCTTGGATTTTTATCTTTGGTGGTATACACTTCCACTTTCATGTGATTCTGAAAATCATTCGCTGTGGAAACAGATTTAGTAATAGAGAAGCCATTCTTAACCTCTGAATCTGCCACAATAATAGTATCAAATATATCTGCACACATAATACCACTATCTGTTACTTTTTTCTTTTCTTCTGGATGTATTTTATCGTCAAAATCACAGACTATTTTTTGTCCATAAGTGAATCGAATAACTCTTGAATCGATTAAGTGTGGCATCCTTCCAAAGAGAACAGCACCTTTCACGACAGTTATTCCAGCTTCATATGGAATAATGACTTGTATTCCATTTTTGCTTTGAAATGCTTCACGGATAACTTCCTGCACGAACTGAGACTCGGAGAAACCACCTACCATGACGATCATGGAGATGTCCTTACCAGGGCCTGTCTCAAGAATACCTTTTATATGGTGAACGATGTGGTCTGTAACTTTACGGAAAAGTACCTCAATCAGTGTTGGATCAATCATCATCTTGTCCGCCCTCATGAAAATCTGTTTGCGGTGGGGTGACTCCTGAAGACACGTCTTGAAACTAGTTTCTTCCATTTCTTCACATAAAGAAATCAGAGTAGCTGGAAGCTGAAAATGTTTGGAATAAAACAGAGACATTATCTGTATTTGGTTCAGAACACAGGATGCATCAAGAGTTCTTGTGTCATTTTGCAACTGGTAGCCAAAAGCTGTGATAGGTGAAAATTAGAAGTGACATGTAGTATAGTAATGAAGATAATGGTCTCTCTCTCACTTCAAGAATTTTTGGAGAAAAAAAAGCCTGATATTTTTTTTTCAAAATTTACTGATTGAAAGAGACTAAAGAATCCTAAAGAAAAGTTTCCTTGGCCAGAAATTGAACTCAAGGAATGTGGCAATTATAGTACTAGCAATAGATAGTATTTCAATTACAAAAAAATGACATTTCTAATTACAAAGCTTTAAGCTTTTCCCCAGATTAAAAGCATTTATATTGAAGAATTAATTAAGAAAACTTTTCAAGAGATTTACAAAAGACAAGAGATCGTTCAAGTGTAAGAATCTAAATAGAAAGTCAGTGACCAGGAAAAATACATTCGTTTCCAACAAGATCCCTGAGAAATGTTTCATTCTGAAAAAAGAGATCAAACTATTTACTTTCTTATATTTAAGCAATCGTGAATGTAGAGGAATAGAATATCTGGCAGATTAAACAATAGTTTTGCAATGTTTAGCATGCTTTTAAGCAAATATTATAGTATCTATATATAGCATCTAAATATGCCTTTTATATGTTTCCAATACTTTTTCTAGAGCTAGTGTACCTTGTATAGTTTGACTAAATAGGGTGGTTACAGTACAGAGATTATATGACACAACGGAAAGAAGGATGCTGGACACAAACAGGAAGTGATGCATAGCCCAGAGTCACTTATAAGAATATGTTGGACAGACAGTTAGTCTCAGAACCAGTTAACACGGTGATAAGTGAGTCTAGGCAAATTTAGATATAGCCAGTGTGCATCGAGTATGATGGTGATACATATACTTGAGATAGATCAGGCGGATCCATGGGCGTCCGAATGCATTTTTCTGGAGCCATAATCCGGGTGATGGGTAAAGCCCAAATCAAAGGGATATATTTATAAACTGCACATTGGATTTTTAAAACGTTGGGGGGAGGGAGGATTCCCACCACCACCTTTCTCACCCACTCACCCTGCGGGCGCCCATGGGCAGATCTATGGGGGACTGGTTGGAACATATGATTTATGCAAAAATAACTTCCTCTTTCATAAGTCCTTACTGTAAACAGTACATTCGGTTACAGAGAAATAACTCTCCCATCGAAAATCCAAAAATCAGAATTCCCAAGCATACAGATTCTACGAAACTGATAATTTCATTCAGTCACATAACCCTACGAAGTCCAGAATATTCCGCATCCTTTAGCTGCCACACAATTGTCGTGTTACTGGTGTTCTGAGAATCTATAAATGACATAAGAGCAAGTAATATCAACAAATAATCATTTTATGTCGCGGATCTGGGTTTAAAGCACAATAAACACGATAAAATAAATCACCAATGTTCCAACCAGTCCCCCAAGCAACCAGCAACCATTGGCCTAGTGTGCATCCCTTTATATCGTGTCACAGCAGGATAAACCATGAGTACGTCCTGTTATGTTTCATGTAAGATTATTTTGTTCAATAGAAAATTATGTCGTATTTAAACAGCTGCTGCAATAAGTTTTGTACCAGGCAACAAGTTTAATAAACCAATGCAGTCAGTGCTAGGTAACTTGGACATATCTAAATGGACAGACTATAAAGCTTTGGTTGCTGCACTGTCATGTTGCTTTGGCTCTGAATACCACACATAAATTTTCAGTGTCCAGTTTAGGAACAGAACTAGAGAAGAAGGCTATATAGCAGATGGATCAATCAATAACTAGGGAAGCTTACCAAGATGTACCCACTGAATTGCAATAAACTCTTGCCTGTGATCATTTTAAGGACACTTTAGTGGATACTGATATAGCTGAGGATGTACCACCCTTATACAATGACATTAGAGGAGTCAGTTTGAACGTGCTCTGATTGAACATAGAACAAAGAAGCAGAATTTTAAAGGCCTACACACGGTCACCATGAGGAATGAATCAACCTGACAATTCATAGGTGGCATAGATGATGAATTTGTTTCAAGGAAGACCAATTTAAGAATGGCTGTCCCGAAAGAATAAGTAACAGAAAAAGAGTGTCAACCTTTAATTATGGAAAGGTGTGCACTTCCTGTAATTACACAACCTTCTAGAACATTCGAGTAAAAATAGAAGATGTCAATTCCAAGTATCAAATGTGACAATAATTTCACCGGAGATTTACAATCAGATACCATATTATGTATGGCCAACTTTACAATTAATGGATTTCACGTTAAGGTCTGCAGATGGTAAAGTCATTTCAGTGCAAGGAAAAGTATTATTTGCTTTGGATATAGATTTTATAAAATTCCAGACTGAGATCTGGTTTGCTCATATTGATGTTGATAACATTATTGTGTATGACATTCTGAAGGACAATAATTTTGTGATCCATGAAGTGGGTGGAAATATTGGCGTGGAAATGGAATCTAAGAAGTTTGCAAAGGTTACAAAAACTACGTGCCTGTTGCTGAATGTTGATTTCTGCTAGGCATTAAAAACAAGAACAATCAGGGGTTGCACTAGACTGCCATCCAACAAAGATGCGTGATGCACTCAGGTCGTGACGCAGAACCCAAAGTCATATATAAGGACGTGCTTGACAGACAGTCAGTCTCATATTCAGTTAGTGCGGCAGCTAGCAAATCTCAGGAATACATCGATAGCCAGAGTGAATAATGTCCTCCAGTGAAACTCAGGCATATGTGAGTGTGTTTAAGTGGATTCACGGAACAGGTTGAACACTGATTATTTATTTATTATCAGGTTAAAATGGATACTGTGCGTGCCTGTTCTCTATATAGTTTTTAGTATGGGTCAGTGAAATTTTCAAGCTCTGCCCATTTCCTTTTGTGTATGTCAAAACAAATCTCGTACTCTGATCCACTATACAAATCAGCTGGCTTTTTCACATGAAATATGGGCTGCTTCTCTCATACTGTGCCAGTCTGTCACACTGTCATTGACCGACTTTCTGAAAAAACACATTCCTGTTACATACATTTAGTATGCATTGTAAGATGTCGAAAATTGACTTGTTTCAACAAACAACAAATACCTTGAACGGAGATTTCGACGTGAAATGTTATAATTATATTGGTCATGTTGGATATAACACGCTATTAAAGCCAGGAACAGAACAATGTCTGAATATACAAAAGGGGAGTAAATAACGGAAAGACGAAAGAAATACGTTTGGATAGAATAACAAGACTGATGGAAGACACATGCTATAAGTCTTTTTCTTCACTCTTTTCGAAGTTGCTGATTGCAATTTTCAACTGGATTCCAATAGTTTAAAATGTAAAAATTACGTGAAAAGATGCCAAATTTTTGTAAAAAGTTTCTCATCGTTGTCTTTGATTATTATGAATTTATCACTTCGCCTCTCTCTCCATGTCTCTTTCTATCTCTGTCTCTGTCTCTGTCTCTCTCTGTCTCTCTCTCTCTCGTGTCTAAATGTATTTGTTTGAATCGGTTATTACAAATATGGTGTTATGATTAGGGCTATTTGCTTTTCATTAATGAAATGTGATTATGATATCTTCTGCGTAAATTACAGCTTTAGTGCTACTCTCTACTCCTTCGTCCCTCCTGTCTTTATTGTATTGCCGCTGACCTTGCCGAGGTGAAAGTACACTTTCACTATCGGATAATTGGCGAAGGGGGTGGAGCTTAGTTGTATACTAACTTCCAAAACACTGAAGTAACAACACGGTCTTTACACTCCATATTCTAAGTTATAGTGAATTAATTGAAAAAAAAGTGGTCTTATCATCCAAGGAAATTTCAGCGGCTCATAACACACACACACACACACACACACACACACACACACACACACACACACATATATATATATATATATATATATATATATATATATATATATATATATAAAATTTGCTCTTTTCTCATTGATAATGTATAGATCAATTTACATTGCAACAACGGGAGACAAATAAACAATAAATTAACTGGCACACTGAGAGATCAGAAAATTAGCTGAGCTGACTTATCATTTTATTTTTAATTACTCTGACTGATGTTCCATTTGTTAGCATAAGAATTATGGAATATATATAAGTAATCAGAGTAAACGATTTACAAAAAAAAAATAGATAATGAATGCTTGATATGATTTTGTAAAAAAATATAAAGACCTTAATAGACAAATTATATTTCCTCAAGACTTTGTTGAAATATTACACTTGTGTAATAAAATTAAATTTGAATAGTCAGACAACTGTACGGATTTGTGAATAAGTTTACCTTAATGATCATGCTGTGTTTAATACCAAGGCTAAAGTTTCGTTTGGCACTTTCAAAGTCACGTAATAAATCTAGGTAATCATATGCCTCTTCTTTCTTGAATCTATTCATAACTCGGTCTCCAACTATGTTGACCAGCATCTGGGTGAAAGCTCTGTCTACTTCATTCCCACCCCAAGGTCCCCCGCTGGCTTTCATTATCTCTTTTAATCGTCCTTCTTCAAGTTTTTCATGGACTGTTATATCAGCTGTGCCTCCTGAAAAAATGAACTTACTAGATTATGTATAAATCTTTTTCATGACCCTCACTCTTCATTATATATCAGGGTTCAGGAAAAAATTTCCCAAGCACTCGTCCCTGTCTTCATTATACTCAACACACTTCACTTCTCCACTACACAGCTTACGTTTATACCAAAGAACCACAGGTACCTGATGCAAGTTTGATACTAAAATGGGTCAAAACCATTATGTTCTAATACATGGCTACTTAGAGTAACATAAAAAAGACAAGGTTTGTAACTCGAGAAATTGTAGTTGCACACATAGCCCTTGATTTCTCAGTGGTATTCGCGTTTACACTGAAACTTTCGGTAATCTAGGTGTCATAATTTTCCTTTTCAATGAACTATCACATGAGTTTCGTCTGGTCATTGTTATGCTTACTCCAGATCACCGGCATTTTCAAGACTGTGCAGCTTTATTAATACATTGTCACGTCAAAGTAAAGACGTCAGCATATATTTATATACGTATGTAATTACTTTTCTCAAGACAAATGTCAGTAACTTGCGTTTGAAAGAAGTTTTCCAACTGTCTCAATTTCAACCATCTTCGTACTAATGATCCATTTTTGTCGAACCCCCATTCTAGATAGCTACAAAGGGGCACCATAAAAAGTAAGATTGCTGATTGGCCAAAAGAACTGGAACATTTCTAGGTCATTACCCCAACTTTGATTCTCTGCTTTATAAATAGATTACAAAAGTATGCATTATGTGAAAGTTGATGGGAATCGGCCGAGACATTTGAAATACTAATTTCGAAAGTAAGTTGGCAAAATTTTTGTTGTGAAAAGTAATTATTTGCTTTTAAAAATATCCGCTGGCATCTTCCCTTTGACATGACAATGTATCAATAAAACTTCAATCTTGAAAATACCTGTGACTTCTTGCAATAATAGCATTGCCTGACCAGATGAAAAATCACACAAATGTTAACATTCTCCGTCTCTTAACTTCAAAGAGGTATGGCTTATCAAGTTGCACGTTGAAAAGGAATCTTTCTTATGATCAAAATGACGCCTAAATTACCGAAAAGTGTTGCTGTAAATGCAATCACCATTAATAAATCGAGTGCTAAGCGTGAAACTGTAACATAATATGGTTATAATATTTGCCCATTTTAGCGTCAAACTTACATCAGTTACCTGTGTAATAAAACGAAGTCGTTTTCTTTGCAACATGTTCTGGACTGACAACAAGTAAGCAGACTAGGCATATGTTTTTTTATAACTGAAGCATACCAAATGCTAAGCAATGTTGAACCTCAGCTCTTGTTAAAGGTAGAAAATGCACTCAGATTTTTTCTCAAGGTGCGATTCTGCATCTACTCGGCCCCGTGAAGAGTAGGTAATAAAGTTTTACTCGGCCCAGCCAATCTTTACTCGATCAGGAAAAGTGGACGAGTGATTTTCCTGGTTATAGCTGTGAGCCCTGATATATATATATATATATATATATATATATATATATATATATATATATATATATATATATATATATATATAGCTGTGAACTTGGTTTATACGTGCTTTTATCAAGCTCAAGCTCAAACTAAATTTTCAGCTCAGCTTAGATTTTGAGTTGAAGGTTGAGGACATTTCTCAAAGTTATTAAAGGTATATGCAGTTTTTCTGAAGTTACTCTTCACCGTAAAGAATACAAAATGTGCTACAAGTAAACAGGTGCGCTTTTGATATTTTTCTTTTTTCAGTTTAATACATTAAATATCTTCTTCCTAATATTTAAGCCATTTTTAAGAGCGGAGACTAATGCTTTGAACCAATCAGAATGCTGAGCAATATGTGGTTTTACCTAAAAATATAATCTTCATGCATGTACATGTAATTTATAAAGCGATGATTCTTTTGCTTATAACGTTAAAATTATGCAAAACTGTGCCAGCTTGCAAACTTTATATACATTTTCAAATTCGTCATTTGTGGATCACTGTCAATTCCGGACATGTATAGTGCACTAGACATCAGTGAGCTCTGTCTGTCTGTCTGTCTCTATCTCTGTCTCACACACACACACAGAGTTTCCAAATCATAGGCAACTGAAGGTAGAAGGTGCTAACCATTGTATTGTACGCTTGGGGCATGGGAATGGGAACATTTAATTAGGGTAAGATCGGGGAAATTATAAACACGGGAGAGACAATGTAAAACACATGATTGAGAGGATAAAAGAGAATGATTACAAGCAAGCAACAGAAGAAAGCCAGGCTAGTTGTCAAATATGGAAGTATCTAAATGAGTTTGATGTTAAGAAAACATTAGCCCCTCCATCTCAACTACAATATGAAGGAACTACTACAAAATCAATGAAAGAAACTGCAGATGTTTTTAATAAATACTCCAGGAAACTTTCATATAAACTTTGTGAGGAAAGAAGAAAGTTTAATCCTGTAAATTTGAAGAAATACTTGAATGTCAAGATATCTGGCAAACTTAATGTATCACTTTTGTTTATATCAGAAACAGAAAGTATATGAAACATTAATTAACCTAAATGTGAATAAAGCTGCAGAACTAGATGATATTGGGCCAAAGTTGTTGAAACTTTCAGCATCAGTAATTGCCATGTCTGTAACACATATAATTAATCTAAGTATTAAGGCAAATGCATATCCATACCCATTTAAATGTGCTAAAGTAACACCCATTTATAAGAGTGGAGTAAAGGATGATCCCTGTAACTACAGGTCAATTTCAGTCTTACCAGCATTGTTTGAAATCTTTGAAAAGATGTTGCTAACTTTGTCTACTCATGCTGGAATTATAATATTCTTTTCCACAATGAGCAGTCTGGTGTTAGGAATTCCCATTCCTGTCAAACATCCCTCACAAAAATCACTGACACTTGGTTAGATGAAATGAATGAAGGAAATATGACAGGTGTTGTTTACCTTGACATTAAAAAGGTATTTGATTTAGTAGATCACAGTATCCTTATCTCAAAATTACATTACTATAATTTTCATGACAGTGCCATGAAATGGCTCACTTGTTATATTCAATACAGGAGTCAGCATCTATGTATTAATAACATTATATCTTTTTCTGCAGTTGTTAAGGTTGGTGTTCCACAAGGGTCAGTATTGGGTCCGTTGTTATTTTTAATCTTTATTAATGACCTCCCATGTACTACTAAGAACTCCAATACAGACTTGTATGCAGATTATACAATACTACATGATTCTGCTCCATCCTTAAATAGCATACAAACCATGATTAACAAAGATCTGGAGATTACTGAACAATGGTGTTAGAATAAAACAAAAATGCTTCTAAATCAAAATAAGACTAAGTGCATGTTAATAACCACAACTATGAAATTGTCTCACAAGAACCAGAAACATCTTTATTTAATCTTAAGAACACAACCATTGAAAAGTTTTCAAATCATAAACTTCTTGGCATTCATGTTGACGGTTTTATTTCTCCGTGGGATGGACAGGTTAATAATGTATGTAAATTGCTTTCTTCTAAGATAGCACTGCTCGCCAAAATTAAGAAATACCTCCATTCTGATGTCATAATCCAGTATATCAATGCATATATTTAACCAGTGCTAGATTGTTGCCTTAATATATGGTGAAACTGCTCCAGACAAGATCTTGACAGAATTTAAAAAGTACAAAAAAGAGCAGCGCGTATACTTCTAGATAAACCTTTTGACGCACTTTCGGAACCCCGATTAAAAATTAAGTTGGATGCAAATTGAACAAAAAATTTATTATAGCAAAGCTGTTTCAATATATAAAGCTCTAAATGGAACAGCACCACAATATCCACAAGACTTGTTTAGCCAGATACAATCAAGTTATACATACACTATGTTCTGCAGAAGCCGGAAATCTCTTGCTACCAAAACCTAAAATACAGCAATTCAAGTAGAGCTTTAGTTTTACAGGGGTTCTTGTTTGGAACAGTTTGCCTTTAAATGTAAAACAATCAAATTCTCTCAATGCTTTTAAAAATAAATGCTTTGAATGCATGTTAAAAAAGCAATAAGTATTCTTTTTCAACTTGTGTTAAATAATATATATATATATATATATATATATATATATATATATATATATATATACATACATAAGTAGATTGTAGAGAAAGCCTCAAGGGAGAATACTTTTGTACTAATTGTGTTATCTTCTATAAATAAAGTATTATTATTATTATTATTATTATTGACAGCAGAGTCAAGCAAATATGTGTGTTCATAGAGGTAAGCATGAACTTTCCATTCGCCTTTTTGTTAATTTTCCCCGTCTGGCTTAAAAAGACAATTGTTTGCTTATTGATATCAAACAACAAAAGAGTGGAGGGGAACATGACCAGGATTTGCATAATCTTGCATGCATTACGTGATCAGTGAAACTATTAAAGGAATCCACTAATTATGACTACAGACATTTTTTCTAATGTTGGTACTAGACCTTTTTAAAAAGAGTTTCATTGTGTTAGTTCGGTACTATAATATATTGACATGGTTTTATCACTCATTCAATGCTTTGTACGCTTTGATTATATCTGCTTTGTCTCTTCTATATTTCAAAGTTGGAAGTCCATTGTTCAAGAACCCGAGCCTTTTCATGATATGGTAATGCATATAGATTCTTTACGATTCTTGTTGCTCTCATTTGTACATTCTTTACAGTTAATATATCTGTCTTCTAACATATAATACAGACACACTACAAGGCAAGCCTGATTAAAGATTTATTAAATAAAAGAGGGTGCGTATAATACAAACAATAACAAAGTCACTATATCCTAATTTCCCAGAGAAATTCGTATCTTTAATGCAGCATTTATACGACAATTCCACTTGCCAGGTGATACACAACGGGAAACTCTCAGAGCCCTTTCAAGTCCAAACTGGAATCAGACAGGGATGCCTCCTCTCGCCAATGATCTTCTTGTTTTGATAGACTAGATAATGAAGGCAACCATTAAAGAAAAGCGAACTAAAATACAGTGGAACTTCACAAAACAGCTAGAAGATCTAGACTTTGCAGACGACTTGTGCCTCCTATCCCACAAACACCAGCACGTGCAGGCCAAGACTAGCTGCCTGGCAAAAGAAGCAGAAAAGACTGGACTTCACATATACGCCGGGAAGACAAAACTAATGAAAAAGCAATAATAAACAGCCCAGCAAAATACAACTCGATGGCGTACATCTAGTGGAAGCTGAACAGTTCACTTATCTAGGGAGTAATGTCTCGACCGATGGAGGGACCGACCAAGACATCCAGAACAGAATTGGGAAAATCAGACAAGTATTTCATGCCCCGGAGAGGCATGGAGCTCATCATTCCTCTCTAAAAAAAAAAAGAACAAGATCCTACTGTTCAACACAAACGTGAAGTATATCCTGCTCTACGACCCAGAGACCAGGATGGTGACTAAAACAACCTCCAACAAACTCAGTCCTTTGCGAACAACTGCCTCCGCCGCCTCCTCAACATCCAATGGCCAGAGAGGATCCGTAACACCGACTTGTAGGAAACCACTGGCCAGCTACCCGCTCACCAAGAAATCTCCAAAAGGAAATGGGGTGGGGGTGGGGGTGGGGTGGATTGGGCATACACTGAGAAAGCCGCCAAACAACATCACTATCTAGGCCCTAGAATGGAACCCCCAAGGCAAGAGAAAGGTTGGCAGACCAAGGAAGACCTGGCGCAGGTCTATCGAGGAAGAGATCAAGGTTGCCAAACCAAGGTAGTCCGAACTGAAGAGAACAGTCCAGAACCAGGTTCTCTGGCGAGGCGTAGGGAAGGCGGAGAGGAATAATAAGAAGGCATAAGAAGAAGACCTAATTCACCAAATAGTCACTGTTAAGTAAGGCTGTCAGAAAAAATGGTTTAGGGATTAGAGTTCTTGTTTGATATGTAATAAAGTCTTACTATCTTCTTGTCTGTGCATTTGTATCTTCTATCATAAAAATAATGTTTAACCTATGCAGTATCTTAGTGTTTTATGTCCATTTTATTTTCGTTCTGTGTTTTATCCACCTTTGTCCTCTTAGCTGCAGTAATTGTCTCCTTATTTTATGTCCATTTTGTTCATTTTAGTGAACGGTTGTTATGTGTATATTTAACTTTGATATGTATCTATTACTATGGAACCTTTAAACAACAATTGTTTCACAAGTAACAAGGTATCCGATGAAAATCTTACAAAGTCTTAAACTCTATCAATACAAACATATAATTGAATGCTATCTGATTTGGTATTGAATAATTATGAGCATTTATAGTGATTAAATTCTACGCTCATTACTGATAATCCGAAAGATATCTAAACATGGAGAGAAAAGTTGACAATAAATTAAAAGTTATTAAACAAAGTGGCAATGAAAGAGCTAACAAAATCAGAGATCTAAAGAAACAGTGATGAGAACAGCAACAAAGAAATTGTATTTCCAAGGGAGACACAGAGCCGTATCTGCTGCTGTACGTGAATATGAAATTGCAAAACGAGTAGTGGCCGGATCAATGGTATAAATAGTGAAGTAGATGTCTTGCAGAAATCAACAAAACAAAGCGATAAAAATATTTAAAAGATGATAAATGATTTTAGCACAAAAATTACAGGCTTGAACAAGGAGATAACGCCAAACACTAATACTGTGTCAGAATTGCAGGAAGAAAATGATTTAACGGAGATAACCAAAAAGATAGACTGCGTGAAAAATAAAATAAATCTTTATTAAAACATGATAAAGGCTGCTAACACAACTTATAATTTATCTGTTACTGCTTTGAGTGACAAGACCAAAAGATAAAAGCTATTACATTTACTGAATGTTACAACAAGTTTCGTTCTGAGATTGAACAATCTAAAATAAACACAAAATAACAAGTTGATCAAGAATTGGTTAATACTATCGGTGTGGTACAAGGTATTATTATCGAATAAGACAACAAGATGAACGAATGTGAAAAGATTTCAATAATTTGGAAAAAAAAGTAAATATCAGAGGCAGTGAATTAAAAGCTGAAAGAGATAAATAGACTTGCATAAAGTGGTAGAATGGATACAGTTAAAACCGAAAAAAAAAACAAAACGTAGAGATATTCAATACGGAATTGAAAATGGAAATGGGCATAAAGAGTCTTGCATTGGGTGTTAGCACTGACGAATAGACCCTTTTGACACTCTCGTATAAGGGTTGTATCCCTTAATAAGAGCGTATCGAATTGTAAAGCCAGTGCTTGACGGCAGTGTGAAGCCCCCCCCCCCCCCCCCGAAAGACATTGTTTTGTTTCGGATTTATTTATTATTTAGAGCGAGGGCCTATATAAATTGAATTCATTCAGTTAGTATCTATACCGTATATTTGATTTCGTTAATTCGTTTATTATCATTCATATCATTACTTTGTATGACAGTCGATTAAAGAGAGAGTGCGTCCACACAGATTTACACAAAATGTTGTCAGTCACAAAGAGGATGATCGCTCTTTTACTCGTTATATTATCTTGAAACAGTCACTTTCCCTGTCAAAGACGTTTATTTCCTTATTCCGTTTTAATCCATGCCAGTTGATGTATTCTTCCCAACAAATTGATATAAAAGCTTTAATTCTCGAGGCAAACAACATTGAATTTTTTCTCTCAACCGTATTCCGCTGTCCTTACTACTAATTGTCAATTAACTAATAAAAATTACATTGAGGAAATGCTTGTCATTTTTCAAGTCGGTAAAATCATATTGGTATTAATTTGATTGTTGGTTTGGATGATGCAGTTCAATTGTTAAAAAGAAACAATACCCGAACTTTGAGCTACTACTAAATACAAAAATAATAAAAGGGTTGCTATAATATAAAGTCTGAAATTTCACCCCAAACAATAGGTAAAAGTTATGAATTTTACCATGCTGCAATACGTTTTGCTGAAATAAAGCTACAAAGTTGCAAACAGTAAGTAATTTACAGCAATATATCATTTAAACGAAGAAACATGGGTTGCACAAAATTTTTGCCAACTTCTGTATTGAACCTATAAGATATTTATCTAGCACCTCTGGTTTTAAATATTGATTTTTACCTCGGAGTAAAGGTAAGCAACCAACTTGTTGCTTGCTCATTAGACGTTAAAAAGGAATTTTATCTTTACCGTTGTAAATAAATTAGGTACATACTATCTATAAGAGAACAAGAATTTAATAATTGGAACTAAACATAAAGAAAGACCTACTCAGTCATGATGTAAATAAAAAAAACAACAATTGGCATCAGTATAAACATTCGTTACTCTTAAATAGAATAGCGTGTGTGTAAGTACGCTTTTATCGCTAGATAAATTGCAGCAGCAGGAGTAAGTATTGACGGAGCAATAGCTAACGGTCTAGCATTTGTAGCAAACAACCGTGTTTTCAATTTATTTGATTTTGATGGAACTGAAACAGAACAAAAATAGACATAAGTCATAAAAAGAATTACAGAGAAAAACTCGAATTCAAGTAAAACAGATGTAAGACGCATGGCTACTTAAATTAAAAAGTGAGAAGATTTTGTGACTCAGTATTTAAACTACCTGGATGATGCTTTTTCTCTATATTCATCTACTCATTCTGGCACATTTACACACCTAGAAAATAATGTTCAACTAAGAAAACAATACACCCAAGACTGAGTGATTTATAGCAGTCTTCTGATGAACAGGTAATATACCAGGATATAGTTATTGCGCTTTTCATGGATGATAGTGTGCATGTTGTTTAGAGGTTTCTTTAAAAAGAAAGCAAAACCTATGTGATATAGATAACAAAATGGTAATGTACGGTATATACATACCCCCTCATAAGCCGGAAAAGATACCGCAAAGAGTTAAGTACCACAATCCAACACGTCATGTTATAACAAACACCCCGATCAAAATTAAACATGAGCAAACTTTTCAGATAGCAGTTCCAAAGCTAAGTCAAAACATATTGATTATACCAGGTAGTTTCTTTGTTAGTATGAAGGTGAAAGAAGATGCAAACAATTTAGTGGTAAACAAACTAGGTGGAATATTTGTGTTAGAAATTACCATATG
Organism: Margaritifera margaritifera; assembly: GCA_029931535.1. Classification (NCBI taxonomy): domain Eukaryota; kingdom Metazoa; phylum Mollusca; class Bivalvia; order Unionida; family Margaritiferidae; genus Margaritifera; species Margaritifera margaritifera. Next base: position 1,540,531 of record JAQPZY010001290.1, on the reverse strand, counting down.
CATGTAATGCACAAACTACTCGTACTGAAGCTGTACAGTTTTCGGTGTAGGTTTTAAAAAAAGTTTAGAATAACAGTTCCTTTTTTACATACTAACAAATAATTATCCACTGTATCCTTATGATCTTCCAAAAGAGTATAGATTTAACATAACACTTGCAATAGTCTCGAAAATGATCGAAGGTGGTAATCACAACTACAAATTGGAAATATTTGTTTACTGTGGGATGCAGTTATTTCCGAATCAGTTGCATAATCAGTTAATGACAAACATTACAAGGAAGAAAATTATCAATATAGTAGCTAACACAACTTTAACAAAGCTCACAATTTAATTCTCCCAGAATTTGTTTGAGGGGTGTTTTGATATTATGCACAAATAATAGAGAAAGTGATCCATAAAAAGGTTTTCAACTCAACGTTAGAAGAAGGAATTATAACGATTGAATATGGCCTAATATGTAACGTACAGATGATAGCATATGGCATGGTACTGGAGACAGATTATCTAATGTGCTACAATATATCCGCCTACAGTTCAAAAGAAAAGTTAACATTGATGTTCACAAAATGAATATCTATTTCGCATCTGATGCTCGGATAATCATTGAAAATAATCAGCTAAACCCAATTAGATTTTAGGCATTATTAAATGTATTAAAAGAACCCCAAAACATACTAATTTGTGGAGTGACTATTGGGGAAAGAATATATTTTGGACAAAATCTATTAGAAACGGAATTTTAAAAAAAAATTTGAGCACTTCATAATCATCTGTCCAGTTTTTTTTCTTCTGTTCAACAAGACGCACAATTCAAAGATGAACATACGATTTTGAAAGATCCAGAGAATAAAGTGCTTAGAGTAGTAATCGATGTTTATCAAGGAAGCGAACATCCATCTCTGAAGTTTTGGTTGCACCTGACCGCCCCGTGGGATGTGATTCAATGTTTTTTCTTACGGTGAATTGGGAGGTTTGTCGCCTTGGTTTTATTTTTTTAAAATTTAAGTCATATAGCTGAATCAGTTCAATTACACGGTTGAATTTTCATCCCTTTGGAGCCACTAGGTCATAGAAAAGGCTAGGAGCTCCGGAAGTAATTCAATCTATGGGCGTAGTCTATAGAGCTTTATGGTCCACCACAGGTTTAACTGCCCTGCAATCTGAAATAATGTTAACCCATACCCTTAACATTGGTTTTATGTCATGCTGCCTGTGACGCAAGAATAAGCAAACCAATTATTCTCTCATAATTGACGATGAATCGACTAGGAAGTAGGTATATTCAGCTATTAAATATATAACTTCCTTTTGTACGGTACTTGTCACTGTTAATTGTGCATGATAAATGGTTCATTTAAATATGTACATTTTGCTCAAATATCTTTAAAAGCGAAAATCGCCCCCCCCCCCATAAATAAAAAATAAATAAATAACGAGATACGAATAAATAATTTATTGTAATTGTTTATGGTTTTAAATATTCTCTTTCGTATTTTTAAACTTATTTTTAAGCCAATAAAAGAATAACAGTGTTGGCAGTGCTAGAACTATCAATACGTATTCTACTATTAAGGGAAGTAACTCGTAAAAGCATAACCAAGACTTTACGAAAGATATCTCCTTTGACCATGTCACTCACTGTATTCTGTCATCATTTATGATTTGTATAGACTTGTCAAATTAGTATTGTGTGTTTTCTAATTTTCTTCATAATCTAAATGGTCTAGTAGCTTTTTAAATTTTATCGAAATAATGTCACCAAGTCAGGCCGGTCATGTACTTTTTGGAATAGTAATCATATAGAGAGTTCTGGAACTTTAATTTTTCCAAGTATTTATTAATTTATTTATGTATTTATTGCGCCTTGACGAAAAGATGTACAGTCACATTATATTTTTCACTATAGTCTATAACTTCTTATGTGCAAACTACTTTCGGAAACTGACGAAGTTTGATTTAATCTAGGTTCCAATGCATTGGTATACGTGCATTATATTTTTCACTATAGTCTATAACTTCTTATGTGCAAACTACTTTCGGAAACTGACGAAGTTTGATTTAATCTAGGTTCCAATGCATTGGTATACGTGCGACATCAGAATTGTTTTCCCCTAATCGGCAAGATACCGAATAGAATATACGTATCATGAAGTATCTGGTCATTAATAGCACACGAATTCCAATTTTAATGCTTGATTCTGGTTAATTTCGTACATGTAATTCACACCTGCCAATCCTGATCAATCATTGTCATGTAAGGATAATTGCATTTATTCGAAAATATTTTAGAATCTGCATCAGAAACTAAAAACAAGTGCAAGCTATGCACCACATAAAGTGAAGAAACAATATTAGCATTAGTTGTTTTAAGTATTTATTTCGCAAAACTTACCGGCGGATATTGAAGAGAAAGTACTCCACTGAAAGCATGTATAAAAACGAAATTGGACTTTTCATGATTTGCTTATCTTAAAGTCTTTATATAAGCTAATTCATCGGAGTGTTTTCAATGCCATCAAAACATCGTATCTAGAGGTATGAACGGTGTTAACCATTCTTACTCTTTCAAATGAGTTTGACTCAATCGCAGTTTAATTAAGATATTATATCAGTATGACCGTAAATGCTTTTGTCCGACCAGTTTAAAGAAGAAAAAAAAACAAAAAAAAAAAAACAAAAAAAAAAAAAAACTAAAAAAAATACATAAATACACTGTAATGGCAATCTATAAGCAATCAAACGAAATAGTTTTACCTCCGAGATCCACCACCATGTATTTAGTCCCCAAAGGTGCTGCAGCAAACAAAACATTGTCTTTATTTCCGCCTAGACTACTGTCAGGTGTGTATTGACATAAAAGTGACGCTGCTTCCGGTTCATTGACTATCTCCAATTTCTCTGAATCGACTCCTGCCTGAAGGAATTATATATATATATATATATATATATATATATATATATATATATATATATATATATATATATATATATATATTGAGAAAGAATATTATCATCATATTTTAACTCGTTCCCTAAAGAGACTCGAACCCAGGTCCGCGGGTTACGGCAACAATCGCCTTGCCTGCACGCACCAACCCCTATACCCCCTCGATCATGCACACAGTGTGCGTGTTGCTACTCACTGTGCAATTTTGAACAATGCTCATTAGTTCAAAATAGTCAATTACCAAGGAAGTTTTCCCAGGTCATCCAGTGAGTTCATTGTCTGCAAGCGCCAATCTATTTTATGCTGAACATGGGAATTACTTTGAACGATATGTGCGACCTACAGTATAAATTGTTTTTTTGCCTGTTTTTTTGCACCAGTTCAGTTTATGTATGGGTAGATTTTCAGTGCCTAATAAAAGAAGTTCCTGCTCGATACTGGAAAGACGTTAATAGCAGACTGACAGTTCAAATTTTTTTTCACCGTGTAACGACATCTAGAACTGGGCATAATACGGATCTTAATTTAAGATATTTCAACAAACTTTTGAACTTTATGAGTTTCTTTCGCCGCTACGTTTTAAGGTGGTCGAACAAAATTGTATCACATTTATTACGCAGTGACCCAAATTCAGCATGGCGAGCGATCGTCCAAGACTTGACAGAAAAATCAATGATTACAAAGAGTTTTACACTGTCGGCTATACTGCAGATTTACCTAGAAAAGAAAATGAGGACCCGGATTATAGTAACATGATCGTATAGGTGTGCTCCTCACCTTTGATTCAATCATATTTTGACAAGGTCAAGGACGGGTATTCTTCTGTTAGAAAGTCACCTGCGCTGACAGAAGACTCGGCTAACTCAGTTAGCAAGGAGAGCCCACATGACACAGATGCAGAAATATTGACACTCAAGAAAGAAATCCAGCGAGCGAAACAACGGAGGGATCTTGAAAGGAAAGACAATGAGCTACAGCAGTGAAGTAGATGAAGAATGACATTAAGATCGACGATGGACAGGCCAGCAAATCAAATCACGGGAAAAAAGGCAGAGGAACCAAGAAAGTTACACCAATAGGTGAGACCAAATAATCCGATTTATGTATCATTCTTTATAGCTTTAGAACAATGACTGCATTAAATCATAAGGTCGATAAACAGTTAGTCAGATTGGCCCTTAGTGATAATGTTGCGATTGACAGATCTTCTGATATAATTTACTCGGCTTCATTAGATAAGAATATTGAAAAGAAAAGCAAATTAAAATACAATGTCAAACCAGAACGCCTTATATTCCTCTTCTTTCTCATCTGACGGTGGTGACGTTGATGGGTTAGTAGAAAGCAGTTGTTTTTCAAATTGTAATCACAACAAAAAGGAAAAGAAATAAAAAAGGCAAACATAAATCAGGTATGGATTTCAAAGGTAGAGGTATAGTAAAATTTCCCCAGATTTGCCCGCATTCTACTCTTCAGTTTGAATATGTTGCTCAGGGTATAAAAATTAATGATCTTTCGTTGAAACTATTTGTTGAGGGGGAGCTTGAAATAAATACTGGAAGAGACATTTCTCCGCTAGAGCAGACTGACCTTTTATTTTAAAAAAGAATCGTTTACTACAGTAATGTTTATGAGTGGAAAGCCTTACTGTCCTTGTGCACAGCTTGGCTTAGACAAATTGAATTAGGCCTAAAACCTTTGGCTGATGATAAAATTGAACTTCCTCTCTTGGCAAAAATATTTTAAAATTTGAAACTTGCTGTTACAAATATCAGCAAAACAGATGTTTTGAATCAAAAGACCATGTGGCTGATGTCAAAGGTGAGAATCATTTTGCATCTCATGCATGTGCTTCATGCTGGTTGAAGGAGAATGTCGAAAGGTCACACGCTGAATGTGATTCTACATGTCCAAACGTCTCAAGTGACTAGACAAATCTATGATCAGCACAAGCGAGAACACAATCTCTGACCTGTTTCTCCTAAGTTTGCAGCAAACGAAATTTGAAAAATTGCAAATTTCTGATGCCTATTCTTTACGTCAAGATTTATCAAACCAAATAAAACATTGGTGTTGCCATGACACATTTTTTATGAAATATGCAAGTAGGAATTTTACATTAGTGCTCATGATAGAGTAGGTGAGTCTTGATTGCATAACTTTTCAGTTTGGTAAATTCTTTGCATAATGAAGTAACTCTTTTTATGTGTAGTTTCTGAGTAAATATTTTAAAAGTTCAAATTCTATCAAAACCTATGTTAGTGGACTGAAAACACTTCATTTGCTGATTGGTTGAGAATATTAATACGTATGAAGTCATTTTAGCCATAAAAGGAATATCTATACAGAATTCCCATTGCATTGAAGAGGCTTTTCCAATCACTCATCAGATTCTGTTTGAGATATATGATTATTTCGATTTTAGTACATGTGAGGATGTTACATATTGGTGTTTGTTTCCTTTTGAAGGGGGATGAAATATACACACACTGTTACACACCAAACGTACTATCACACACAAGGGTAAGGAGTGATTATATACAAACTACTATACCCTTACATACAAACATACTATCACAGAGAAGAGAGAAGGGGTAAAGGGGATTTTAAATTTTTGTCTTTGTGAAAGACAAACACAAACACATAGTACACAAAACATAAAACATAAATTGTTTGGGAAATACGATTTATTTGCATCTCTCTTTTCTAGAGATCTGGGTGGCGCTGAAAAGGGCCGTTAGAGCTTACCGCTTCCTTAGCAGTGGTCACACATCCAGGGTTGGGTGCCGCAGGCCGCACATCTCTGCCCACATTTCTTCCAAGATGTCTTGCTGGAGACCACGAGCCTAAAATCAGGCTCGCTGGCCTTTCTCCCAGTCCTCTTTCTCCTCTGGCATTCAACCTGGATGGCCCAATCTGCGGAACTTTTCCTGGATCTTCATCCAGTTGGCATTGAGGAGATGGAAGTCCCGTTCTCTCTTCTGGCGCTCCTTTGCCCTCTTTTACTCCGCCCAGGTTTTCTTGATTTTCTCCAATTTTTCATTGATGTCCTCTCTTATAACGCTGTTTTTAAAGAGGTAATCTCCCGCTTTAGATGGCGTTTGTTGGGGTAGCACTACAGTTCTTCAATCCGGCAGGAGGTGCTCCACTCTATCTAATAGACCTTATATTTCTTAATTTTATAGGGGTGTGACGTTGAGGGTCGCCTGCCTGGATTCCGCCTCCTTATGTTAGTTATACTTGTTAGTAGAGCGTCCCTATACCAGAAGGTGACTGTAGAGAGTAATTGGAGGATTTTTGTTTTTTATTATTATTTTTTTTAAAAGAGTATTATTCCTGTAGTAGGATAGCTGAATATGCAGAGTGCTAGCAGTCATGCGTACTGGAGAGGGGAGATGTAGGTATTATAGTCAGCAGGTTTAGTTAGCATAATAGGATGGGAGGTCAGAGTTAAATGTGTTTACATAATTATACTCTCCTGCAGTTGTGGCTTTTAAACACTAATTATTTCTGTGGTAATACTGTTAATTTGGATTCGTTATATTTTCCTATCTTTTCTATGGGAGTGGAATTTCTCTTGCCTATGAGGGCGGAGATTGGATCCGCTCGTCGCTAACTCGGGCCCTATTGTGCCCAGCCTGTCCAATCCCTTCCTCCCTGGCGGAGCCCCTCCTCTCCCGCTCTAGACAGTTTATGTGTCCTATTTACTATCCTATGTTTTATGTTTCCTATTTCCACTATGGCTTAGGTATATTGGTCCATTGTCGGAGGATTACATTTTACCTCTCATTCCAATATCTGTGATGTACCCCATAATGTTCGGGTACACCGAATTGGTGTTAGTTATTTCAGTTGTTAGGGAATTGGGGACATGGCTGGGGATTTTAGTTCCTTCTTTCTATCCTGGAACTTTGTTCTCTCCATTGTGTACTTAGGGCACTCAGTGAATATATGACTAAGTGTTTCGGGGGTGGGATAGCGTGGACAGCTTTTCCTGCTTCTTTTATACCCGGCACAAACCTTCCAAAACTGCTGGCTAGTAGCGTTTTGCAAGTTTTGATTATGTTTGTAACTTTGGAGTCATGCAGATTTGCGTAGAGTGGGCAGAGGTTAAAGCCCTTCCCTCTTTTCTCCTCTTGGCCCTTATCCTATTATACCTAGTCTTTGCAGACTCCCAAGTCCCCGTAATATATTCTCCGGCGTCGCCTTCTATGGTGGTACTCCACACTAATAATAGCGTAGTTTGCTGTGGTCCTGTCCTCAGGCTCCAGCTAGATGCTAGCGCACTACCTAGGGCCTTGAGGGCCCTTAGAGCAGGCATTGATATGATAGCGGTAGATGGTATCCGTTGTGGCACCACGCCTCCTGTAACTATATCATGCTCCATCACTAGTTCTCCTCTGTTAAATGTCTTGTCGCCAGACTGGTGAACGCACCGCATAATATGCTTGAAGCACGGACGCGATGGAAAACATCCCTCCGATTCGGTACACGGACGTGAAAGAAAATATGACCAAGATCGATAGAGAGAAATGTGAATAAACGTGTCCATACAATTTTGTTTTCAATAACATTTTTAAAAAATCAGCATGTTTAATAATAATAAGAAAGAAGCTCCTCTAACTTAAGTACAAACAGACAAACAATATTAAACATGAACGTATTTACAAGGTTGATAACGTTGTGAAGTCAAACTTGACTTCCAATGATTTAAGACACTGTAATTTTGCCATCGATGCACACTTAGTTTCTGAGCTAAAGACAAGAGATAACCATAATGTTCACTAAACCATCTTTCTATTTTTCATCCCTTCTGGAGTACACAGAATCAAAACAAGTCACTAACTGTTCTAAGGGAAATCCAAGAATGCCTTGATGAAGAAAATGCACACATTATTGTCCACACACAATCGAATTTGATCCTTGTAATCTCTCATTATTGAATCGAGTCGATACGGCATTTCTTCTCATAAAGTCAATGATGTCGTCTTCCAGAGGAGGTAATCCATAAGAATCAAAATATTCCACACTGTGACCGTTGGGAAATTAGACAGCTACCCAATGGGTTCCTGCTCGATGACTGTCGTCTGTGTTGATGACATAGGCTTGAACGTCTTTAGGTTTTCGATGGAGAAGTTCATCTTTAGCACACACCACCTGATTCCAAGAAGCTCTGTACGAACTGTGAGTCAGCATGTAATGAGGTTCCCAGGTATCCATTCTTTTTTTCTTTTGTGTTTTCACAGGTAACGATAAGTCATCAATTCACACCCGACTTTTTCCTTGAAATGTTTTGTCAAGTAAGTCGATGAACCACGTGTAGTCTCTGTACTCTGTTGCAAAAGAACGTCGATGCGTTTGGTCTCCAGAGAAGTCAATGGAGGTCAGGAATGATCATGCAAGTCTTTATACCGCTATCTCAAACGTTTCTCTTCTGAGATGAGAGACCATGCCTCATCCAGATACTTTTCCAACTTTTCTTCTTGACGCATCATCGTACAATTTTCGTGTTGTGTCTGGCTCGGATGATCGATTTGACATCCATAACAATGTTCTCTGGTCAGGCCTGTAATTCTTTCAGCCAAGTCCGTAGCAAAACAGGAAACAAAATGTTGTTATTGTTCTGGCCATCTTGACATCATGACTGTATTTTTGTCTTCTTCTTGTTCTGGATAAAAAAAATCCTTATCGCCTATCTCCATAGGTTCTTGGTGTTCCTTCTTTTCTTCTAATAGTCTAGAATCACTTCTCTAAAACTGTTGATTTCCAGAGTATTGTCAAATTCTGCATACAAGATGACGTTCACTGTGTTGGCCAGAGCATGTGCAAACTGAAGTTCCACACGACGTTGGCCTGATTTTATAGGGTGGAAATGTCCTTCGTCGCTGCCTTGGTCAGAGGTGAAAGCAAATCCCCACAAAGCATATCTTCCTGCATAATCGTCGTACGAAATGCCGTGGCTGCTGTTGGTACCTAACTGTCCTGTGGCTTTAAACAGTGTCAAGTAAGATCTCAAGTAATTTTTTGAGGCAAAGTTCGGTTCAAAAGGTTTGGTACACAATGTCTAGCCATCTCGAGTAACTTCTATCTTGGACACGTTGAAGTGTTGGAACTCGAAGGATTTCGATCGATGGCTCAGGAATAATACTCTTTAAAAAAAAATAATAATAAAAAACAAAAATCCTCCATGAAGGTTTCTTTTGTCTCTGAACTTGTCCAAGGTGTCAGATTTCCATACCGGAGGCATCCAGATGTGTATTATTGGCTTCGTTTCCGTATGTCAAGAGATTTTCCAGGTACGCTCGATAAGGGTAAGTATTGATGCTGCTGCTCACCAGTTTGTTATTCAAGTACAAATTCACTTCACTGAACAACGAATGCATGAAATTGTTCACGGAAGCTACTTTGGCATTGGCACCTGGATTTCTGTTGTCCACTTTGAGAACTTTGACTTTTAGTACAAGTGACTGCTATTCAGGTCGATGTAATCTTCGGTTTGTTCTTTGATTTCAAACTGGATAGGGGATGAGGTAGTCAAAGACGACATAGGATGAAATTCTACCCATAAGGATTCTTGCATCGTCATCATGGTGGGTGGCATGACAAACAGATCGAGTTCTGACTTGAAACATTCGCGAGAATCTCGGTGCATCATTTTCCTTTTGTATTTTTAGTTAGTAATCAAACACGTCCAATACTCTGACTGCTCCTGTTCTTATTTTCTTAATCTTTCTCTGAACAACGTGTTTATGAGATCGGAACGGAATTCGGCAACTCGTTCTGCCTCGTCCTTGCAGTGGCGCTGAGGAAGAAGTAATGCTTTTTTCTTGGCTATAAGTGTGAAACAAATTTATTGGGGTGTCTCGGCGACCCAAAAGGTCTTTTCCAGTTTGAAGCAACACATTTTTTTCGTGCTTTCATGAAAGTTTCTTTTGGACTTTGTTTTCAACGAGGACGTTTTGAAGAAATTCTTTTCCTTGCATTATTGTCGCATCTTTTAAAGCATGCAATCCTCGAGTCACCGTTGGTTTTAAGATGGGCTGATTTTACAATATCTCCTAAACCATGTCCTCGTTGTCGAGAGACTCCTTGGTACACAAGATACATTTGTTACAATTCACTGGATAATCGTTTTCGTAAATGTAGTTTCACCGTGACTTTTCATTTCGAGAATATAATATTTTGTCAAAGATCTCCTTTTATACTAATGTTGACACTGTCAAAATACAATTTACTGACAGGAAGATAATGAGGATGTACAAATTCACGGTGAACGTGGTACATGTTTCCACCTTCCTCGTAAGCATTGATTGCAGAATCCGCTTTGAAAGGAATGACTCTCAGTAACGGAGCGGCTGTGTTTCCCACCACTTTGTACTCGACCACATCGGAGTACACAAACACTAAATTTAGTCCTTCGTTCAATTCGACAGGGTAACGAAAATACTTGTAGAATCGATTGTTGTTGTAAACGTCTTTCATAGGGGCCAGTGCAGTGTTTCCACCCAAAATAGAAAACAAACCGGGACAAAAAGAAATGAACCTTATTTTGCCGTCCGAAAAATGCATTTTAAGACGATGAGCAATTTTGTGGTACTCGATCAGTACACTTTTGCTAGCTTTCTCCAGGGCTTTGCCAAACTGATCGTTAAACTTAGCCGCAATAGTTACGACTAAATGTTGAGCATTAAAATAATACCCAACAGGAATTCTCATGGTATAGGTAGTCAATGAAGGATTGGTGCGTGATGGTTTTTTAAAAAAAATTGTAAATGAGAAGATCATTTTTGTCCAACAGTTCTTGAACTTGTTCGCTGAGATTATCAACGATGAAAGTGTTCTGACCTTCCTTGATATTGACAGCTTGCGTAGGACGAATGATTTCTACCAGCGACTTCTTAATGAGCTTCGTGATCTAATTGTATGGCTTGAGATAATTTGGCTGTGAAACAACATAAGGTGTTTTTGGGAAACAAATCCATAGAACTGTCACTCGGTAAGGTTAAATCAAATTGGTTATTCATAGTTGGATGGTTCTGGTTTCTGAGGAGTCACTCGATGTCAAAGGAGAATGATTTTCCAAATGTTCCAAAAGAGTGCTGTTGTTGTCGTGACTGGAAGAAGTGTTGCGATGGTGACTAGCATTGACCGCTAAGCTACCGTTGTTGTTGCTACTGTCCGTAGTATATTTCAACGACGGATTGGGAAGAAGTTAACCAATACAACTGCTGGGTAAAATTGTCCACAATTGTTTGTCTCCTTGTTGCAAACTCAAATTGGTAATCGCTGTTTCAATGACATAATATACCACAAAGATGTGGCAGAAAAAGACGATTTGAGTTTTGGAAACACGTTCTCCACACCACATCCATATAGGTTGTTTTGTACTTCTTGAAGAAGAGGTAGCTGTTGTGTTTAAAGGCATGATGGTTACTTCTTCGTTTTATAGTCGATGACATGTGAAGCGGTAAGCAAAGAATCAAAACTAGGCGGATATCATTTCCAAACCACTTTCACTTCTTCAAGTCAACGTTTGCCCACTATACATGTTCTTCGAATGAGAATTCTTTCGATATTGTACACGTCGTCTTCTTTTTCGGTTACTCGTTGTAACTCAGGCAAGTAAAATGTTCCTTTTAACACTTCTCCGTTAATGTCTTTCAATTTATAGACAGGAGGATCATGTCCACGTACTTGTGAAGTGACACGAAACAATTCCGTTGTCCAGTTAGGTAAATAACCTTTGTCAAATATGCGTTTGGATTTACCAATGCGAACCCAATCTCCAGTCTTTAGCACCAGTTCATTCCTTGGGGTGGGAGGTGACATTCCAAACAATCGATCAAACACCATCACTTTGTTTTCAGTGGTCACTTCTTCGCGTGCACATCCGATGCTACTATGTACGACTAATTGTAAGCTTTGGTATGGCGTGGTAACACATCGATGTACTTGAGAGTGTGCTGATGTGTAAAATATTTCCACATACGTTCTTTCAAAGTTCTTTGTAAACACTCCACGACACTGGCTTTCGTTTCAGGATTTTCAGTGGTGAAAAATGAATGTGTTGTAGTTTCAATTCTTTTTGAAAAGCTTGGTTCAGAAATTCGGTGCCTTTGTCTGTTTGCCATTGTAAAGGGTGGCCACCACTTACTAACTCTGAACTTGTTTTGGAAGTCAAAGGAACTATCGAAGCTGATTTTGAAAACACGTCAATGACACAAAACAAATATTTGTAACCACGACTGCACGCTGCCAAACGAGAGACATCAGCTAAATCTGCTTGCCAGTGATGATCGATGCCAGCGACTTTGGTTTGACTTCTGGTAAAGTTTCGTCAAATGGGTTTGTGTAACGTGAATATCGATTGTTCTTGTAGTCATTGTCGCACACTGGCAAATGCAGACTTTTGAGTTTGGTTTTAGATGCCCGATACAATTTTTGAACTCCTCCGTAACCAGCAGCATGTGCGGGATAGCAGTAAATGCTGGCTAAAAGCGTCTTCGTGATGGGGATGGCTGTTTTGTTGTTGTTGCTGCTGAACCAACTACCAATGCTCTTTTCTTTGTGTGGATTGCAGTGCTTTACGTGTCCGACGAGCAACAGGTGTAAAGGAGGATGTCTGAACAGGGGTAATCGGTTCTGGACTGACTTCTGTCTTCACTTCTTTCGTTTTCTCTTCTGATGGCAAAGGTGTGGACATCATCTTTTTGATCCAACACATTCTTGATGTAGGTGTTGATAACTTGCGTATTTATTTAGCTGGTGGAGTTTGAAACTCTTCTTGTCCTTCTTCTTTCTCTGTCATCCCCGTAGCCGTGTCTGTCATTGTCTTGGGAGCTGTTGCTACTTTATGTTTTAGAGTTGTTTCATCTAAAGCGTTCTGGTGAAAGAGTCGAAAACGTTGCAATATTTGGCCGCACCGTTGCGATTTTTTTTGTTTCTGACGATTGTAATTCTTGTTGTAACTGTGACATCTCGGTGAGATTATGATTTGGAGGTAAATGAGGTATCCGTTATTGACACCAACGATGGAGTTCCATATATCGTTTGTATGGAACTAATGTCAGTTTCCGTCCTTCCATAAGATCCAAAGGTACAAGTGTGCTGTCTTTCCAGAAAAGGATGTCCTTTTTATCTTTTTTTTTACCCTCCATAGCTCATGACTCCTCGTAAAAGTGGTCCAGCAGTCAATTCTAACAAAGGAGCAGCCACCTTTATCAACGGTCTATCAGCATGGGTAGAAATCCTCCTCGTTGAACCAGCTTCTTTTCATTTGACTGATGGGTATTTTATTTTTTATTATTTGGCGAAGAAAGTTCCGATGTTTTCCTAATCGTTGTTTCTGTATCTTGGACAAAGGTACAGTTCCTTTCAAAACGTTCAAACAACATTCATGCACGATATCGATTATTTCTTTGGGTAATTTTTAATAATTTGTTTTCGCATCGGAGAATCGGATTTAGTCAAGACTGACAAAATATCCCAATGTGTAGCTAAACGAAAAGAAAGTCCCTTTCTTTTGCCTTTCTTGGAAGACGGTTGTCTCTTGGGACGATGAGAAGAATGGTGTGCACTTCTTGGTGACATCTTTAGTAGCAAAAACAGTGAAGGGAATCTTATCTAACACTTCTTTTTATACTGAAATTCGTCACCTCTGATGGTCAGCACGTCGTATCAACTTCATTATGGGCACCACTCGACAATGAGGTGTTTTCAACGGACTAAATCGTGTCAGTTCTTGTTTGGATAAATCCAGTAAACTTAGTAACACCCCTATTCTGTCGTGTGCTTTTGTCTTAGGTGAGGCCACTTTTTTAGCTGCAGCAGCAGTTGCACGAGCAGTAGAAGACGTCGTCGCTGCCGGTGAAGTAGAAATTCCTTTAGCAATGGGTTTCCATTTTTGCATCAAATGAGGACCCACACGTCTTAAATCAGGTGTGGCCGGCATCATCATGAACACGAAGAAGAAGAAGAAGAAGTGGCAGGAGTATATACCTTGGTTTCTGTTGCATGTGCGCGACCTAACATCAGTTCCTGTCTTTCTGGCAGGAGATTTCTTTTTCTTGGAAATGTTTTTCTTGGGCTTGTCTTTTTCTTTTGTGAACTTGCTTTTGTTGTGCGTTGTCGTCTTTAGAGGGATTTTGCTTTTCTCTTCTTTTTAGCTTGAGCATTAGGATCCTATTTCTAAAGGGAGCAAATAATGACACCTCCTAAAGAAACACTTCCACCAGGTTTCAAAATGATTTTTTATTTATTTATTTTTTGGTTTGTGTATCGATTTTTGGATCTGGCAGTTGTAACAACGCTACTTTATGTTTTTGAAAAAAGCGTTTGGTTTGATGGGGGTATGTGAATGATCCCTTGTAATAATTGACGTGCTGTCAAAGTAAACCATCGTAAGACTTCTTTTAGACTGGCTTCTAACAAATTTGCACGGACATGTGCATTTTTTCTTTCGCGACTGATGCCATACAGTGCACGACTCAATTTGGCAGGAGGATGATATTGAAAGGAGATGAAAGAAAAGAAGTGAAGGATGTTTTTATAGTTGTTTCTTCATATACACGCCAAAGGAGACGTATACATGACAGGACCTCCTTCTTGACACTAATGGTGAAACAAATTGGTACGAAATCTCAAATAATTGGGAGTGGTTGGTTTTAAATCGATGAGTAAATACTCAAGAGGTGTTTGAGTGGCATCGTCGTACGTATATTTCAGCCAAGTGTTCCTAACTGTTTGGCTAACACTTTCACTTGAGATTTCTCTCTAGAACTTTTAAACAATACCACATAATAGGCATGGAGTCTGATGGTACGATGTGCTTTACTTTGCTGAAACAATTTTTGTGTCATATTGTTACGACTCTATGGTCTAAGAAAAATGTAACAGAAAGAAAGTGAAACCAACAAATCAAGTAAAAATCAACAAGCAATTTATTACTAGATAATTAAAATGGAAAATCAAAAAGTCACTTACAGTAATGTGTTTTGAAATCCTAATAATCCAATAAGAATGATTGTTCTAATCACAAGTCCTAAATATAGAATGTTCCGAATTCACGGCTGTGTCCTTGAATGTTATGATGTGTTAATGGTCTCCAAAGTCCTGATGTACTAGAAATCTTGATGTGCTGATGTCAAAATGAAGTATTCCAAAATCTCTGAATAAGTTGACATAAATTCCAAAATTGTCAATTAAAAATCCAAAATCCAAAAGTTTATGAGCACTGTTATAATCCAATGAATATTTAAAATAATTCCTCTCTTAGAATTTGGAATGAATTTTCACAACTGTAATAGCTCTTTACAAGACTGATGGTAATGTCAAAACTGAATAAATGTCCACCAAACATGATATATATAAAGATTGGTCACATGACAGAATGTTCTAGATTGGTCACATGACAGAATGTTCTAGAATGTGTGTCAGCTTAATGGAATTTTTACTTGTAAACAAAAATCAACCTTGACCTTCAAATTGAGAAAACATATTGATCAAAACAACCTAATTCAAGGACACTAGTTAAACATGTTTTTCCTGATAACATTGAGATTTAAGCAAATATTAAAGTGAAGAAACATTTATAATTTCCTAAAATATTTATAATATTATATAAACATCATACATAACACCTCCCCTCATAAAGAAAAAGAAAAATTTATATAATAAAGCTTTCTTTTGAATATACATCTAATACTACAATAACCAAAATTACATAAGAACATGTTTTATGATACTGGACTTAATTACATCAAGCAATATTACATTTCTAGGCACGTGAGAGTGCATCTGCAATCACATTGTCTTTTCCCCTGATGTATCTAATGTCAATGTTATATTCTTGCAATATCAAACTCCATCTCAACAATCTCCGATTTTTATCTTTCATTTTGTTGATGAAAGTAAGGGGATTGTGATCACTGTACACAATAATTGGAGAAAGAGCTGAGGTGACATACACTTCAAAATGCTGTAAAGCCAATATCAAAGACAAACATTCCTTCTCAATTGTGGAATAATTTTTCTGGTGCTTGTTTAGTTTTTTAGAAAAATAACACACAGGGTGATCCACACCACTTTTGTCTTCCTGAATCAATACTCCACCAACCCCTACATCACTTGCATCAACAGATAATTTAAATGATTGGCTAAAATTTGGTGCAGAAAGAACTGGTGCATTCTTAAGCATGGCCTTTAACTTGTCAAAAGATTCCTGACACTTGTCAGACCAATGAAATTTGGTTTTCTTACTCAATAAACTTGTCAAAGGTTCAGCAATTTTGGAAAAATTGGAACAAAATTTCCGATAATATCCAGCCATACCTAGAAATCGCATCAGTTGCTTTTTACAAATTGGAACTTGAAATTCAGAGATAGCTTTGACCTTAGCTTCTATAGGTTTAACTTGACCTTGTCCCACAATATGTCCTAAAAATGTGACACAAGCATGGCAAAACTCACTTTTGCTCAAATTAATTGTCAGATTCGCATCGCTGAGTCGATCAAAGAATTTTCGAATGGTTTCCAAATGATCTTCCCAGGTGTTGTTGTAGATAATGACGTCATCGATATAAGCGTCGCAATTATCAAGACCAAATCTTATCATGTTCATCAGACGTTGAAACGTTGCAGGCGAATTTTTCATTCCAAACGGCATGACTTTATATTGATAAAGTCCATCTGGAGTTGCAAATGCTGAAATTTCTTTTGCCCTTTCCGTCAGTGGAATTTGCCAGAATCCTTTTAAAAGGTCAAACTTGGTGACATATTCCGCATTTCCAATTTTATCAATGCAATCGTCCATTCTTGGGATTGGAAATGAATCAGTTTTGGTGACACTGTTGACTTTTCTATAGTCAGTACACATACGGAATGCATCATCTGGCTTGGGAACAAGAATACATGGTGAACTCCAGTTACTTTTACTTGGTTCTATGAAATCATTCTCCAGTAAATACTGAATTTCTTTCTTCAGATAGTTCTGTTTGAGAGGATTCATCCTATAAGGATGCTGTTTCACAGGCGCAGAATCTACAATGTCAACGTCATGATAAATTTTACTTGTTCGTGTTGGAACATCAGGAAACAAGTGCTCATAGTCATGTAATAGCTGTTTTAGTTCATTTCTTTCCTGTTGTTGTAGATGTGAAAGTTTCTGGTCTAGGTTGTTCAATATTTCTGAATTCCGAAGATTGGTTATACCAGAGTCACTATAGTCTGATCGTACTCCATCGTTGATATCTTAACTGTGTGGGACAAGTACAACTAAATTAACTGAATAATTAGCTGAGCTATCTCTGTCAAAATATTCCTTTAACATATTTATATGACAAAGTTGTTTCTGTTTCCGTCTCCCAGGAGTGTTAATGATATAATTTAAGTCATTTACTTTCTTTTCAACGGTATAAGGACCATAAAATTTAGCCTGAAGAGGATTTTGAGGTATGGGAAAGAGAGCCAGAACTTTGTCACCAGGTTTAAAACTCCTTTCTTGTGAATTTCTGTCATACCTTAATTTCATTTTTGACTGGGTAGTGTGAAGATTAGTTCTTGCTACTTCACAGGCCTTTGACAACTTGTATTTGAAATCAGAAACATAATCAAGAAGATTAATCTTTGAATCTTCATTTGAAAGAAGTTTCTCTTTCAATAATTTCAATGGTCCACGGACAGTATGACCAAAAACTAGTTCAAAGGGACTAAAACCCAACGACTCTTGAACTGATTCCCTAACAGCAAACAACAACAAATGGACACCCTCATCCCAATCCTTTTCTGTATCAAAGCAATATGATCGAATCATATTCTTCAAAGTTTGATGAAATCTTTCCAAAGCACCTTGACTTTCAGGGTGATAGGCAGAAAATTTAAACTGTTGGATGCCTAATTCATGCATAACTTGTTGGAAAATTCCAGACATAAAATTTGACCCTTGATCTGACTGGACAGATTTGGGAAGGCCAACAAGTGTAAAAAACTTCACCAAAGCTTTCACAATAGTTTTAGTTTTTATATTTCTCAGAGGAATTGCCTCTGGAAATCTTGTAGATGCACACATGATGGTCAACAAGTATTGGTTGCCTGACTTGGTTTTAGGTAAAGGACCAACACAGTCTACAATTATTCTACTAAATGGTTCATCAAATGCAGGAATAGGTTGCAGATGAGCCTTAGGTATCTTCTGATTGGGTTTTCCTACCATTTGACAAGTGTGACAAGATCTGCAGTATTTAGAAACATCACTTTTGAGTTTCGGCCAATAAAAATGATTCAAGATCTTGTGATAAGTCTTACGGACTCCTAAATGACCAGCCAAAGGAGTTTCATGGGCTAAATTAAGAATTTCCTGTCGATATGACTTAGGAACAACAATTTGATAGCTCACTGACCACTCGTCACCAGCGGGTACATCAGGTGGTCTCCATTTCCTCATAAGGACCCCATTTTTCACAAAGTAACACACTGGAACTTGTGTGGCTTCAGTTTCACTAATAGCCCTCTGAAACAAACAAGATATCTCGGGATCTTGCTCCTGTTCAACGACAAGGGATTGTCGTTTGTCATCCTGATTAGAACAAAGAGAATGAGTTGCCAAAAGAGGATCACTGTGATCAATACCATTTGATTGATCAATACCTGAGGAAAAAGTGACCTCATCAAAAGACTGAGCAATACATGTGTCAGCTAAAGGAATAATATCCTGATCAACATCACTCTCAAGAGCTCTTTTTGCCATAGCTCTAGTAACTGCACAAGCAGGGTACAAATCAGGGATTTCAGTTTCGACAGGATCAACTTTCTGATCCAAACAAGGTTTGTCAGTTACAAGTGGATTAACCACAACCTTATCTCCAGCTAGGTCATTGCCTAGTAATAAATGAACACCCTCTATGGGTAAAGAAGTCACTGCCCCAACAGTCACAGGTCCAGAAACTAAGTCTGATGCCAAATTTACACAATGAAGAGGAACATTTACAAAGCCGCACTCTACTCCCTGAACAAGAACACTTTCACTTGAAGAAGACTCCTCAGACAAAGGCAAAGTACCTGACAATAAAAGACTCTGAGAAGCTCCAGTGTCCCTTAATAGTTTAATTGGGATAGGTTTGGCAGAATCACCAATAAGTGATATAGAACCTTCTGACATGAATGGTTCATAAGCCTCCAAAATAGAATCAGACTAGGGTTTGTTTGACCCAACAAATGTATTGCTTTCAATACAAGACCGTGACCTTGACCTCGTAGAAATAAGAGCATTTGGAAAAGCTCTGTCTTTTCTCTGTTGCTTATTTTTCAACTTGAAGCAATCAGAAATAACGTGCCCTTTCTTTTTACAATAAGTGCACGTAGGAAGAGATAAGGATTTCTGATCAGTCTTATCAGATGTTTGATTCCTAACAGTTGTGCTGTTGTGAAATTTGGAAGTACTCGAATGAGATTGAAATGGTTTTTTACCAGAAAACTGCTGAGAGGACGACTTATTGCCAAATGAAATTTTGTGAGTCAAGGAATAATCATCAGCCATACGAGCAGCATTTTCCAAAGTTTCCACATTCTGCTCGTCAAGATAGGTTTTAACATCACTATGGATGCACCTCTTGAACTCTTCAATTAATTTTCTCATGCACTCTATCCCCTCCTGGATAGGTTTTGAAATGAAATTCTGAACATTAGATGCCATAGTAAATGCTTGTTGGTTTCACACAAAAAAATTTCTCTATTTAAAAATCTTTGCCAAAGACAAAAAAAAAAATTTCAAGACAAAATCAATATGAATTTCAAAGATAAATTTAATATCTCTAATATGCTTTAAAGAAATTCAATCCCAGATGACGAGCCCCCAATTTCTGTTACGACTCTATGGTCTAAGAAAAATGTAACAGAAAGAAAGTGAAAACAACAAATCAAGTAAAAATCAACAAGCAATTTATTACTAGATAATTAAAATGGAAAATCAAAAAGTCACTTACAGTAATGTGTTTTGAAATCCTAATAATCCAATAAGAATGATTGTTCTAATCACAAGTCCTAAATATAGAATGTTCCGAATTCACGGCTGTGTCCTTGAATGTTATGATGTGTTAATGGTCTCCAAAGTCCTGATGTACTAGAAATCTTGATGTGCCGATGTCAAAATGAAGTATTCCAAAATCTCTGAATAAGTTGACATAAATTCCAAAATTGTCAATTAAAAATCCAAAATCCAAAAGTTTATGAGCACTGTTATAATCCAATGAATATTTAAAATAATTCCTCTCTTAGAATTTGGAATGAATTTTCACAACTGTAATAGCTCTTTACAAGACTGATGGTAATGTCAAAACTGAATAAATGTCCACCAAACATGATATATATAAAGATTGGTCACATGACAGAATGTTCTAGATTGGTCACATGACAGAATGTTCTAGAATGTGTGTCAGCTTAATGGAATTTTTACTTGTAAACAAAAATCAACCTTGACCTTCAAATTGAGAAAACATATTGATCAAAACAACCTAATTCAAGGACACTAGTTAAACATGTTTTTCCTGATAACATTGAGATTTAAGCAAATATTAAAGTGAAGAAACATTTATAATTTCCTAAAATATTTATAATATTATATAAACATCATACATAACAATATAAATAATACTGACATTACGATGATGGCCTTTTCGTGTAAAGTTTAATTTCTTCTTATTCTTCTAATAACATGTAATCAAAGATGACAAGATATGTTTGACTAAAGTCGAGAAATGCCTTCTACAAACGAAATGGATTATCCTTGACTTTCTTGGAGTAATGTGTAAGCCGATTGCCACTCTTTGCATCACCACACGATACGTTGGGGTGGACGATCGAACAAGTGTGATTTGTGTTGGATCAAACGTGTCACCACAAAAAATATTTACATTTCAAGAACTAAACCACGAAAACACATAAGGCATAAATGACTCCGTACATCAATGAGGCACAAATTAAAATGAAAACAGCTGCATATAAACAAGAAAGTGTACAATATTCTCGATCAAAATGTGAAATCTACGTACACGCTCCAATAGTCTCTGTGAAATTCATTGTCTCTAATTTCTCCGGGAATGTCATTTCTTCCCCATTCTTTTATGTTTTGAACAATGCTACTACTCTAGTGAACTTGTAATAGTTCTTCCTCTGTATAAGGTTCTTCTTTCAGTGTTTCTAAAATTGTTTCTAATTTCACTTTCACTTCTTGCACCGACTCTAAGTAAACTTTTTCTTTTCTTAGATTAGTGATTCACAATGTCTTTGGCATAGTTAGCCACTTCTTGTATCCAAGCATCGAAATCAAGACATTTCCAGTCACGTACATCTTTCCAGTCGTAAATTTGTTGGTGTAACCAACTAGATATACACACCTCTTGGTAAGTATAAACTCGATCAACACAGGAGACTTCAAACAGTCGTGATGGATGGAGAGTCTCAAACGATCGTCCTCTTTAGCGTGGCATTGTCGTTTCAATGTCTCTAACAAGGAATCCCACAAATCTGTAATGAAATCCGATGCTTTCGCTGGTGGCACTTCAGACTTGAACTCTTTAAATTTCACCGTGTAAGTGTAAGCCGTGGTTCGAAATTTTCTAGAAGTCACTTTTTGGGTCTCTCTAATGTGAAAATAATTTTCGGGAGCTACTGAACGACTTTCTTTCTTAGCTGACCTTGACCCTCTCGGTCTCGTGGTAGAAGTTGAAGGTGTTGGTTAAGGCTCACTCATGTCATATTCGAAATCACTAGCATGCACTCGGGCTAAAACTTCAGGTAGTGCATGAGGCGACACCGAAAGTTGTCGTCGTCGCCTCTTGGTTTCTTCTGGTTTCTCGCTGGAATAAGTGTGATCGTTTCATCTTAATTCCAAACTTTGATTTTACTAAGTTTTACACACACTCACTTCTTATATATAGAGAGAGTTTCTCACCCTATGAGTATATTTTCATTCAGCTAGCAGACTATGAAGAAGAAAAAGATGAAAGAATCAAAACAGATTGCCCTTCCCGTCAGAGATTTACAGACAGTCATTCGAAAGTATACCAATTCCAATAAGACTACGGACTACTCCGCTCCAGATATAAGTCAAGATACTTGCTATGTCCGTCAAGAGAAAGGAAATTGGGCTCCAGAATGTCCACAACGTGAAAACAAAGAAAAGACTAGGGAAAAGAGAGACAAAAGTAAAGATACCTGTTATCATTGTTAGAAAAAAGGACATTTGTCTTCGAAGTGTCGTAAGAAAAAAGAGAACAAGCAGGAGGAGTAGCGGAAGGAGGAGGGTTCTTCAGAAACAGTAGAGGAACCCATTCCAGTCAAGAAATTCAAGAAGGCAAGACAACTAGAAAACAGTGAAGAGCAAGAATCCATGCCAGTAAGAAATTCCAAAGAAAAAAAGAAAATAAAAAGAGACAGACAATGAAAAAAAGAATGATGAAAATGGACTTTTTGTGGTGTGTTATGAACTTTTTATTGTGATTCAAAAGAGAAGATACCAAAGAAAACCTAAGTGTGTCTTTGTCTTGTTTTTGTATAGTATGGATAAGATACTTCATCACACTCAGACCATACATTCATGGGGAAAATGGGGAAAGAGATTTAGGTTTTACTTGATTTGATTATCATTGAGTAGTCTTTCTTTTCAAAGCGATATAGGTAGCCCTGAAAATGTCCGTTGACTTTTTTTTTTTTTTTTTTTGAATAACAGTTATGAACTGAACTGTCTTAATCCCTTTCCACGACCAAGTCCTACTGTTCCAGCCACTGATGCTGCTTTGGTAGTGGTAGCAGTAACTGCTGTTGCCGCTACTGGTGCTGGCATCTCAGTGGCGGTGAGAGTGGATGTAGTGATGGAAGGATTAAAAATCTTAGTACGTGAAGGCCTCTTTCTCTTGGGTTGAGCTAAAGAAGTCTGATACATTTGTCTCAGATACTTTAACTCCGCCAAAATGTCTTGTAGTAGACTCTCCGTTTTGTTTTCACTCCCTTCTTTCTGTTCTTCACAATTCAATGTTTTCCTCTTCTCTTCTCCTCGTTTCTTTTTTCCTCTTCTTGCTGTTGTTGAATAAATGCTTCTTTTGCTTCTTTCTATCGTTGCAAAAAACAAATTCTCCAATTCTTCCTTCTGTCTCTTTCTGAAGTCATCCACCATTGCTGACGATTGAGAAGAAGGTTAAGGTAGTACTACCGTCGCAGGCAAACATTCTTGCAGAGACGACAGAAAATCAGCCCAAGCTAAATTAAAGTCATCCTCTTCTGGAAGAAGAATACTGGTTACAGCTGCATTAGTAGTCGTAATCATAGCACTATTACTCCGAGTATATGAGGTCTCCGCAGCAGGCGCAACCTAATACGTTGTCTTTTTTTCAGCCATAGGTATGGTACTCAAACAGTGCCGCAATGGTAAACCGCAGGAACGCTGGTGCGCCTATATATTGAATGTGACGTCACGCGCCGGTCTCTTCTGATTGGAAGAGAGACCCCACGCTCTGACTGAATTTTGTAACGCGCGTTTAGATTGGTGGACCATTTCGATCCGTTTCGATCCGGTCTTAGGCTATATATACAAGCACATTATATTATGCTGGCACCGGTTCTTGAGACAACTCAAGCAAGATGTGGGTAAAACTAGAGCCATCGACCATCATTTCCAATATGTTGTTTAACCCAGACTACCTAGTCTATGTGAAGGCATCGTGAGCCATCACCAAGATTACGGACACGGCTATCTGGAAGAGAAGAGTATGTGAAAAGGCAGGGGTGTCTGAAGAGAATATTGGTTTATGGACCGGCAGTGCGACAAAGTTTGAGGAGAAGAACAGTGAAGCGGTGTGGTATGTGTTAACCCTCTTCTTTGGTTAACAACTCCAACGGCCCTTTTCAGGGCCACCCATATCTCTAGGAAAGAGAGATACTAATCTTATTTAATCAAACAATTTATGGTTTGTGCATATTTTGTGTATTATGTGTTTGCGTATGTCTTTCACAAAAGCTAAAACTTAAAATCCCCTTTACCCATTCTCTCTGTGTGATAGTATGTTTGTATGTAAGATTATAGTAGTGTGGCTATAAACACTCCCTACCTTGTGTAAGAGTGTGTCTATTTCATCTCCCTTCTTTTACATCCTACCTCTCTTCTTATGTTTGTATGTATGTAAGCATAACGTGTACGTGTATCAACACTCCAACCCTTTTCGTTGGATAGAATATGTGGTGTGTGTTTGGATATCAATCAAAATTTTAAAATTACCATTCCCGTACGGCTCTATAACATTTGGCTCGATCAACAGAACCAAAATTAACATTACATTTCATGTACGGTTCTATAACCTTTGGCTCTATCAACAGAACCAAAATTAACATTACATTTCATGTACGGCTCTATACATTTTTCAACATGGAAACGGCCTATAACAGTCCCTAAGTTGATATTACATTTCCCGTATGGCTCTATAAACTATGGCTATGTATTGCCATATTTTGAGGTCAACTCCAACAATGTTACCATGTAAACCCAACGGAGGTCAGCCACTTCTAACAATGTTACCGTTTACCCCCAATGTTAAACCTATGGACCATTTTAACATAGGATTTCCCGTTTGGCTCTATAAACTTTTGGCTCTAAAATACCATTCCCATGTTAAACTTATGGACCATTTTAACGTAGGATTTCCCGTTTGGCTCTATATTAGCCCCCACATGTTAAACTATGGGCTAATGCTAATTCCTGTTTGGCTTACACAACTACTGTCAAGCTAAGCTTATGAAAGGTACATGTGGTATTGTTTGACAGATAAAATTATGGTTTCACCAAGACTATCTGCACTCATTCTGGATATGTCTTAGACGAGAGATATGTGTACGTTTTTTCTATCGTTCACATTAATTCTAGATAATGAACCCATTTATTATGTATTTTGTATTTTCAGATCACAACTCTGTCACAGTTATAAGGGATTCTATCTGTAAATACATTCAAGATATTCTGAAAACAACCATACAGACTTTTTTCCCGGGGCCAAAGTTTCTACAATCATAAAATGTTTCTACAATCATAAAATGTTTCTACAAACATAAAATGTTTCTACAATCATAAGATATTTCTACAATCATAAAAAGTTTCTACAATCATAAAATATTTCCACAACCATAAAAAGTTTATACAATCATAAAATGTTTCTACAATCATAAAATATTTCTGCAATCATAACATTAATAATTAATTCTCATCTAAGTACACAGTCACTCCGGATTCCTACGACAGAAATGAAGGTATCAAGGAATTAATTAATGGGTCAATATGCGGGTGTGTCTGCTACACACGAATGCCTTTACCAGCGACTTTGTAGCATCATTCTTTGGTGATGTGCACATGGTCGAGAAGGTATAAGGATTGGTGCGTGCAGGCAAGGCGATGGGCGCCGTAACCCGCGGATACGGATTCGAATCTCCATAGAGTACGAATTTAAAATTAAATTCTCTAACCTGTATGATAATATTATTTCTTCGTATTTTAAATTATGTTAATGTTATCAAGCATTTTCATGTAGGATCCAGGGATAGCACTTTCCGCACTATTTGGTGTATATTTATATTTCTCTCTCTCTCTCTCTCTCTCATTACATATATATATATATATATATATATATATATATATATATATATATATATATATATTATATTGCCAAACTAATACAGTATTAACTAAATGTATATGCTTGTCCTTGTTTGTTTATTGTGGATAATTTTTGTTAAAAAGGTTTGCATCGATATGCATGAAGAATCGAAATTGTACATGTATCTTTTTGTATACCGACCTTTTCGGCAGCTTCTCTCATGAACTGCTTGGCTGCATCGTTCCAGATAGCAGGAACTGTGAGGACCCAGAAGATATCACTTTCTTTCACAAATGTTCCTCTCTTGTCTAATTCGTTCATGAGATGGTTCTTCAGACATTTGATTGACAAGGCAAATACATCCAATGCCAGCATTTTCTTCCCAGTCTCGTCTTCTAATAGGGATGATTTTGTCAAACCCTAGAGGAGTATTGAAATAAAAGAAAATAAAATCATGATATTAACGATGGGAATTTTCTCAGGATTTAAAGGAAATTTGTAAAGTAAAGCACGAAAATGAGCACGATATTTTTCAAAACCTGTAAGATTATTATTGAAACTAGAAATGTGTTCATGGAAGAATGATGCCCCACCACAGAACCTGAATGACGAGCGCAAAACAAAACCAATATATGACGGACGGACGTACAAACGTACGGACAGATAAAGGTAGCACCGTATGCCACTTCCACTGTCGATGTGGGGAATAGAACCAACGTGATAAAAGATGATCCTTTAATTAAACAAGAGATAATTGTTTACTGAGAAACGTAAATTTTTAATCTTGACATTATAAAAAAAAGTAAATTGAAGAAAAACTTAACTCTTTTAGAACATCGTTTTAATCATAAATAGGCTAGGTAACTATTTTGTAGAGAATTACTTTTAGATTTGTATAAAACGAGAAACTGTGTTCTCATACATTATACTTCCGTAAATTCAAGTTTGGTGCAGAAAGCTTTAGATGCGACTTCCAATGCTTACAATAATAAAATAAAGACATTTTCAACAAGAATAAAATTTAAACGTGATTTATTGTATATATTTGTTTTAAATTTTTGATCAGGTCCAATAATTATATATACCTGCACACCTGTATATGCGACAGATAAATTCGTTACACTTCAAAGACAGTTCCATGTTATGTACCCTCCTGTTTTAAGGGTTCCATGTGGCTTGTTTTTGTGTGGATGTGATGTTTCTCGCCTTGCATTTTGTTGTTGGCATTGTAACTTATATTCTGTGTGTAATTTTATTTTTTATTTTTTGGTTATGATATTTCTTCGTTGTCGTTTGGTGTAAACCTTTCCTTTGACGTTTCGTTAGGGAGACCTTTTATATGAATCGTGGAATGGCGGTTTTCTGCTACATTCGAGGTTCCAAAATTACCATCGTCGGATGCCAAATATTTATGATGGAAAAATGAGACCGTCAGTGGAAGAATACTTGTCTCAGGATATTCCAAATTTTGTTGATATTAATAACTTTCGTTCCTATACAAAATGGCGGTCAAGATGAATAACATTTGTCAAATATCTTTTTGGTAATCAAAGATCATTATTTAGTTTTGAAGCAGTAGGCTCGCACTAATAATTTCATTGAATATTTCTCAATTATTTCAAAAATAACTGATCACTGGAAAAGACAAATAAATAATTAGATTAACAAGGGAAACACTCTTACGAATGTAAATTTAGAAAAGGTTTACTCTTAACAAATAAGAATTTAAAATCTGCATATAAAGAATTGGTAAAGAGTAGAACAAATAAACCTGATGGAAACCATGAG
Organism: Margaritifera margaritifera; assembly: GCA_029931535.1. Lineage (NCBI taxonomy): Eukaryota > Metazoa > Mollusca > Bivalvia > Unionida > Margaritiferidae > Margaritifera > Margaritifera margaritifera. Next base: position 1,513,165 of record JAQPZY010001290.1, on the reverse strand, counting down.
GCATGGTCAAGACAATTAAGGTACCAGATAAGTCATCAAACCTGGAAAAATTACTAATTTTAGTAAAGAAGTGTACCAAAGATACCATCTTAATTGCATTTTTGATTAAATTCATACACAGAATTATTGTAACAAATCAATTTTTGAAAAACAAAACATTTCTATGATGACGATAAATATACTTTTGGTAAACAAGAAGTTGAAATTATCGAACACCTAATTTATGATTGTCCAGTTGTTTAAGAGTTTTGGAAATCCTTTACTGTATGGATTAAGAATTATATACCAAATATTATGATGTCAAAAAGAGATGTTTTCTTTGGAAATGACAAGTTTGGTGATCTAATTAATTTTTTCATTTTAATTGCAAAATGTCTAATTTATAAGTCTCGCTGTGCTTAAAAATCCCCCAAATATTACATGTTACACAAGTACACAGCCAAACATTGTATCTACTATTCAGTTCTGTATTTTTACGTAATGTTTTTCAGTTTGAGTAACACCCTACTTTTGTTCATGAGCGTTAGCACACCTGTATATTTTTCTTTGTGTCTTATAGTGTGTGTGTGTGTCTGTGTCTGTGTGTGAGAAAGAGAGAGAGAGTTTGTATGATATATATATATATATATATATATATATATATATATATATATATATATATATATATATATATATATATATATATATTAATATAGACTGTGTAAACTTTGAGTCAGGACTTTTAAACAATTATGTATAACACCCAAAACATTGTGTCACGTGGTGTTAAAAGGAACCTGTACAATTCTGACATTTGAAATGTCAATAAAAAATAAATAATGAAATTAATATCAACTTAACAGTGAAAATTGTTCATATACAGACAGAGAATCCAAAATGTGTACGGACCTCATCAGTGCACAAAGCAAGAAGCATTGTTTTTGGAGAGGGGGATATGTAATCATCAGTTTCGATTTATAAAAGCTGATAATAAACCTTTGTACAGTAACAAAAAGAAAGAGTGCTTATTAGTTCTATCAATACACAATGTCTTCTTAATAATAACAGAAGCGAAGAAATAATTATAGATTTAGAAAAGAAATTAATCACGAGCGACCTGATGATATGGCAAATTATGTGGCTACATTAATTTAGACCAATTTCTAAAATGCATTTCTTACTGACATCATGACAAAATCTATAAATACGCTTAGACTAACTTTAAAAAAAAAAACAGCTAGGCTTGACAAAATATTTAGATTTATCAATTTTTTTTTTTTTTTTTTTTTTTTTTTTTTTTTTTTTGCACTTGTCTGCTTTATTAGGATTTCTCGACATTTAATTCGTTCGAAAAACACATTGATCCTCCCAGTATAAATACCAACACATGCAAGCTGATGCTTTATGCGAACATTCTGCCGACCAATAAAAACAGTTTGCACTCTTTTAAACGGGATTCACCTAAATAGCTAACACTTAAACTCTAAAAAAAATCACCACTTTGACTGTAACTGCAGCGGAAAATAATATTTAACTTCTTGTATTTTCGTTAAGGCCACAATTTACTGCAAAATATGAAAATGAGTCTTGTCTAATCGCGAGATGAAACCGAGCTATTCATTCCCGCATGAATAATCGACTCTTCATGACCTAGCTAATTGTTAAAATGTTACCATGTAGATGTTAAAATATAACTTCACGGAGAACAATTTGGAATTTTACGGCTTCCGCTTCTCTCTCTCTCTCTCTCTCTCTCTCTCTCTCTCTCTCTCTCTCTCTCTCTCCGTGGATTATCTAAATTTTGGATCGATCAAACTTTTAATTTTACATTTTCGGATTTTTTATTGTTAGTTTTATTTTAAAGTCGAAGTACGTACTTTTTTCATTCATGCCATGTTTTTATTGTACTTCTGAAGTACAAAAGAGCTGCAATTTCTGATGACACTACCATCTTTGTCGATGTGAAAAAAATGACGTCATTTTAACTTACAATTTATTTTACCCCTAATACTCTGCGATTATTCCAAAATGTAATGCCAACTGGCGAAACTAATAGAGTTTAATTTTAACAGTTCATACAGGTCGAAATCACAGAATCTCTAAAGGGATTAGGAATAGGAAATCAGATTGCTGGAATTCATTAAGAGAAAAGAATGTATTTTCGCTGGTTGCTATAGTTTCCTTTGGTTCATTGCTATTCTCGAAGGTCATTTTCATTATGTGTGTACGTGTGTACGTGTGTGCATTCATTATTTATAGATAGGGAAACAGCTTTCTAGATTTAAATGCACCAAAAACAATTGTCGCTTTCAACCTCCGGCCATGTTTTAGCTTTATGGTATATTACGAGGAAATCAAGCTAGAAGATTAAAATATTATTAGCAACATCAATGCACTTTTATAAACTGGAACCAACAACCAACCTTTCCTTCCTGAAGCTGCATTTTGAACCTTCTGAAGAAGTAGTACTTCTCATTTTCTTTATTCGTGCATAGGATTGCATATTGTTCCTCTGCCTCAAAACCGAACGCACACTTGTCAGGTTCTTTTTTGTCATTCAGTAGAAGACATGTTGGCGTTTTCAGTGACACCAGGTTATACCTCCCGTTGTTCCATGCTTGTGGCGAATATATCTTGACTGGATTATGTTTGTAGTCTGTATAAAGCTGATATGCGTAGCCGGAATATGATGTTCCAAAATCTATTGCAGCGACAAGAATAGCATCCCGTCCTCCTGGCTTAGAAGCCATTTACTGAAATAGAACATTTCTTGAGAAATATCTAGACATCAAGTAAACTCTTACTACAATTTATGCTTACTGGTGTCTTTTTGTCTTTTCCAGCTAGGAATGAAAGATTACTAATTCTACTGAATGAGATGTTCTTGGTTACCCATTCGTCCGTAAAACTAAACCTTTATCATTTGAGCCGCACTCGACGTATTTAGTTCATAAGATTCAATAGAACTGTGTCTCGATACAATGAAATAATCGAGTGCAATGGCTAGACTGATTCGAGTAAAGCTATGAGATCGATAAACTTATCTCAAGGATTCTTAAAGGCAAAGCTAGAGCGACGAAGACAGTGAATGAAGAACGATCGAGCGCGAATCAAGTACAGCTGCATTTCGCTCATACATATAGGCGGGCAGCATGGCTACCAAACCATACAGGATCATTCCAGTGATGACCTTTCAGCTGTCGATCTGTAGACTATGGTTATGCTGTGTATGTGGAAAATCGACTCACTGGCGCAATGTTTGTTTCCTGTTGTCCAAGGTTGTATGGGGTTGCCAGGGTCTATGTAGCAACTCCCATTTCCCATAGTATGAAAGTTGAAAACTCTAAAATTGATTACAATAGTTGTTACAGCTGCGTGCAACAGGAAAATATATTGTAATAAAGTATGCTTTATTTCAGCAGGGGTTGCGATACATTTAATGCCAACTGCTATTGTAATAATTACTGTAACAATTTGCGATACATTTAATGTCAACTGCTATTGCAATAATTACTGTAACAATTTGCGATGCATTTAATGTCAACTGCTATTGCAATAATTACTGTAACAATTTGCGATGCATTTAATGCCAATTGCTTTTGCAATAATTACTGTAACAATTTGCGATACATTTAATGCCAACTGCTATTGCAATAATTACTGTAACAATTTGCGATACATTTAATGCCAACTGCTATTGCAATAATTACTGTAACAATTTGCGATGCATTTAATGCCAACTGCTATTGCAATAATTACTGTAACAATTTGCGATACATTTAATGCCAACTGCTATTGCAATAATTTATGTAACAAAACTAGGATATTTGCTATTTGTATTTACGTCTCTGTTTATAGCTTTTTTAGATTTTAGTGATTATTTGTTGCTTATGGGGAGTTTGTGTTGGGAATATGTTTCTCAAACCGAGTACCGGTAATTAGCTAATTTCCAGGAGCAGATGTCATAATGTACAGCATTCGCGAGACTTTACGATAGCATGGAATAATTTCATAAAATGGACCCTCCTAATTTGTTAACATAAGGAAACCTCAGGATATTTTTACGTGTACGTGTTTAGTAATTTGAGACAGGAATAATTCTTTGTATTAGGTGTTTGGGTTGTGTTTTGTGGTGCAAGACATAAAGTACCAATCTTCGGTTGGAAAGGCTTACAGATGAGGCATACAAATGAGAAGCAAGAGGGAAAAGAAAAAAAAAAACAAGAGTCAAATTAGCGTTTCGTCATTTATGATCATTAGGTGATTAGAGGAAAATAATTGCTAGTATTTGCACGTGTAAGAACCCTTCAGTTGACAACGACTGTTGTCTCGAAGTTCTTGGAAATAGGGGAAACAATTGACTTCAAGGCATAATCAGCAGGTGTTTGATTCGCTCGGTCTTAGAAATGGAGTTTGGATCAAATTCATATTTTTTAAATTAGAGGTACATTAAGCGTTTTAGAGAGGATAGCTGAGGATAAGTCAGCCCTTTATACCCCATGACTTTAGTATTTTTATCTTAGTCGTTACACATACGATTTGGGTTTATGAAAAATAATTTCCCAGCGGTTAACCGGTACGATTTATACTAGTAAGTCTGTCCTGGAATTTTTCCCAGTGTGCATAGCAATCACCACAATTTATACTATCAAAGGTCGTGCTACGGAAATTTCACGCAGAAAAATTCCCCAGCGTGCGCAGTGATGTGTATCGAGGGTTACTATACTAAGACAGCTGCGCCGATTTCAGTGCTGCAGACAGGCCCCGATTATTGTTTACAACTATACTACTGTGAAAACTCAAATATTGAAGGCCACCGACTGTATAAAATATTTTGCTTGTATTGTTTTCTTGGTGTAGCTATATTTTATACCGACTATGGCTTATATTTTGTATCAACTATGACACTGCAGGATTATTGATCTCGGTATACTATATAAAAATATTTTGCACAGCTATATTGTACACTGACTGTTGCAGAGTTTATGCGAAAATATTATATTAGACATTTACCCATGTATATATATATATATATATATATATATATATATATATATATATATATATATATATATATATATATATATATATATATATATATATATCAGTGGCGAAAAATCCACAGATCGACACATATAGCATTGTAAAAGAATTTATGAAAATATCCGAGTCTGGAATTAATCTACCAATCCAGTGGAGTGTGCGAAATGTCACAGAAAAGATTAAATCGTTGTTTCTCTTAAATACATCATACAGATTTGTCAATGAGGCTCAAAATATGTTGTATGATATTTCAAAAGCGTATACGGAGCATCTTGACAAATTAGTTTACTTATGAGTTATCTTGGAACAACAACGATGTTTACTTGGTCAAACGTATGAGGAAAAAGCCTGACGAAAATAAAAACAACAGTATTTGATATAGTACAAGAAAAAATGAAATTGCTGACGTTGAGTAAATAACTTAGTACAGATAGCGTTACAATCTCGACCCCGCGCACTACTTTACGTCACCGGGAATGGTCTGGGATGCATTGCTGTTAATGACAAAAGGAACTGATCACTGATACTAACCAGCATCTGTTTATCGAGCGTGGACGTCGGGGCGGGATTTCAATGGTGAATCAGCGTCCCGCGCGCGCAAATAACCTAGGCGTGGACGGATAAGACCCCACTGTCCCAAACAGCTACATCATGTAGCTTGAAAACAATAATCTTATGGGTGATGATGCAGCCACTGTCTGTTGGTGGGTTTTCGTGGATAGATCCCGCCGATGTTGACATTCATAAATACGTACACGGGCATGACAGCAACAGCCACCACGGGTACTTCTTTGAAATTGACTTGGAATACCCAGACGAGCTTCATCAAGCCCAGAACGACTGCCCGCTGGCACCGGAAGCGCTGTCGGTGCCCCGCGAATGAGTGTCCCCGTACCAGTGCGGGATCGTGGACGAATCCGAAGCAAGTTTACGAATACACCAAACTTGTTCTAAGTCTTCAAGGGAAAACCAACTATGTAGTTCACGTACGAAGCCTGCACTTGTATCTGCGATTGAGCATGCGTGTAAGCAAAATTAATCAGGTGTTTAGATTTTGCCAACACGCTTGGATGACTCCTTATATTCAGATCTTTTCAGGTTTTCTAAATTATTGGAGATTTTTCTAAATGCATCGGGTATGTCATCTCCCTTTACGTTTTCACTCTCTCAGCCCAAGCGTATTCTGAAATCACTGAAAAATGTACTTGTATATATTGTGGTCTTTTTCGTACGTGTGCATGTCAGCTATGTCTCTTTCCTACTGATCATCCACGCAACTGACATAAAGTCTTTTGTATGGAAATAGTTTCATCGCTTGCTTCTGCAATGTGATAGTAGATTGTTCAGTTAACCAGTCTTTCACTTCAGTGTATTTTATTTTCCTTTTGTCCCGTTTCATTTGTTCTTACCACTAATTGATATGTGCGTAAGCAAATGGACTTTCGAGAGCTTAGTAAATACGTCTTAAATACTGTTATTTGCCAGCAATTTAAGCTGAAATAAAAGCATCCAGATAATAATTTGCCTTTTGGTGCTACCAAGAAGCCAACAGGACGATTGTCTACAACAGGTACTTTTATTTTCAACAATTTGTAAAACAATTTCAATCCTTTGAAACTTATGAATAACTGCAGACTTATGGGAAATTTTGTAATTTATATAGTTGAACCTAAAACAGCTTCTTCAGATACTGCGTCAGCATTTGCTTTTTTCAATCGAACTTTACGTTCCATAAATTATATCTCTTTATTTTTGCAGCATTGTAGATTGACATTGCAGAGTTAAAGAGATCTTCAAGTTATACTGTAAATGTTGCCAGATACAAATTTGTATATTTATCCACATATGATATATTATTTATTCATTCCAAATACAGCGCTGTTTTAGCTATCTTTCTATCAGGTTGATGCTCTTTATCTCAATCTTATCATTATTGATTGCATATAATTTATAAATATGCATCTTTTTGTTTTAAATGGAGTATATCCTATCTAATTTCAATCAATTAACACTATTATTCTCTTGAATGTTATTCTTCAAGTAGCTTTGGGGGACCTCTTTGGTGTAGTGGTCTAAGGTGCACGCCTTTACAGATCACTTACATATCTCACCTCTATGCGCTTGGGTTCGAGTCACGGCTGGGCCAACGTGGGTATGTGAGAAAGCTTGCCAGTAGCTTCCCCTGGGTTGATGGTTCTTCCCGGGATGTACCCGTGTTCTTCCTCTACCAATTATACTGGCCGCAATGTATAGCCTATCATGTGCTACAAAATAGCATTAAACCCACAAAACCAAACCAACATGTAGTTTTGACAACACTCTTTTCCCAACCATACTTTTAAACAAATAGCACGATATCGAAATTGTTGGTTTCATGTTAAACTCGTGAGATACGTCTCTAAAAACTGTTGAACAGAATGCAATATAGTTGTTTTACCTTTGTGTACAATATGCACACAAAAAAAAAATCTTATTTGAATTCTCTAATTTCTTCATAATCTGATCGCGCTAGTAATTTTAACTTTGAGTTTTAGTGGTCTCATTTCAGAATGAGAGGTGTTCCATTGGAACATGGTATCCATCAAAATGAACACAATCCCAAACCAATTTGAGTTGCCAGCTTATTTTGTATGTTCTCCTATCTTTGTACTAGATTAAAGACACGAAACGTATTACTTGCAAGCTCTCTCAATTGTTTTTATGCTAATGTTCTCGTATCCCTACACGAGATGCAAAAACTAAAAATATTATTCACCCGCTCTTCTCCATCTATACTACTGGGGTCGATCATACGAAGGTAACATGGCATATGCAGTCCGTAGACAATTGGTCATTGGACTGAAAAGCAAGAATACAAAATTGTTTTATTATAGTGTAGAAAATTTAAATGACCTGAGTACATAAAAAATGAATATTATATTCTTAGTAGTAAAACAAATATTTTTAATTATTGCAAACACTGTCGTATTTTTTTACTGCAGGAGAAGGAGTGGATGATATTCCAACGAACTGCCAATCTAATGCGCTTTCCGATTGGTCAAATGTCCAGCTATAAGTATCATAAATCCAAGATGCACTGTCAGAAATATTAATGCGATTGTGACATCATGACTCTCCCTTTGACGTAGTACCACAAACATTTATGGTTTCTGTGTATTTTATTTAACACAAATGGTGATAACAGTCTTATGTGTGAGGATTTGAGGACGTTAATGGTGATTTTACAGTTACACGTATAGTTTCAAGGCGACGAGTGAGCAAAAACCGGTAAAACCAATATTTATGACGGTTAAATCACGATCAACATCCTCAAATCATCCAATACAAAACTATTATCTACTACTACTACTTAACTACTGCATCTACTACTACTACTTATTATTATTATTATTTAAAAATTCGATTCTTTTTAAAAATTGTATTAATACTGTGTTACATTTTTTTAGATCGTGGTAAAAAAAATGTACTTTCCAATCGGCTACACAACACTTCTCCAGCGATAAATATTTTCTATTGTTGTACCCATAGATTTATTTGAATAACCCGAACAAAAATATCTATTATATTTGAATCTGTGTCATACATTACTTTTTCATGTACATGTATTTCCTAGCAATGACTTCTAATACTATGGTCTTAATATGTCTATTACCTATATTTATCAAGCCATGAATACTCAAGTCGATTTAAGGGTTATTGGTGATGCAAATAGGCTTCGTGGGGTGAGTGGATGTGGTATAGCCAAATATCACGTACAGTACCAAATAAGCGGAAAATTATAAAATATTAACTTAAAAAAACTGTCATTTAAATGTACAGGTACAATATGTTTTGCGGAAAAGATATTTATAAAAGCTAAAATAGACAATTTGATATTGCATTTTACGCGGAATAGATCACGACAATTATTTTTACAATTAGTTATATACATGTACATATTAGTAGTGATTTAGTGACATTTTTCGATATTTGTGATAAACAGATATCGATATTGTTTTGTGTATGACATTGAACACTGTATGACATTGAACACTGGGTAAATTAGTTTGCATCGTCGTACAGTAGTGTAGTCATTTGCAAAGACACGAGGTGCTTTAGAAAGCAGGATATAAGGAGGCGATCTAAAGTAGCTGGTTGTTTACATGGGCCACCAATTCCAATTATGAACTTCTAACATGGTAAAGGTGATGTGGAACAAATGATACAGAAACTAGAATGTTATTTATGTTTATATGTCACGTTATGGTAATTGCATGAAATGTCATGTGTCCAACAGTGATTTATATGAATCCAGGTTGGTTGGACTTGGTAACTGTAGTCCCCTGCATATATCAAGTATCTTCAACAGCACCTATGTGGTCATTTCAGTTACAAGAAATTATGGTAACAGCAGAAATTAACATATCACGGACTTGTCACCACTGTACTCTCCCTCTTTCTGGATCCTGGAATGAAACTTATGAGCACAAAGATGTGAAGTCGGTCTGTTACCGCTATACCATTCAGACTTGACAAGGGAAGGGCTGAGATACAGATACACTGCAAGGCCCAATTTTAGTCACATGTTTAACTTGGTATTATCAGGGTCACTAACTGTATACATAGATTAAAGAGGTCATCTAAATTATTTACATATTGTGGCTTATGGTGCAAGTCCCACAGGGTAGGACCGAAGACAGTGCACACTGTTTGTTGCACATTGTAATGTGTGTATTCATGGCTCACTATCAACAATCGTGAAACTTCATGTTCCTTACATATCGCTTCGTGTATTTCTTACACAGTAGTAAATATGTTACACTTCCTCACAATCCAGGCCCTTTATTTTTCCCTAAATGTTTCTTTGTCAGTTGGAGGCCCCGGGTGACCGAGTGGTGTAAGGCCCTCGCCTTTACCGATCACTGACATCTCACCTCTGTCTGCGTGGGTTCGAGTCTTGTGCTCGACCAACGTGGGTATGTGAAAAAAGCTTGTCAGTAGCTTCCCATGGGTCGGTGGTTCATCCCGGGGTTTACCCGGGTTCTTCCTCCACCAGATATACTGGCCGCCATGTATAGCCCTATCATGTGCTGAAAAATGGCGTTAAACCCACATACACAAAAAAAAAACACAAAAAAAAACAAAAAAAACAATCAGTGTCAGTTAATGTCATGTAACATCACATTCATCACATATATTCAGTGTGTTTTGGGGATGCGTTTACACCTACTTTCTTTCACAAATGAAACATACGGGAAAATATTATACCACACTCTTACATTTTGTACATTTTTCCTTGAACCCATTGCAAGGATACCAAGAAAGTGGTCAGATTTAAACTCAAGACCAATTGATTAGTAAAGTATAGAAAACTAAATTACCAGTTGTGGTCTAGAAGATTTAACCTCATAGATAGATAGATAGATAGATAGATAGATAGATAGATAGATAGACAGACAGACAGACAGACAGACAGACAGATAGATAGATAGATAGATAGATAGATAGATAGATGCACAGCATGTACAGAAGACGTATGAACAAAGAATATGAAAATATTCCAGACTGCTCATTTTGCGGATCATCATAATCTTTGGGACTGAAAATTGTGTCATTATTATTATTACCAAACACATGTACAGTTGGTCATTGTCTTCGTCATAAAATGCTGATTGTGGCCAGTACAGGCCTCCCTAGGAACTAATCAAGCCTGTTCAGGACCGACAAAAATGCATTTTATTTGCAAACAGTATGTGCAGAAAAACACCTTATGATTAATTTGTCCAAGTTTTATACAAAATCCACTTCTCCTTACCACTAAATGGGTTATTCATAAATGTCAGTGACATTTCTTTTTCAGTGCATTCATACTCCATATTATTGCTGTACACTGTATCAAAGTCTGTGGACAAAAGGTATGGATTTTTTTTTTATTATAAGTTATTCTTTCACACACTTACTGCTAAATGTTACAGGATACTTAATTGAATGAAATTGGACATCAATATTACCATGTTAGCCATTTCTTCACAACCCGAATACCACCCCCACCCACCAGTACTGAATTGTGCAATAGCCCTTAAGTAGAAAACAAAGAAACAATTACAATTTAGTTCTTACAATGGATTCAAAATACAATTGTCCATCAAATATACAAGGAGAGTGTTGTTTTCTTTTCAAGTCCAAGGCAACAAACAAATTGCGACAGACTCAAATTAGCATAAAATAGCACGACATGTATAAAAATGTGACCAACGCAAAATGTAATCCACAATTTACTTCCTTGTTTATGAGATAACAGCGAGGTCAAAGTTGGCCTTAATTAGTAACACAGACAGTTGTATCATGTAAAGTTTATGTCACGATAGCAATAAAACCTTCCTTATGTAACATGGGTATACTTACCTCTAAACACTGTATAATGTATGTCCTCTTATGTGACTGACTGAAAAGTTTATCACTATGACTCTACAACGAGTCTTCGACAATACCACGCTCTGTTGGTTTTTACAGTTACACAGAATGCACCCACACCTAGGTGATTTCTGTGAAAAGCCTAGCTTATCGGTAAATGATAATATGCCTATATTTATCTATAGGGCATTAGTATGGGGACATAAACAGTACGAAAATATTGACAATGTAACAAAACACTGCGCTAAGATATTGTCTTGAAGTGTATATGTTCGCACCTTCACTCGCCTTAAACTGATATACTGGGTGGATACTGAGTCTGTATAGACGATGGGGTTCGATGTTACGGTACCGGAATATTATGATTAATCTAGATGAAAATATACTGACAAGTGTGTAAATAATTGTAGCAGAGAACTTCAACAAATACTGATTAGATTAGATCTATAGCAGCAATAGGAAAGTAAAATCGCTATAGATCATGTGAATGTCAAAGAAAGGCTTCAGTGTTATTACTCAGATATCTGGTCTCGTGATGTTGTAAGTATGCCTAGGCTTAGAGCTCATGCGTTGTTCAAACAGGATTTTAAATGTGAAGATTATGTGACATTGAATCTTCAGAAATATGAAAGGTCCCTTCTCGATCAGTTCAGATGTGGCATTTTACCACTAAGAATAAAGAATGTTATACCCAAAGAGAGGCTTTGTAGGTTCTACACACTATCAGTAATTGAAGATGAAACACGCTATTTTTTAATCTGTTCACATTATAATGATATAAGATCAACTGTCTTTAGTGATATTTTGTGCAATGAAACTTTTGAAAATATGTCTGCCGTACAAAAGTTAAAATTTCTCATTCACCAGTATCCGAGGAAAGTTATTAAATACCTTGTTACGGCATACTTAAAGAGAATATACTCAATATACGCATCGTAATATTCTATTACATACGCGCAACAAATTATTTAAAATATATATTAACATAAATATATCACCATTTATACACTTGTAATCAAACCCTACTTTTTTAAAAAATACTATTGTATTTTTATTTTCTGCCTATTAAGGAAATAGTGTATTGCATCAACAAAATAAAAGTCATAATTTGTTACAGGGAAAAATATCAACATATTCTCATTATTAAGTTGGAATAAATCTCACGAAACATTTTGTTTTGAAAACAGCGGCAAATAAACATAAAATAAGAATAACGGCTGTTCTCATTTTATAAACACCAGTGTATCTTATTCTTGCAAGTGATGTATATCCTTGTTATTCTGTGTGTTTGTATGTGTCATACTTATAATGTACAAATGTATATCCTTGTTACTCAGTGTGTTTGTATGTGTCATACTTATAATGTACAAATGTATATCCTTATTATTAAGTGTGTTTGTATGTGTCATACTTATAATGTACAAATACATATCCTTATTATTAAGTGTGTTTGTATGTGTCATACTTATAATGTACAAATACATATCCTTATTATTATGTGTGTTTGTATGTGTCATACCTATAATGTACAAATGTACCGTTATCACTTAACTTTAATAATATATACATAACATCATTTACAATTGCCATATCTTTATTCAGATAGCTGATAACGTATTAATGCATGACCTTATGAAAACTTACAACATGTATTGATACGGTACATATCACTGCATTTTTTTTCATAGTTTTGCTTATAATGTATATAACTAGTCATTTTGTGTTTCACCTTTGTGTGCTATTTGTTACAATCCACTCTCAAATTTGAAATCATTTTATAAACATACCATGCGATGATATATACATTTTCTATTTGACAGTGACTTTTATACCCAGTGGACCGGTGCTTTTGCATATATATTGTTTGTTATTTATGGTTTGTTACCATGCACATGTCACTATAATAAAATATTTACTTACCTACATACTTATTTCGCCCAGAAATTTACGAAAAAGTTTGCCTGTTACGACAAAATTAGGACACATTCCAGGAAAGTAAGTAAATACATGCATACAATGGCCATAGTAGTAGTAGTGGTGGTGGTGGTGGTGGTGGTGGTTGTTGTTGTGGGGTATTATAAGAGTAGTGATAATGGCGATGGTAGTTGTAGTCACACTTATAGTTTGATCGAAGTGATAATGGCGATGGTAGTTGTAGTCACACTTATAGTTTGATCGAAGTAGTACTAGGAGGAGTATTTTGCAATCACAAAGTGATAGGCGGGTTCAGCGGTTAACAGGTGATTCTAAAGTTCTGAATATTATTGCGCTGTACAATAAAGTTCTTTATTAGTGAACAGTAAGTCAGTGCATCCCATTCAAAGTACTCTCCATACACCTCTACATACTTTCGCAGTCTGATTTTCCAATTATTATATGTCATTTTGTATTCACTTTTGGGTATGTTGTTCATACACTGGAAAACTGTTCTTCCAACCGCATGTCGGCTATCAAATCGTCTGCACCTCAGCGAATCTTTGATAACATAATTCAGCCAAAAACCACTTGGAGCTAAATTAAGGCTGTATGGAGGATGTGGCAAAGTTTGGATGCTGTAGTCTATAAGGAAGTCTGGCAGGACCGCGGATTTATGTGCCGGTGAGCTGTCATGGAGTAGATGGATACTTCGGGTATTGGTACGCGGACGGGTGGTACACTAGTGTTCCACAACGTTTGGCAAGACTTTGAAGGCATACAAATGTCACGTGACAATAGCAGAGTCAGGTACCTGGACGACCGGGCCTTTTGCATCGAAAATTAATGCTTATAAAACTCTTTTGACAGTCCGACTAAGTCGAGCGACTTGTGATCTCTGGTCGTTATCTCCGATCCAAACTTTATTAGTTTATCTTGAGTCTGGTTAAAAAAGGTAAATCTCTATTTCATCACCCGTTACAATCTCGTTTAAACGTTTCTGGTCACTTTTTTAATATCTGGCGAGAAGCTGTTTGTCAATTTCAACCCGAGTCTGTTTTTGATCAGCCGACAACAAATGCGGGACTCATCTTGCATAAACCTTTTCTGAGCTTCAAATGATTCTTCAGTATATTAAAAACAGCTGACGAATTAATGCCCATGATAATAGAAATATCTTCAACTGTGTATCGAACATCTTCATCAATTGCCCCCTTCACAGCAGCTACTTCTCTCTAACCAATGGCATACAACGGTCTTTCAGAATGTGAATCATCTTCCATGCATTCGCGACCATCTTTAAAATAATGAAACCACCTCAAAATTGTAGGATACGAAAGAGAATTACATCAGTAAACGGTATCTAAGGCGACTTTGATATCAGTCGGAGATTATCTTATGAGCGTCTCTTCAGGAAAATTCTCACTAAGCTTCAAAGTTTGCTCTTGGACATCTCAAGTATGCATTTGAGATAATATTTTATACTGGGGAAATATATCTTAAAATAAATCGATTACTGGTCCTCATGCTAAAGAAATGCCATGTATAAGAGAGTAACTTCAAAACTTATTAGTAATTTGATGCATATCAGTCTGGGAGTGCCGCATTTATATATATATATATATATATATATATATATATATATATATATATATATATATATATATATATATATATAAGTCACTATACTTTTCATTTTCAGTTCGGTTTATTTTGTATACGAAAAATTGTGCTGTGCTGCAAAGACCAATATCTCAACGCATGAAAGTGCTCTTTGATGTTTCATCACAAAATATATTTTCCTCCTGTATATTTATCATTTTATTGATATAGCAAATCTTGTTTCACATACAACAAACCAAAAATAAAAAAAAAAAAATAACGATGTAAGCAATATTATATTTTGGGAAAGACGCAATACGCATTAGGGAAGCCCAATGTATGAGTATATATTTTACCCCGTCAAGTTTAGCCACCAGAAATAAAATACGCGTAATACTGTTGTCGAGCCCGCTGAACAAAAAACTAGGGTTATTACTTATTTTCTGTCAGCGTGACGGCGACAACATCGGCTGCAGTGTCAAGAATGTTAAAGATTGATGTTATTTTTGTAAAAAAAAGAACAATTTTAAAGGAGATAGTGGAGGTTTAATATTTACGAGAATATAGCGCGTGAGATACAGTTCCCATGGATTCCTCTTATAAAACTCTTTAGCGGAATTTTACCTCGTAAATGTTGACAAGTGGGTAATCGAATGTTAGCGGTATCTGGCTCGGGTGCAATAAGGATTATTGGCCTAAGAGAATACGGAAACATAGGGCTTACATTATAGGACTTCTTAAAAAGTGTCCAGTCATAAGCAACTATCTACCGGTATATCACGCCCGTTATCTTGTTTTCACATTAGTATCCAAAACTAGTTTCAGTTTGTGTTACAACACGAAAGTTAAAAAGTGAAATTATCTCAAAAGTACGGATCTTAGACTTGGAGGGTAGGGAGGAGCCAGTGGCGTCACTAGGGTTGGCGTCACCCAGTGCGGTAAACTCATGGTGTCACCCCCTCCAAACTTCCCCCATGGGAATTTGCATTTTGCATCTATCGAATTTGCATTTTTCTATTTTGGTGTCACCCCCCTGTGATGGTGTCACCCGGTGCGGCCCGCACCCCCTGCACCCCCTAGTGACGCCACTGGGAGGAGCTTTCTTTCTTTCCATAATATAATCAAATATATGCCTCAGATTTTTCACAGAAAATGTATCGAAGACTTCAAAAATGTAAGTCGTAGCTTTCTTTGATAAAAGAAGAGTAAAAACATTTATAGAAGTCATTTTGTGGAAATTGATGAACCTGAAAGGTGGTGTACTGTGACATATTTAGAAGTATCATGAAGGTAGGGGTGGGGGTTAGATTGACGATTTATCCATGCCTAATAAACCATACTTATTCATTAGCTGAACATTTTCAATAAAATTAAACTAGTCATTTGAAAAACTTTCACTAAAATTGTTTGAAAGGTAATGAGTTAATAAAAAGACAGATTTGGACATTTTATTTAGTTAAACCTACATATGCGTACAACCATCAGTTAAGCACCCGGACTCTCAGTTTGACCAGCAGATCGCTTCATTTGTTTGTAATTATTGATTTACACCTCATCCAGCTTGAGCATGGCTAGCAGTGTATTGGACTTTCGAACAAACAACAATTGAATGGCAACTGTTGGTAGATGAATTAAACTTGACTATTCATCGAAGTGTGTGTGTGTTTGTTTGTGTGTGTGTGTATTTGCGTGTGTGAGAGAGAGACAGACAGACAGACATACAGAGTTGCTTTGTTTTGTTTGTTCTTGCATGAACATATGAATAATTATAAGAACAACCATTTCAATAGGGTCATTCATCAAAGTAAGACTAAACAATTCAATAAGGTCGTCAATCAGAGTAAAGTCGTTAACCGTCAACCAACCATTATAAAAATGTCCTCCTTCCGAGTAAAGTCAACTAGTACAATATGAGTATCCACTAGAGTAAGATTAAACATCCCAATAAGGTTTCCACCAGTATAAGGACGACAAATACAATAAGATCATCCTTCAGAATAAGGTCAGCCATCATTGTAAAATTATGTGGGCAAGACAAAACATAACATACATTAGAATAAAATCTAGCATTAAAAGTTAGTCATCAGATTAATGTCAACCTTTGCAACAATGTCATCGATCAGATTAGTGTCAACCTTTGCAATAAGGTCATCCATCAGTTTAGTATCAACCTTTGCAATAAGGTCATCCATCAGATTAGTGTCAACCTTCGCAATAAGGTCATCCATCAGATTAGTGTCAACCTTTGCAATAAGGTCATCCATCAGATTAGTGTCAACCTTTGTAATAAGGTCATCCATCAGATTAGTGTTAACCTTTGCAATAAGGTCATCCATCAGATTAGTGTAGTTGCAATAAGGTCATCCATCAGATTAGTGTCGTTGCAATAAGTTCATCCATCAGATTAGTATCGTTTCAATAAGGTCATTTATCAGATTAGTGTCAACCTTTGCAATAAGTCATTCATCAGATTAGTGTCAACCTTTGCAATAAGGTCATCCATCAGATTAGTGTCAACCTTTGCAATAAGGTCATCCATCAAATTAGTGTCGTTGCCATAAGGTCATCCATCAGATTAGTGTCAACCTTCGCAATAAGGTCATCCATCAGATTAGCATCGTTTCAATAAGGTCATCCATCAGATTAGTGTCAACCTTTGCAATAAGGTCATCCATCAGATTAGTGTCAACCGTTGCAATAAGGTCATCCATCAGATTATTGTCTTTACAATAAGGTCATCCATCACATTAGTGTCTTTGCAATAAGGTCACACATCAGATTAGTATCAACCTTTGCTACAAGGTCATCCATCAGAGTAAAGCCAATTTTACAATAAGGTCAACCATCAGATTAATATCAACATTATAATAAGGTCATCCTACATAGTAAGGGTTAACCATTGTAATAAGGTTGCCATCAGTATATGGACAACAATTACAATAAAGTTATACGTTTGTTATACCGCGTTATGTAGGCATTTTCGATTATGCTTGCTCTTATCCAATCGTTCCGTAATGGAAGTGTTGGTTGAGTGAGGATATAGTGTAACATGGGGACATTATGGAACATGAGGACATAGTGGAACATGGGGACATTATGGAACATGAGGACATAGTGGAACATGGGGACATTATGGAACATGAGGACATTATGGAACATGAGGACATAGTGGAACATGGGGACATTATGGAACATGAGGACATAGTGGAACATGGGGACATTATAGAACATGGGGACATATTGAGGCATACTATATCTCAGTAAGGGACTATTACAATTACGTCATTCAGCAGTATCAATTCAACCGCTACAATAAAAAAATAATCGACCAGAGTAAAATCAACCATTATAATAAGATCATCATTCATCGTAAGGGTAACCATTTTCATAAGGGCATCCATTAAAGAAAGGTTACTCAATACAATAATGATTCCATCAGTGTAAAGACAGCCACGGTAAACATCAGATAATATATGGATTACAGTTAGGGAAACTATTGCAGCAAGGTAAAAAAAATTACAATAAGATCAACCATTGAAAGATTATGTACCTTTCAATATACACAATTACATTTAAGTCAACCAACAGATATATATATGGTAAGTCATTTTGTAATTGTACGCATAATCATTATAAGGAGTTCAACTCTTCAGATAAGTATTATAACTAGGTTTTCCTTTACCGTAAGATCAGTCATTACAAAGCAGTCATCACTTAGAGCAAGGTCAACCCTAATTTAAATTTTGTGGAAAACCAGAGAAGTGAGGTAACGTTTACAGCAAATAAATGAAACTAATGTCAGCTATTACAAGAAGATAATTAGTACATTAAAGTCAGCCGTTATTGCAATGTTATCTATAGGGTCAACCTGTCGAGTATTGTTAAGGCATCATGTCAAGTCAATACAGCATGTTAATTTTGAGATTAAATATTTTGGGTAAATATTACAGTGATGACAACATTTACATCTAAACGCGATAGTTCATAAAAATTAATATAACTTTATAAGAGCAATAGAGTTGGGTTTTTCAGGCAAGGACGATTAAAAAACAAAGTTTAAACAAAAACCTCCCTATTTGATCTTTAATGCTGTGTAATTACATTATAATTGGTTCGCATGAGCCATGAACAACAATAAAGTGAAACAAATTAAGTAACGAAGAGAAAACTAAATTTGACTAATTTAGTGGGTTTAATGACCATACCCGTGTTATAAGAGGGACAGCAATATATTTATAGTATAGTCACTTACTGGACATGAAAATACAATTTTATATATGCAACTGACATAGGTCCCGGGGTCCATTCTTACCATCTCCCAATGGATTCAGCCCCTGGATAATACCACGGAAACTATATAGATCCACACTTTATAAACATATACATACTTATTGGGAACGAAAAGACAAATACACGCACACAAATGACATTTACCCTTTAGGCAGTTATTACCCATGAGGCTCAAACAAACACAGTATACTAGATTATTATTTTATTTATTTTGACTGTGTAAGAAAGTATGAAAGTGATGCATTCTTTGCTTTGTGCACCAAGTCATATATACCTCGACCATAGTATTATTTCATGCATCTTTATATTTCTAATTTTATAAGTTAGTCCCAAAGAATTTAAGTTGGGACTCCAACTTTTCAGGTATGTGCGTTTCCCAGCTTGGAATATTTACTGCCTGGGCAAATGTTACAAGACTGGAAATATTACAAAACAAAAATACACGGTATATTCCATTTCTGGATATTCAAATTTTTCTCGTACAGACCATATTTAAGAAATGAAATATATGCAATTATAAGCAAAAGTCCCAAAATATCTACTGCTACGGATAATATATCCATATATGTTCCATTTTCGGAATACTGTATACTTATTTTACTTACATTATGTATCAGAAGGTACCACAGATCAATGGATAATATTCCATTTTCAGACCAACTGTGACCACTGTAAATATGCATGAAGAGCATTATGGTATTTATCTTTGCCATCATTTAGTATATATTAGTTGACTCAAATATTTAAATTCTGAAATATCTGCCATTGTTGTCAACATTCCAGCTGGGAAAGTGTTTGGGAAATTCGGTAGATTTCTTTCCTAAAATAATAATGATACTATATTTCAATTTTCTGTTCCTGGAATTTTTGCGACTTGTGCAAATGTTCAATGGCGGAATATTGGACTTTACTTTTTCGAAAATACAATTCAGTTTCAATATTCCAATATTAGAATGTCTGCAATCATCTCAGATATTCGTAACTGGGAATATTGCAATCATCTCAAATATTCGTAACTGGGAATATTGCAATCATTTCAGATATTCGTAACTGGGAATATTGCAGATATTGTCTCTAATAAGAATGCTGTTTTCATTGCAATATTTCATGTTTGGAATTTGTACGTCTTTGCAAATGTTCCATTTTCAGAAGATTATGTGAAACTTTGAATAACCAAATATTTTTAAAAATATTCCTTTAACGGAATCTTTGAAACCACCACAGCATTCTTGTTTGGAATTTTGAACTATACGTTTATTTTAGAAACTTTAATATTCCAACTGAAAATGCCGAAAGTGGAGTATTTGCTACAATTGTAGATATTCCAATTATGGAATACTGAAATCCATTTGTGTCTTTGAGAAATGTTTAATGCGATCTTTTGAAATAAAATTTCTGCGCTGGTAATAAGTACTACAAAAAATGTAATATTTAAAGATGGTATTAACAGTTTCCGGAAATTCTGACGAACTCTGTTAAAAGTGGACTATAGGCAATAGTCACATATATTCCAAAAGTGTAATATTTTAACATAAAGCTATCTACCATTTAGAATACATTAGATTTGAAAATTTATAGTGCAATATTACGCAAGGGGAATTTTTGCGCATGTTGCAAGTAATTCAGAAATGGAATATTCAAAATTAGTATTTATTGCTTTTTGAAATTTTCATGTAATCTTCAGAACATTTAGTAATAGTCACATGTATTAAAAAAAAGGAATATTTGAACCAAGAGTTATCTACAAGATGGAACAGTTCAGTGCTTGGATCCAAGTGAGGAATATATCTGTGGTCGCAAATATTGAAAAAGGAAATGGATGGAATATTACGGGATGAATTTATCCATTGATTTGTGGCATCTTCTGATTAGTTAATGTACATACATAAACTATGCAGTATTCAAAAAAGAAAACAAATGGCAGCGGCAGATATTTCATATTTTAATTTGTTTGAACCATGAATATTCCATTTCTGAAATATAGGTTTTAAAACATTTTTCTAAATATTCAGAAATGTTTCTATTTTCGGCAGAAGCAGATATTCCATTTGTGGAAACTTCACTTGTGCTAATGCAAATAATGGGATTTTGGAATATAATAATAAAATTTACTTGAATCACAAAATATGCTACAGTTAAAGAAGAGTGCAGGTGCGCTCACCAACGACAGGATGGACACATTCCAGCGAGTTATAAAGTTGACTTAGAGGCATAACATCCCTGAAACTATTTGCAAGTGAGTTCAAAAGTTATGAACCACTGTATATTAATACTATACCTTAATGTTCATAGCCCGGGTATTTTATATCTAAAGGAGTAAGACTGTTACTTAATATGTACAAGACCATGTAAATAAATTGGAAATTTTCTATTTATAATCTTAAAAACCTCTTGTTTATTGGACTTAGCCGTTTTACTTCTAGAGATCATACAATTTGATCCTGCTAGCAGATCTTGATATCAACTTGTATAGTCATCATAACTTTACCTAAGAGCTCTCTCCTGGATTTTCTCAATTTTCTGCGTATTAATCTCCACACAAAATGCCATTCTAAAAAAACAGTAGTTAACTTGACATAATGAATGTGAAGTAACTTGTTAGTTTTCATAATATATTTAGGTGCATCTATATTCCTTTTTGAACATTCATTAATGCAAACGAATTGCAGAATGTATACAGACGAAATAATGAATGCATTTTTTTTAAAGAAAACGGATAGCTTTTATACAGAACGATGAATTATAAACGAAACCGGAATAGAACGCAAATGCATTTGATGAATGGATTGGAAAATCGATTATTTTCAGGCTACATCACAGTCAAAAAAACTTCGCATGATAATCCAAGATGAGATTCTTTACACTTGCCCCTTAGAAGCCATGACAGAGTCTTTGTCCAGGCAGACATAGTTTTTTCTTTAATGAAACGAAATAAGGAAATAAAGTTTGCTACCAAATACTCTATGACTATATTTTTACATTTATTGCAGTTGCGGTTATATATTTATTCATTGTAAATTAAGTGTTGAATTTGGATTTATACATTTGTTATTTTCTTAAAACACACCTTTAATGTGTGTCGATTGATCGGACTTAACCTTTTTCTGCTGGAGTAGTGGTTTGTGCTTGTCACAAACAATAGTATGAATTTTCATACAATACACCTTTGGTTCCGTTTGTAAGTCTGTGGAGTAGACCTTGGTAAATGTATGAAAAATCAAGCATTGATTATGGGACCATAGATAAGACAACATTTCAATGTTGAAGTAGTTTTATTGTTGCACACAAACAGTCGTATAAATAGAGGATATCTACGATTTTTTAGTAGATATAAGGAAATATTTCACAAGTAAAGTGGGAAACATTGTATTGTTACGAGTTTCGAAGCCATGAGTGACAAAACACAATTTTCCACTTCACGAGGGAAATATTTCCTTATATCTACTAAAACAATAACAACGTAGATTTTCTTTTCATTATATATTTTTTAAGGCAAAAACTGTCGATTTGCATGGATATTTTTCTCCACTATATGCCTATGTTATTAACGGCTGCATTACTACATTGATAGAAAGAAGTTCCGCAATTTACAATACTTTTAGCTTTACAAATAATGCTTCAGATAGTGTGTTTTGTCAAATTAATGACTGTTTTCAAACGAAAATGAAGTGATTTTTTATTTTTGTTAACACATTTCTTGCGCGGATTGATACAGTAAATATTGTTGGGTGTGTGTACTGTAGAAACATCACAGAGCGACAGATTTCAGAGCGTAACATCATTAAACAAAAGATTTTAATGACTGCAAAATTAGTTGTATGGATTTTGGTTCTTTACTTTGATAATTTCTGCATTCAAACGTGAATTTTTGGCCTTGGCAAGCTTGCAGTCTATTTATAAATAATAAATGGGGGGAGGGGTATGCAGTTTTATCATAGAAACATAATTTGATAACTAGAAGTTTTTTTTGTTTCAATGTATCATTCTAAGTATGTCTGATTGTTGAAGTAAATTGATATATTATTTTTTACAGTCGGATAAAAAGCTTTACGAGCTAATGTTTTTTTTATTATGCAATGCAATTCCGACTCTAAATAAAATTTGTCTATGTCTATTTCTTCGGTAACAGACGTTGCACCCAAATTTCGATTGTCACTTAATTTCGGTTTGCAATAGACACTCATCAATGCACGATTTCTGAATCGTTTTGAAACATGTTTTTGATTGTACTGAGAGTTAGAATCGCTACTTAAACATATTTATTATTATATTTAACCAAATTTAAAAAAAAAAAAAAAAAAAAAAAAAAAAAAAAAAAAATAAATAATGTATTTGTTTGTCGTAGAGTGTAAAAGGCATACGATACTGTATGGGTGACAGAGTATCCAACAGCAACAGTTCACATAAGTTCGGTCGCTAGTAATTTGCAGGATTTATATGGACATTTATTTTTAAAAAGTTAATACTTGAAGCCTACTCTTTGTTGTTTGGAGTTCGTTTTTAGGCATTTTTTGATGGCGCCTCTTTTTTGATAAAATAAACGTATACTACAGATCTACAGTCTTGATACATTTTAAGTTTATCCTGAGAGAGAGAGAGAGAGAGAGAGAGAGAGAGAGAGAGAGAGAGAGAGAGAGAGAGAGAGAGAAGAACAAGAAGAAATGAAATAGGCATAAATATGGAAAATCGGATTTCAATAACAAGCATAAGGGCAGACATATTTTCTAAATGGGAAAAGAAAGTAGTTCTAAAGTGATATCGCCACTGTGGCGATAAAGTGGTATCGCCACTGTGGCGATAAAGTGGTATCGCCACTGTGGCGATATAAATTTTCTCCCATTGATATATTTCAGTATCTCATTATCAAATATATAATAAATTCTCATATATTGCATCTTTTGTCCAGTTTTTAAGTCAGGGGCATAATGTTTGACACAGGTACGAAGAAATTACACATTTTAAAATTATATTCCCACTAATGATGCTATTTTAGATTAAAATCATATGACTCATTGTCAACTATAAAATGTATGAAAAAGTATACAGTCAAGTGTTACTACCGGTATGTACAGTGATGAAGTTAACGTTAAATTTGCATGACTTTGTATATTCACAGTCCTTCAAAATATGATATGTCTTGCTACAGTGTTACTTAAAGAAATGATAATTATAGGTTACTGCATTTGTATGGGAAAATATGAACGAGTTTTCTGAGTTATACTGCACGACGTCAGGAGTGCAGTATAGCTCGGAAAAAACGAGTTCATATTTTCCCATACAAATGCAGTAACCTTTTTATTATATACTCATTTTGCTTTTCTACCTAAGGCTGAATAATAAAAGGGACACACTACAAGAAACAAAGTAACTGAATTTCTGCTATATTTTAAAGTAAATACACAACTGAAGTTAAACCAATACACAGTAACAGTATTCATGCGCACATGGCACCGCCCAGTGACCTTTGAACTTTGTAGAGTACCTCGCGCTCAGTGATTTGTTTCAAAAAGAAATCTCATTTTGGTCTACTTAAAATTGAAATTTTGAGTCATATTGTGAATGACTGCGCCTTGGAACAACTTTCCCAGTTGATCGGGAATGGAGGGATTTTGTTTTTCTGTCGATTCAACTAAATTCTGCTCTTTTAGTTTTTATCTGGGTCTATTACGTACGATGTACATGTAGTTAGAGGGACTGGCCTCGACAGCAAGCTAGCTTACACAAGTGTTACTGTCCTGTCATTGATAGTTTGGAATCATAAGGTGGACAAAATATGAAATTCTTTTAAGTGAAATTCTCAAGAAGATGCAGGATTAAATATTTTTGTTAGGGAATATCAAATTCATTTCGTTTTGGAGTGCAGTAAATTCTCCTTTGGAATGTGATTTCTGTTCGAAACGTAGTCTAAATTGCAGTGCAATTTCGAGCCGTGGATCAGAAAGTACATTTTGAAGAAATTCAAGATGCAGAAAAGTAAGTACATTTTTTGCCATTCTTATTACCAGCTATAGATAACATATTTATATGTACTGTCACTATTTATCCAAACAATTTCTCCAAAAAAAAAAGGAAAAAAAAAAACAAAAAAAAAAAACAGGCAAAATTGCAAAGCGACTGGGGTGTGAGAGCCCATTTCGTCAGCGTAAAATAAGGCTTCTTCGTTATCGTGGCTTCTTGGTTCCGAGGCACTTGCTTTTATACCAAAACCCGCCTTCTTTGGTTGTATTTTTTCGAATTTAGTGCTTGGACTGACTTGTAAAATTGGCGGTCTCTGAGAGAAACGGGAATATCATTTGGTCATAAGATGTCTTTTTATGCTATTTTTTTATAGACTCTAGAGAGCACGGTTCATAGTCTGAACCATCGGCTAAATAAGTGTTTAAATGATCAGAATGATATTTTCAATACTGCATGCCTCACGTTTGTTGTCATAAAGCCACCGCTGTACATTGTGAATATCACGTTCACTCACTTGCTTGGTTGAAAGATTCTTTTGTGACTCAATGAATTCATCCACATCGTCAGATTTATCATCTCTACTCTCAAACAGCTTGCTTAGTTCATCCACAGACAAATCTAATAAAGCAAAAGCTCCGGTGTCTGCTACATTTGCGTACGTTGTTTGTTTACAATAAAAAAAAGTAGTTCCTAACACGCGAAACTATTTTAGACACATGTGTCGTGTCGTGCAGTATGAAACCGTGCAGTATGGAGAAATACTGCACGATTCTGACAATGCAAAGTTAACGGAGAAAAAAATGAGTATATAATAATGTTACATTTGACGTCACTCTCAGCCTGCTGAATGTTTGAAAATTCACGTTATCTGTCTGCAAATATTGCTCGATTTTATGAATAGGTGATATCAGATCCTTAAATCGTCCATCAGTATCAACACAGGTTTGGGGGGCTGATTTATCGGACTAGATCTGGGTCTATACAGTTTGCAGTTGGACTTGACCTATAAACGAGTACCGACGGTATATCGATAAAAGTGATTTTCAGCACCAAAGCACCGGAAACATCATACAATTATTCTGATTCAGTAATAAAATGTCTCCATTTTTAACATACAAAATTTCGAGGAAATTGATAATAATCAAGCTTTTGCGTGTCCAATATGTGCAATTTGGTATACATGAAAAGGAAATTTGTGGAGATAGAGGGGATTATAAGTCTCTGTTGGAGACTCCCCTTTTATGTCAACATAATTTAAAAGCTTGTGACATAAAGCCACCAGTTTTCCATGGGGGTCAACTAAGGCCGCCAGTTTTCCACGGGGTTCAACGTAAGGCCACCAGTTTTCCACTGGGTTCAACACAATGACACTCTTAACTATATTGCTACAACCGCCCCCCCCCCCACACACACACATACACACAAGATACGTGTAAGGGAAATAATTCCAACAGGTTTAGTATGAATGGGTTGGTAGTGTGTCTCTTCCTCGTCTTACACAATACACGATGCAGTGGTGCAAAATTGAAAATAGTCTTGTCATGTTAGCTCAAGATTTAAAGCGACAGCAAAATGAATATATACAATGAGAATTAAAAAAAATTTAGTCAAACTTTTAAACTAGGGAGAGTATATAACGCATGGACTAGAAACTGACAGATATAGCCAGTTCTAATGGTGTTCCCACTGGTCGATTGAGCCAAAGGCACAGCAGGAGTGAATTTGCCCACAGGCTTGAGACTTAGTTATGTGTACACCTGGGTAACAGGTTGATGAGTTGAGTTGATTGTTTCACGGCACAGCAACATAAGTAAGTTATCTAGCGCCAAGGCTATCGGAGTAAAGTACCTTGACCAAGGACAAGCAACAATCGCCTACCCAGGATGATCTGATAGTAGGATTCCACCGCGCCACCTGGGTGACAGGTTTAAGTTATTTGTAACAGTCTTTTGTTGGAAGGTAATTTATATTTATTTTACCTTTCCTATCTTAAATTATGATTTAATATTACGCTAATATTACTACCAAAAGAAACATCAGCGTTTCCCCTCCATTTTGATATATATTTTTGTGATTTTATGATCGATAATGACAATGATCAAAAGGATACCTTTTCTGATGTTATTGATGAGCTGTATAGTTTACAAAATATGTATGCCAATAAACTTAGCTTAAATTTACAGAAAACCCTGTTAATGCTTACCTGTTCCGAAGGACGGGCAACCAAATGTTGAGAATTGTACTTGGAAGTAGATGGTACAAAAATTGTAAGTGTTAAAATGTGCCGAAGTTTTAGGTATCCTTGTTCATGATACTTTATCCCTGGTCATGATACTTTATCCTGGTCATGATACTTTATCCTGGTCCAACCACTTTGAAACACTCTTTAGTAAAAGTATCTAACAAAAGAGGAATTATAAAAAGGGGTAGAGGTTTTATGTCGGATCAGTTGATCCGTAAATTGTACAATAGTTGTTTTTCCACATTTTATCTACTGTTGTACTGTGTAGAGAGAACCCTTAATTTTCAACAATTTTAAATAGATACCAATTAAGGAATATATTATTTTTAGAAAAGCCTTTCTTAATTTTAAGGTCTACACAAATTTAGCACCAGTGTATCCTTTTTTAAATGCTGTTACGACTCTATGTCTCGAACAAACGTAACAAAAAGAAAGTGAAACCGACAATGTTTGTAAAATCAAACAAACAATTTATTCTAAATAATTAATGTGAAAATCAAAATACACTTACAGTATCGTGTATTATAATTCAAATAATCCAACAATTATTAGTGTCCTAATCACAAGTCCTGTATATATAAAACTATAAAATGTTCCAAACGAATGAATGTTCCAAGTTAATGATTGTTCCTAATGAATCTTCGTAATGAACGAATATTCCGAATATATGAGTCTTCGTAATAACGAATGTTCCAAATAGATGATGGTTCCGAATGAATGAGTCTGTAATGTTCCGATGTATCAACGATAATGTCAGATCATCTTTAAGAATGTTCAGAGGCATCCAAGAAAGGTCCTAAATATAACTCCAGGTAGCTCTGATGAATGGTTCAATAAACAATTCCTTTCGAATTATTTATACAGCATAGCATTACATCATTACAGGATTCCAGCATTCTTGCGCGGCTATTATTTCAAACTATCTGATGATGCCAAAGCTGATCATAAGAAAACAGTTCTTTTCAACTCAAGATCTAAAATGGAATGAATATAACTCGTATATTCAGGTCTTTTATACAACTTGCAAATGGCACATTTCAAAACAGGAAACGTGTCATATTATGACCCAGAATGCAATACCAAATGCGTCTATTTCATGGAATATTACTCCAGATACAGAAAACACCTCTGAACAAAAGGTCAGTAAACATGTTGTTATTCGATTAATAGTACAGCTAAACCCAACTTAAATATGACTCACTATTTGACACAATTTTAAAGTAGAGTCATAGGCCAAAAGTTTAAGCACATTATAGATTCCATATATATAATTCCGTAACAATACCTATCCTTTTTTTTTTAAATACCATATTATTTTATTATTTCCCGTACATAGGAACCATCCAACTGACTACCTCACATTATTCCCCGTGCATAGGTAGCCGTGGGTCGGGGAACCATCGCACTGACTACCTCATAATTCATCATAACTGTGAATTACTTTACAGGGAATAATGTTTAACGCTAATGCACACTATTGTATCCTAATTCTAAACCCAATACACAATTTTAATATTGACTACTGTGCAGGGGAGAAAAACTGAATGAGGGAGACAGTTACAATGTGTCTGAAGTCACTTAAAGAGAGACATTGGTTGCGATTAAAGTCTAATGGACTTCCAGAGGAAGAAATTTTATATTTTGTTTTACAGTGTAAGTCGGTCGTTAGTTGTAAAAAGTTATTAAAACCTTTTAACTTTCCTTATTTTCACCAATCTTCGGCAAATTCACAGTTAAAACAAAAGTCCTGGAGTTAAACTCACTTTTAGCAATTGCAGTGGTGGTTGTCGCAGGTTGGAGTTGACCCGGGTGGGCATTTTGTGCAATCCTCTTGGGTGTCACGTTCGTCCTCCGCATGGCAGTGACATTCACCGAAGTGGCAGTAGTAATTTTGATCAGGGGGACATTCTATGTCAGAACAATCTTCGTCAACCTGACACGCCTTGGCAGCTGAAACAACAGAAACATGACCATAATGTATTCTAACAGTCGAGGTCTTAAGTCAAACAACACAAACATGGCTACCAAGAAATAGCGTCCATGTATTGCGTAATGTCCATGCAGTGTGTAATGTTTCCTTGATTTATTATTAATTTAGAACTAATCTGTTTATTTTTTAATCTGGACAATGATTATTAGTTGAACTACTACTACTACACTAAGCCGAGTGGAATACTTCCACCATTATGTAATCTGGTGCGACACATATTTTGTTTCTAACTCTATCCCCTCTATGATGACTGTGGATAGACTATTATAATGCACTCCCCTTGCGCATAGATACATGCCAAGCTGAAATGTATTTTGTCTTTTGCAGAACCAGGTGTGGCCTAATTGTGTGAAATTGTTTTATCTTTCTCATCATTGTGTCAGGCATATTTTTGAGTGCCATATGAAGCGGAGATGGGAAATACTCCAAATTGCAGAACCAGGTGTGGCCTAATTGTGTGAAATTGTTTTATCTTTCTCATCATTGTGTCAGGCATATTTTTGAGTGCCATATGAAGCGGAGATGGGAAATACTCCAAATGTCCAAATGTGCGTTCGAGTCTTGTAGTTCTTATAATCCCTACCCTTTTCTTGTAAAAATAAAGTCGAGGATATTATGACCGCCTCTGTCTGTCCGTCCTTCAGGCACTATTTTCCTACGGATTTTGATACAAATTCATGAAACCTCGTGTATTACTTCCCCTATTATGTATGTATAACTACCTATGTTAGGGTCGTTCTCATCCTCCAATTCCTCTTGAAATATAAGGACTGAGGTTGCATGAACTTTGGCCAGAAAGATGATAATTGTAAGAGAAATTAGGCCTTTCATGATTGGTTATCTGCGAGAATCCTCACTAGTAGCCGCCACTATCCACAAAGTCAACAATCTTTACGGTCAGACCTGTGAAAAACAGATTTAGACTTAAGTTGCAACGTGCTTTATTTTTAATATTATCTCCTCTTGTAAAATGGATACACAAGACCCGGTTAATTCCAGTATGTTACGGGTTTCTTCGGTTACAAAATTAACACGAAAATGTTTTTACTGGAGGGCACTTTACCGATTATAGCATTCTCCATAAGCGCTGTTATGGAAAATAAATACCTTGATATTTGTTGCAATAGAAATAAATCAATGCTACTACTACAAACGGTCAAAGTATACTATTCAGGAAAAATGTTAGACCGGAAGGTGAAATCGACAAGCTACGCCGTTTAATCGCTGCCCCTGCATTAAAGTAGAGAAAGATCTTTGACAATAACCTGGTGGTTGTACACAGCATAAAGCCAATTCTCAAGCTAAACTACCTTATCTACGTTGGAATGGTAGTTTTTGACCTGATTAAGTACTTAATGTATGACTTTTACTACAGTCACATTAAGGCAAAATACGGAGACAATGCCTCCCTGCTTTATAGATACCGATAGCCTGCTAATGCAGGTTGAAACAGCGATCAGACGTTGTAGCTTGTCGATTTCACCTTCCGGTCTAACCAGGTCTACTGTTATCCATGGTTTTTCCGTGAACTAAATTAATAATCAGTTTGAAAAAGTCCTCCTCAAACTTCGAAGAGGCCTTGGTTCTTAAATCGGTGTTCATGCGAATCAAGGGTGTCATCCATGCGCTTTGATCGAATTCTAACATATGATGAACATTTTTAAGTCGTATGCTTAAGTCGAGGTAGAGCTGTTATGTTTCTGTAGTGAAGCACATAGCGCTGCTTTCCGTACAATACTGGAATGAGCATTATAATTTCCATGTACTTTATAACGTGCACCCAATGTGCATAATGCGCCGGCAGATCAGGGTCTATTGCTACTAATCCGGCTCATCGATATAATGGATTAGTACCGTATTTGTTTGTGTATAAGTCCACTCAATGTGCACGATGCACCGGTAGATCAGGTATATAGCTATTATTCTGGGCCATCGATCTAATAGATCTATCACGTGATTGTTTGTGTATAACGTGCACCCAATACACATAATGCACCGGCAGATCATGGTGTACACTATTCTTTATAATAATGATTCCATGTTAATAGTTTCGTCGGCGCATTATTTATGCAACGACGAATCCTGAGTTGAGGCTGATCATTCTTGGAGGCGTGTTATACACAGTTAAATACGGGAATTCGAGCTATCTATAAATAGCCAAGTGAATATTCAACAATACATTGACTCTTTGAACCAATTTAAATATTATAATTCCATTTTATAACCTGCCGGATAATCAATCAGTCCTAGCTGTGGATAAATATCAACAAGAGACAAACTACGATAATGGTGGTATGTAAATGCAAGATTTACATACCGACGTGTACACATTCATAAAGTTGGGATGATAAGACTATATTCGAAATCACCGACAAACTTAATTAGAGGCACCTATCTCTTAAAATCAGGTCCTCTACTGCTTGGACGTACGACATGTGTGTGTGTGTGTGTGTGTGTGTGTGTGTGAGAGAGAGAGAGAGAGAGAGAGAGAGAGAGAGAGAGAGAGTACTCAAGTAAAGTCATGATTGTGATTAGGTCATTTTTGATAAAATATTTGAAAATAATTTAAAAGGGGAGGAGAAAGATGGGCACATCACAGTCAAAAGAAAACAAGTAAAAATAACGATGGGAAAAGTTTAGTTAAACATATTTAATTCGATAATAAAAGACGAAGAGAGAAAAATGAAGAAAATAAAATGCATCAAGAATATAATAATATTAATGAGTGACGCTTTAATTGTATATAAATTAGTCAGCAAATATCCAGTAGCAAGGTATATTAAGCTTTCCACCCAACAACCAGGCTTCATCGTCGGAAGAATAGCATTATTTCTCAGTCGGATTTCCAGAAATAAGAAGAAGCATACGGTTAAAGGTCGAAATCAGGTCCAAGCGTGCCTGTTGGGCATCTCACAGTTCACTGGACGTAACTGCCACCCCCGACATATTTACACACTTTCCCGCAGCCGTCCGGGCAACACCGCTGTCCCTGTCGGCAGTCATTGTCCGACTGACACATGATAACATCGGGCCGGAACACGCAAGGGCCAAACAAGGACACAGGACACGAACCTGAGGATGAGGTAATTAATCCTTTAAATATGATAATAAATATAGTGAAAATAGTTCCTAATCCTGACATTTCTTGCCGTGAATAGACTGTTCGATATGCGCCCCCCATCCACCCACCCACAGCTTTGTTTTCTCCTTTGTTTAAAAATGATCGGGGATATTGTGATACCCTACGTCCGTCCGTCTGTCCGTCCAAATCTACTTCAAGGGTGAAATTTCACGAAACTTTGTAGTTATGTCGTCTCTATGGTAAGCATCTGCGACAGGTGTGTCTTCCTTGGCTTCCATACCTAGGGTCTCTGGGAATGAGTCAGGTCAATGGTCAAATACAAAATATTGCAATCATAAAAAATATACAATAATATTTTCAAAATATTTTCTAACCAAACTTTATCTGGAAGACGCAGTATACATGTGAGCAAGTCTGCATTATGATCCCTAAGTCACTGTCGGGCTGGGGGGATATGTTGGGGGTGGTGTGGTGGGTGGTGGTGCTGGGAATTCGTGATGCCGAGCTATTACAGTTGCTTTAGTTTAAATTAAGATACATTAGTTAAAATAATCAGAAGTTTGGATGATGGAAACAAAAATGGCTTGGAAGAGAGTTACCGAGTGGTGGTTGAACGATTCTAGTTGGACAACAGAACCCCATTGTGTCGCCTGGGGAATCCTGACAGAAGAAGCCCTCGATACACTGATTAGAAACAGAGGGTAAACAGCGACCATTCGGTATTCCTCCGTTTCGGCAACTTGGTAGCAGCGGGTGTATATCGATCGAGCAGCACGTTCCCGGCCCGCCTACTAAAGTGGTTTCACAGTAGTGGCCTATAGGACACTGGTCCCCAGACGTGCACGGACCCGCGGGAGTGGCCAAATTGGAGCAAGTGACCTTAGCGCTGTCACGGCAACACAGGCCAGAGCCATCCGTTGGACTGTAGCAGTAAGATCCGCTCGGGCAGGTACTGGGAAACATGCGCGGATTACAGTCCCTGCTCACCGGCGTCCCCTTTGGACACTTCCGGATGTCATCTTTTGGTCGTAGCCCGTAAATGTCTGAAAGGTGCAAAGAAATAAAATCAGAGTTCTCTGACTGATCGTGTAAGAAAATGAGATTTTTAAAAAAAATGTTTTCAACATACAAAATCCAATATTTTATGACATGAAATGTTTGGTTTGGAAGAAATGTAAACATATTTTGAGCTCACATACTACAAGTTTGCTCAGTTAATATAATTCGGTTTGTTGACCTTTCCTGTCATCCAGGTGTATTCAGGTGATGGTTCATTCGGCCCATATCGTTAGAGTTTTAGCAAAGTTAAGAACCTAGCTCAGATTATGAACTGAAAACTAACTCCGATTAAAAACCTAAACCTATTCCTAACCATTAGGAAAGTACCAATCAGTTTAATGTAATTGTTACTGTATTGATTACTAGTATTTGATCATCGGCTTTCATTTTTAAAGTTATTGGAAGTTCAAAGACAAGAGCCGAGTTTACACCCCCCCCCCCCAATATATCGGCGAGGAAACAATGAAAACTTAAAATTAGGTCATATATGATGCAAAAAGTTCCTAAGAAAAATAAAATTGAAACGACAAAAATACATTTCAAGATTGAAAGTATCTACTATGAAAGCGAGGCTATATTGCACTGGCCCCATTTTGAAATTGATTTTAATGCAGGTATGAGACACGTAATGAAAACATATTACAGTTCTATCCCATATAAGCTAAAACCCTTGGCAATTGTAAATTGGATTAATTATTAAAATATAAAATCTTTATAAAGTACAAGGTTTCCTAATGCGAAATAGTTGTTTCAAGTTAAAAAGTTAAAATGATATCCAACCCGAAAAATTGTTTTACCTGTAAGCAAAAGAGATAGGATGACGAAAACAAAGGGAATTATTCGTCTGAACATCTTACTACGTCTTCTATACATGCAGCTGATTAAGCAGTTGCTTATTGGAGGGAATATATACTGCGTGTGAGGGGTTTCCTGGAGGATGGTTTTGTTTTCTTGAAATAATGTGACATCTTACATTGAAGAAAAAAAAAAAAAAAAAAAAAAAAAAAAAACCAATAGAAAAGCTGTGTGACCCGAACTACGATGTCAAGAAAACAAAAAATTATAGAAAAGAAGTAAACACCGAGTCAGTAAGTTGAATTTTGGCCGTAAACCCCCGTTCGAACGTGATCATGCATACACAAAAGAAAGCACGTTAGTCCATTTGTAGTCCAAGAACACAGGTAACATACCACTCTTGAAAAATATTTACAAGTTCTTAGATTATGTTTTCCGAATTTTGTAATCCCTGTTAAGCATTATGTAATGATATCAGACTCTACATTCATGTTCTTTTTCTTATACACCTCATATGTTGTAAACTTTACAACCTGAGTGGAATAACGTCTTGTCTTGCCTTGTTACAAAAGCGAGGATCTATATCGAAGCAGAACAGCACGGTATGCCAGGGGGTGAGCTGTAGAATACATGGATCCGCATTTTGTGATTTGTCACCTAACCACTTAATAGCGACATTTGTTTAGAGCAATTTCAAAATGATTAAGCTTTTTGTGTCTAATTTGACACGGGAATATAAACTGTATGTAAATTTTACTTGTGGTCATAATCTTACAAATTAATCCAGTATTTATTTTTTATTACCACATCCTGATAGCATGTATTCAAAGAAAATAAGAACATAATCAGTTTAATAGTTCCTTGTTTGTATCATGAATTATTAAAGAGAAAGTTCCTAGAATGAACCGGTGATATTGTAAAAAGCCAGGGATCTAAAAGCAGCTAGTGTAAGTTTGCCTGGAGACCCAGCGAAACAAAAACAAAAAATAAAACAAAAACAAAAAAAAATTCCCCCCCCCCCTCCCAAAAAAAAAGCAAGGTCGAACACACCGGTTACTAGAAACACTGAAATACACTCAAAAACCAAAATACACAGAAATACAAATATCATTACCAAAATACTAATGAAGACGATTAGGATTTATATTTGTTTGAATAATAATAAAAAGCAAAATAGACTTATATTCAAGTGATTTTGATACGAATTATTTACTTTTTACCTATTTATAGCACAATTAATGTAATGGCGTCACTCCGTCGTACTTGATTGGACAGATATGATAAACGGCGAATCCTAGTACATACACATAATACTGTCATATCATCGTAGTACATACACAGAATATTTTCATATCATCAAAAGCAGTAAATTATTAATATAATGAAAGTATCAAAGTACCAAAAGTATTCGCCGACATTAATTATATATTTACTTTAACTTTTAATGATATAGTTTTTGAAAAATAAAACAAATCATAACGTTTAATTAATTTTTAATTAATTTTTTTTTAAAGCTTTCCAAATATTTGACAATAGTGAAACATGTATTTATACTCTGCTTTTGACGATAAGACAGTATTACGATTCGCCGTTTAATATACCTGCCCAATCAAGTACGACCGAGTGACATCATTGCATGAATTGTGCTATAAATTTTACATTGATATGGCTTCTTTTAGTTCACTTTGGTATGATTTATCAGTATGTAATTCTAAGCCGTAGATCGGCATTTCATGCCACGTTTAACAAAATAGGCTATACACACCTAGCACACATAATTATTCCTATCTCTAATTACTAAACACTTATATGTGGGAATATTCCAAGAATTATTTTTATATTAATAAATTTGAACATTGTACGAAACTTATCTTTGATACCATAAAATCCCGTGAATATGGTTCGGTAAAAATGACGCCTGTACCTAAAGTGCTCATTGCTCGGTTTGAGAAATATCTTCCCAACACAGATTCCCCATAAGCAAGCATATAATCACTGAAATCTATATAAAACAAAATATAAATTGACACATAAATACAAATAACACATATCCTAGATTTGTTACAATATTTTGTAACATTCAACCGAAACTCCAATTTGTCTAAGTAAACTATTGATATTTTCTGTTGTCCAGGGTGAGCTGACATGATGTTAGAAAAAGAATCCTCGACATATACTGTCCATTTGAGGTTTTGGTAGCTAAATATGCGTCGAAGTTTAGACCTTGACTT
Source organism: Margaritifera margaritifera (assembly GCA_029931535.1). NCBI lineage: Eukaryota > Metazoa > Mollusca > Bivalvia > Unionida > Margaritiferidae > Margaritifera > Margaritifera margaritifera. Next base: position 1,476,587 of record JAQPZY010001290.1, on the reverse strand, counting down.
AGCAAGACTTCTGTTAATATGAGAGCTTGAAAACTGGTCGCTAAAAGAGTTAAAGAATACGAAACTGCGCACTGATTAAAAATAAAACCAAATTTAAAACCATTCTTGTTCGAGTACAGACTAGTACTTAGCCATCTTTTTTAAAACTTAATTAACTTCTTAGCTCACGTTGCCTTAAGACCAAAGGAGCTTATAGTATGGTCCTATGTCTGTCGTCCTTTTTAATGATTGTTTCATCTGTATTTTTTACCAGAATTTGTTGTTATATAGGCTTTTATTTAATGACTGAAAAATTTACCTTAATCTTAATGGTCAAGGAACTGTAACATATTGTACTCTAAACATGCTTTCAACCCAATTTCGACCAATAGGTGAATATTACTGGGTCGGAGCTAAATCCGGACCTCTTGTGACGTCCACGCACTCACGCGAGGGTGGAATGAAATTCCAATGGCTCGCTGAGAGGCTAATCGCCTCTCTTTAGAGCATGCAACCCTTCCTGAGGATAACTCGTGCATGACTAATCACTGACGGCATTATCTAATCCGTCTGTTCGTCCGTTGGTCTCTCGGCCAGCCTGTTTTTTTTTTTTTTTTAGTGTGAAATGCGATTCACGAAAATAGAGAAAAGAAACATTTTGCAAACTTGGGATGAAATGTTATTCGGTTTGTTTATAATAAAAGGATCCGAAACGATGTCGTTGTAGAGCTGGTTCTTTTATGAAACTCTTTAAATTTTGACAAATGTTATTTACTGTCGCGTTCTTTCCATATTGATTTATTTATCTTATTATATAAGGCACTGTTGGTTTGACAATCGATATAATATTTTGAGAGGATATTGAATTTCATCATAATCGTATAAGTTACAAAATAGGGGAAATTTTCAGTAGGGAAAACACGTGAAATACAAGGAAAAGGGTATGTTTTGATTTTAAAAATCACGATGGATGCATTGTTCAACAAATGCATGATTGCCAATTTATAGCAAGAGTGTAACCGCCGGGGATCCATTATGATCGAGGTGTACACATACTGATGAGGTTATCTGGCATCCGAGTTGGTTGAGCTTGTTACCTCTCTAGAGGTCTATTTCTGACAAGATCTTGATTAAACGTGGTTAATAGGCTTTTATGATCAAGATATCGGACGTGTACGATTGTGAACGAGATCTGTATATACCACTGAGATGATCTTAAATCTGATTGACTGAACTTGTTACCATTCTAGTGGCCGCATTTCTGGTCAGATTCTAATCAAACTCGGCATCTTTCTTATGAAGATCTCTGACAGGTTTCATAATGAGCGACATCTACGAATAATAATGAGGTGATCTGGAATCTCATTGGTGGCTGAGCTTGTTATCACTCTTGAGGTTGTATTATGGATCATATTTTAGCTTTATATCATCAAGAGCTTTGATGAGTCAGATTATTAGTGATATATATATATATATATATATATATATATATATATATATATATATATATATATATATATATATATATATATTTACTTATGAGGGTGATCAAAGTATGACATGCTTGATGCTTGTTACCATTATAGGAGCCGCATTTCTAATTAGATTTTTGGGAAAATTGGTAGATAGAGTTACATAGTTAAGATTACGGATAAATTCTATTGCAAGCGATGTCTATGTATATTAATGAGGCGACCTTGCATCTGATTGGCTGAGCTTGTTACCATTGCTGGGTTTCTGAACATATTTTAATCATTCTTGGTGTGATGCTTTTATTAAAAAGAAAATATCTAGAACAATTATGATTATGAGAGAAATCTACGCATACTAACGTGGTGATATGGAATCTGATTGAGCTTGCAATTGCTACCACATTGTAGGCTATTTTCTATCATATTTTGAACAAACGTGGTATATGTACTTTTCGTTCATCTAATTGGCCGAGTGTATCACTCATGAAAATATATATCGATAGAGCTTTACGTAAAATAATAAATAAGCTGATGTAAACAAGGATTCCGTTATTATGTTCATGACTGCAGATTTTGCAACAGATACTTTTTTCCCATCCGCAACCCCACGCCGTATTCTGTTTATATCTTTAGTCCCAGTCTCTTCAATAAGATTTCTGTGTCAGACTTGGTACAAAAGTTAATATTAACATGAGATTAACATGAGCTGACTTAAAATTTTTGACGTAGTGAATATATATATATATATATATATATATATATATATATATATATATATATATATATATATATATAAGCGCTTTTCTCTGTGTTTGGTACATAAGTGTGCATTTATAATGAGAATTTCTTTTATATACCTCCATTTCTAAATAGAAATCCAGTGGAGTTGTGCATATAGCTGTGTGTAAGATTTCCCGTTCTCATTGAGTGCGTTCTTGTGCACCTGGAGTCCTTACCTTCGACCTTGTTCCATCCTTGATTTAGGGACGAGAGCATGACCGTGTTGGTCATGGTGCTGGTGTATGGGAGCTAGATGATAGTTGCCTACTCATAGCACGGGTTCAATTCCTGCTTGGAACGATATTGGTCAGGGTCGGTTTAACAGCTAGGCGAACTCGGCGCGCCTAGAACGCCAAAAGTTGCGGGGGGGGGGGGGGGGAAACTGAATAAATAAAAAAATAAAGAGAAATAGCGTAAAATAGAAAAATAGAAGATAATAAGCGTCTAAGAAAAGAAAGAGAAAAACAGATGCAGAATTTGTATTCATACTAATTCACAATATTCATTTTCAAAAGTTAATTGGGGGGGGGGGGGGAGCGCAAGGCTGAAGGTTGGCCTAGGGCGCCAAATACCCTTTCCCGGACCCTGATATTGGTGTCGTTATATACAGGAATACTAAAGTAGGATTTTAAATTTATTCGGTATATCTGTACGTTTGCCCTTTAATCTGTTTCCACACAGTAGCTCTGTAATTTATTATTGACAAGATCAAAGCTTAGTTCACTTTCAGGATTGAATGTCATTATAGACTTGATGGCTACTGGTTGACAGATTGTGGACTTGATGGCTACTGGTTGACAGATTGTGGACTTGATGGTTACAGGTTGACAGAGATGCACCTACTTTGTTTCTGCCCAATAACTCTGTTATTGCATTTAAACTGAATTTGGTGTTTAGCTTTACATTGACAAGATATCCAAGCTTTACATTGACAAGATATCCAAGTAGTTTGTCAGCATTTAGTTATAGAAAATACCCACTTTTTAAAATTGGATTGTTAGGAAACTTTAGTGTGCATCTTCCTCTTTGCAGATTTCATAGGGTTATAAGAAATTTTTTTTGTTGTATGAACACAGGAAGTTTCTTTTACAGTATAGTGGTCCAGAGGACGCATATAATTTGAATCACTTATTTTTGTACTCGAAGAATATTGACAATTAGTTGTTTAAGTTTTGGCGGAGAAACATATATGAATCATAGGATGGCCTTTAAACTATATCATCGCAAACTATTACAAGTTTATATAATTCAACCTTCTAAAGATAAAAGTCACGGAAGAATTTTCTTCCAGTTCAGAGTTACTATTTTCGAGGTCACGCACATGATGAATATTTCCAAGATAGAATACCAGATAGAAGTCCAATCTTGCATGTGAAAAAGAGTGAAATTATGTTTGTTTAATATATATTTTAATGTGGATCAACGCTATTCAAATTTTCGCCATTAATATTGAGTTATTCAGTTAATCTAATTTGGTAAGGTATCATGTTGTTACTGTGAAATTGTGGAAAAAGTATATGTACATGACAAGGATAGTGTAAGACAAATCACTAAGAGTGTAATATTTTTTATATTGTTGTTTTATTATTATCAGTATTACTATAAATAGCTTTAGTTTTACTAAAATAATGTGTGAGCTATTGGTTCGGGAAGTTCAGGTTCCTGTTGGGGGGATGAACTAATATCAGTTGTATGTAGACATGTGGCTTGAAACTATTGAGATACCTGCCCTGTAAGCATAAATACACTTACTGGCCATGAAAAGACAAATTTATACAGGCGACAGGCATTGACCCCAGGGTCCATTCCTACTAACAGGGACTTATCACCTGAGTAGTAATGTGTGATGATATGGGAGGAAATGGGCCTCTATGTGGACAAGGAGAATTTAACATTAGTCCATAGATGAACATTATGGTCTTCCATGCGGACAAGGGTAAAGATAATGTGAAAAACACTGACACCTACTGGCCATCACATAAATCTACTGACCAACATAGTTTTACTGATCAGCACCCCCACCTACTGACAAACACTCACGACGACTGACCAATACACAATGTTACTGACCAGCACCCACCTGTACTGACCAGCACTCAAGCCTATTGACCAACACACACACTTCCTTACCAGCACTCATACCTATTGACCAGCACCCAAGCTTACTAACCAGCACCCATTTATAGCCAGCAACACCGATCTCTACTCACCATTAACCCCTTCTACTCACCAACACCCACACACGTACTGACCAGTACCCAAGTCTACTGGTCAACACACTAGCTTACTGACCAGCACCCACCTCTACTCACAAACGGGGTGTTTAATATAATCTAATATAATAATTAAACATTCAGGGGCACTATATCCTTCTATAGACATTAAACAGGATGGAGAGAAAGACCAACATACACTTACTGACAGGCATTGGCTTACTTTTACAATGCATGAAGTGTGCTGAAAAATATCCAATGTCAGTATGGTTCTTCGAATTGTAATACTGTTTTCGTGCTTGTCGCCCTAGATTTGAAACGTTAACTGAACTGCTACCTACTGCAATGCGCTGTTGTTGAAATACAGTGAGAGTTTGCTACATTGTCCAGCAAGGTTAGACTTTGACATAAGATGAGATTTTCGTGTACTTTAAGAGAGGTACATTTTCTGTTACTTTTCGAAAACAGCAAACAACACACATTGTTCTGCTTATGATTGTTACTAAGTTGTTTCCATTTAATGTTATATTTGATCAAATATTTTAAATTACTGGACTGATTGAACGACAGCTTAAAACATGTGGGTTCTTCACTTTGTAAGAAATGTACTGGAGTGTTTGTACTTGTCAAGAATAGTAAATTGTAACAAAAATGATCATGTCTTTAAAACTAATCAAAGTAGAACGAACGAGAGAGAGAAAGAGAGAGAGAGAGAGAGAGAGAGAGAGAGAGAGAGAGAGAGAGAGAGAGAGAGTCATTAGTGAAAGTCACACTGTATCATCCTATGATTATTTTCATATCTAACCTGCCAGCAAGTTAACTTCTAGAAAATTTCGAGGGATCGAAAGAAAGAATTGAAAGAGTATGAAAAGAGATTTTGTTTTAACAAAACTCATATCACCACAAACCAACACATTTTATTTTTAATTCCGCAATTAAAAAACAAATAAAACAATCCTCTCTAAATCGATCACAAACTCCTCTTCATATACAACATATCTTCAAAATGACAAAATACAAATACAAAGATGTTAAACATGAACGTATTTACAAGGTTGACAACGTTGGGTAGTAAAACCTGACTTCCAATCATCTAGGACAGTTTCATTTTGCCACTGATGCACGCTACGTTTCTGAGCTACAGATATCCGTAATGATTGCTATACCATATGTCTATTTTTGCATCGATTCTAGAGAATTCACGCCCAAAACAAGTCAGCAAATGTTCTAATGAGAATCCAAGACTTCGCTGATGAAGAATATACACAACAATTGTCCACACACCTTGGAATCAGGTGCTTTTAATCTCGCACATATTTTTAATTTTTTCAATGATTCCTTAAAATTCAGTCCCAAAATTTATTTTTAAATTAAAAACAAAACTGGATTAGGTCATGGATTTATTTCCTATTCAAATGTATTTGCCTTATTTTTCACTACAATATACACTTATATAGAAGGACCCAATATATGGAGAACTAATATGTAATGGCTAGAAGTCTTTTGGTAAATCAAGAAATTGGATGAACAAGTATTTTTAGCCAAACTGTGCGGATATTAAAATTTAATAACTATACCAACACTCCAATGTAGAGCAGGCTCATGTATCTCCATATTGGGCAACATCATATATGTAGCCAGTGGTGCGTGACATTCTACTACGCTTATCTGTTTTTTTAAACATCTCATGTTTGTGTTTGTGAGAGTGTATCTCAAAGTGTATGCGAGTGCTTTTCAATATACCGGTTGTGTGATATAAGCTACGTGAAAGCTTCAGTCAAAATATAATTTAATAATGGATACCCAGATTACAATTTTGTCAACGAATGTCAGGGGTCTACACAGTTCCAATCTCAAAGGAAGAGATATTTTCTGCTGGATCAAACAGAAGAAAGAATCCATTATATGTTTGCAGCAGACACATAGTATAGTTGAGTATTGGGAAGCTGAATGGAGTTATAAGTGTATGTCTAACCATAAATCTATTTAGAAATAATTTTGAATTTCCTATTCACAGAAACAGATGTGATTGCCAGGGCAGATACAGTCTCTTCGATTTATTAGTTAATGGACAGCGATTTACGCTAGTGAATTTATACGGCCATAATGATGATAATGCTTACTTTTGTTTTAGAAACTTGAAAGAGCATATTATAAATTTTGACAATTCTTCTGTAATTATTTATGGTGACTGGAATGTTATTCAGAAGATTGAGCTTGACTCTTATAATATTTTACACGATAAGCACTCCATTGCCTGAACCGCATTCCAGGACATCAAAAATCAACTTGATTTACTTGATCCATGGAGAACAGTCAATCCCGATCAATAGTTTGCTTCCAGAAAAAGCAAAACTCTTCTTATAAAACACAGAATTTGGTTCAGGTAATTATACATTGTTGTTTTAGATGATCTTAGTTTAAACGAGCATGTATGTACATTTTCCACAAATTAAAAATTATTTGTAAGCTAATTAGAAGCCAACCAGTGTAAGGATTTGTAGACTAGAAATCACTTTTGAAGCTGAGTTCTCTGCTGAAATGGAAGCCACCAAAGGGTTTTAAAAAGATTTGTTGACGGTATATCATCATCAGCATCAAGAGTAGCCCTAGCTCCTCTTTGTTTTTGAAATTTCAGTAGTCTATCTTCATTTGCAGCATCACTATTACCGCAAATAGAACAGCATTATTCTAGATATGGCATGATATTGTCATTTTATTACATACCCATTTAATCTTACATGCTTGATCTGGCGTTCGATATAGCTGTTCAAACCGTATTTCCGTGTTACACACTCAGATTGGAACTACTTTAGTGCCTTCTTTGACGTCCTCGTGGATATTTTTAGACGCAGTGAATCGAACTTTTATAAATCACAGTTCGTTCTGAATTTTATGCATACAGTAAATCAAACAATATTTCGAAAGCGTAAAAAAGTGGGTATGTAATAAATACAAAACCGCATTTGTGTTTTGTACTGGTTCTGGGGAAGGAACCCGTTTGATACGGCTTATGAATACGTCTCGGCCTGACGGCATCGACGTATCCCTACGCCAGATCAAACTCGTTCTTTCCGTCTACTCAGAACAAAGCACATATACAGTTTTGTGAATGTAGAATATCTTTCTCTGTTATTGAGAAACGGTTTTATTCTGTCCAAGAGATAAAGCAGTGGGTTTACTTTCTTAATGACCTTTATCAACTTGCATTTACCAGCTCAAGATATTGTCAATCATGTTGCCAAATAGTTTTTCATGTTCAGACTGTTCTTTATCTATTTCTTTTAGCATTACTTGGATTATGGCTTTTAACTTAGCTGCATTTGTTTTCCTACCATTGTGCCTAACATTGTAAGTACTGCATTTGTTTTCCTACCATTGTGCCTAACATTGTAAGTACTGCATTTGTTTTCCTACCATTGTGCCTAACATTGTAAGTACTGCATTTGTTTTCCTACCATAATGCTTGACATTGCAAGTACTGATAAAACTTTCTTCCAAGAATACTTAAAGGGATAAAATCATCACATATACTTATAAACGTTGAAATGGAATTTAGGGTTTTAAATATAGTTGTTGTAGGTGTATCTACTCCTATTTCATCTGTCATTTACATGTATTTATTTTTTTATTTTGTATTTAGCCATTTTATGACTATATTGGTAGTAGGTATAACGTTTGTTCCCCTTTCTTAAATTTCCACAAGATCATGTTCATTTCATACCCCGGTGCAAATCCCTTACGATACAATCTCTGCTTAGCCAAGCTCTATGTTCCCCTGATCATCTCAAATATTCGTCACTGGGAATATTATAGATATTGTCTCCAATAACAATTCTGTTTTCATTCTAATATTTCATGTTTGGAATTTGTACGTCTGTTGCAAATGTTCGACTTTCAGAAGATTACGTGAAACTTTGAAAACATATGATATAGTGAAAGATGTTAGTTTATTTTGAATACCTTGTTCGTAATGATGTATATGTCAAGTTTTATGAAAACCGTCATTTCTGCATTTATAGCATCTATGGATGTGTATAACGGTAGTGCTTTTCTATATATGTACCGGTATGTGTACGTGGACACTTTTTCATTTTTTAATATTTTGCCGGAGTTTTTGCACTTCTAATATTCATTAGTCATGAAAATGAATATGGTAGAATAATTTAAATGTAAATCGTATAGATATTACAGATTTCCTCTTGCTATGAATGATTTTCAAAAGCTGACCAATCAGAACGCTTCCCACTCTTTTGGGGGAATTGCCACTGTAGAGTTTGTTAGTCCGTTCAGGCTGTTGGACAGGTCGCATGGAGTCACTACCACATATTGCCAACTAAATTCTGTTATATAACATATATAACCTACAGAATAAAACTGGAATTGAAGCTGAGAAATCTTTCGGCTCTTTCTTTGCAACCTGCTACACATAATCAAGTATTTTTACAAATATTCCTTTAATGGAATCTTTGAAATCGAAAATTTAGTACTGGCGATAGTCGCATATATTCCAAAATATGGAATATTTGAGACAACAGTTTTCTACCAGACAGAACAGACCAGTGCTAGAATTCAAGCGAGGAATATCTGTGAGGTTGCAAATATTCCCAAAAAATGGATGGAATATTACTGAAAGAATTTATTCATTGATTTGTGGCATCTTCTAAGTAGTTAATGTACATACATAAACTATGCAGTATTCCAAAAAGAAAACATATGCGGCAGCAGCAGATATTTCATATTTTAATTTGTTATCTCCTGAACCATTCATATTCCATTTTTGAAATATAGGTTGTAAAAAAAAATTAAATAAATATTCAGACACTTTTCGGCAGAAGCAGATATTACAATTGTTGAGACTTCTCTTGTGTAAATACAAATAATGGAATTTAGAATATAATAATAAAATTTACTTGAATCACGAAACATGCTATAAGTATAGAAGAGTGTATGCGTACTGGGCAATGATAAGATGGACATATTCCAACGTGTTATATAGCTGTGAAATTTACTTAGAGTCATTTCTTCCCTGAAACTCTTAAGAAGAATGTTCATAGACAGGGTAGTTTTGCTGTATTTCTATATCTAAAGGAGTAGAAATGTTGCCTAATATGTATAGAATCACTCAAAGAAACTGAGATTTCCTATTTATAATCTTAAAACCCCTGGTGCATTTGACCTTAACCTTCTTACTTTTAGAGATGGTAAATTTGATCCATTAGCAGATTTTCATATCAATTTATATAGTCATCATAACTTTACCTCAGAACTGGATTTTTTCAATTTTCTGCGTATTAATCGTCACCCAAAGTGCCATTGTAAAGAACACTAATTAAGTGGACATAATCAATGAAAAGTAACTTGTTAGCTTTCATAATCTATTTAGGTGCATGCCTATTTATTTTAGAACATTAAGTTTTTTTTCAGTTGAAAATTCACTGTAATTCCCAAGAGTTTAACTTTCATTTCACATTTCTTTTGGTAATTCTTCGTTGCTCAAAAGAGAAATCTTGATTATATGTCTTGGTGTCAATAGATACGGCTCGAACTTCTGGTTTTCCTTCGTTTCGGTTATTTGCGAACCATTCAATAATAAACAAACAAACAAACAAAAAAAAAAAAGAAAACAAAAAATACTATCTTTTGCTAGTATTTTGACCAAATTGTCCAAATGTTCATAAACACGGGATAAGGTGTTGTTATCTACATAATTATGAAGACCACTCTCTTTCACAAAACAGAAAATATCATTAAAATATGTTAATTAAAACTGGCCGGATGATAGATCCATATAGAGCTTATTTACAAATATCCTCAAAGGTGCTCACAGTTGCACCAATCTTAACACGTGACAAACTGCATGATCTCAACAAGGAAGTCATGGATCCTTCCGTAAGCAGCGAAAACAAAAATTGATATTCGTATTTTATATAATTCATGAAGTCATAAAGCTTGAAAAACGACGACACACTGCTTGAAAGGCTATAGTGAAGTGAAGGCCATTCATGCATAGTATGAAATCAATTTTCAAAATTCATGACTCCTGTAAAATATAAACTTCAATTCTTGTAATTATAAATATTTATAACCAATGTAAATGCTTGTTACGAAGGCTTGGCAAACATTTGTAATTGCATGTCAATGGCTGGCAAGATGAAACTCATGTAATTGCATGTATATGACTGGCAAGATGAAACTCATGTCATTGCATGTCTATGGCTGGCAAGATGAAACTCATGTAATTGCATGTCTATGACTGGCAAGATGAAACTCACGTAATTGCATGTCTATGGCTGGCATGATGAAATTCATGTAATTGCATGTCTATGGCTGGCAAGATCAAACTCATGTAATTGCATGTCTATGACTGGCAAAATCAAACTCATGTAATTGCATGTCTATGACTGGCAAGATGACACTCATGTAATTGCATGTCTATGGCTGGCAAGATGAAACTCATGTAATTGCATGTCTATGGCTTGCAAGATCAAACTCATGTAATTGCATGTCTATGACTGGCAAGATGAAACTCATGTAATTGCATGTCTATGACTGGCAAGATCAAACTCATGAAATTGCATGTCTATGACTGGCAAGATGAAACTCACGTAATTGCATGTCTATGACTGGCAAGATGAAACTCATGTAATTGCATGTCTATGACTGGCAAGATGAAACTCATGTAATTGCATGTCTATGACTGGCAAGATGAAACTCATGTAATTGCATGTCTATGACTGGCAAGATGAAACTCATGTATTTGCATGTCTATGACTGGCATGATGAAACTCATGTAAATGCATGTCTATGGCTGGCATGATGAAACTCATGTAATTGCATGTCTCTGACTGACAAGATGAAACTCATGTAATTGCATGTCTATGACTGGCATGATGAAACTCATGTAATTGCATGTCTATGACTGGCAAGATGAAACTCATGTAATTGCATGTCTATGGCTGGCAAGATCAAACTCATGTAAGTAAACAAGATTGTCATGCTAATGAAACATGAAATTGTCAGGTAATAAAGTAAGAGTAGTATTAAGTGATCAGTGTCATAGAAAAAATGTATCCATTTCAAGAGCATTCTTTGTATATATATATATATATATATATATATATATATATATATATATATATATATATATATATATATATATATATAAATTTCCTTTTTAATATTGGAGATTTTTTTTATTCTTGTGGGTATCAACTCGTGTGGTTTTGTGAAAATTGATATTTTCTTTGGTACCTAACTTTGTGGATCAGAACGGATTCCATTTATTCCACAGAAGGATCATTGTTGTGTCTTTAGATTCGTGTTCCACAAAATTCACGAAACTTAGTACCACGTAAGAAATGGTGAATTCGTAGTAAGTAACACTCATAAATACCAGCTAATAAGTCGCATATATTAACTAGAGTTATGTGATTGTAAACGACGTGTCCCTGCGCTTCTCTTTTCTTTTCTCTCCACTCCTAAGTTTGAACCTATTGGATAGGTCACTGACGGTAAGGACTGCAGCATAGGCAAATTGCAGTTGCATAAGTGCACATGTCTTCTCCAGCCTAGTAAGTGTGTATATGGTTATAGGGTGGGGATTTCAATAGGTTTCAAGTTATGACTTAGGTCCTGAGGCCATGGAGGCTAGGGATGGTCACTAGGGTCAATGTCAGTTACTTCTTTAATTGTGTCCTTTCATGTGCTGTAAGCATATATACGGTTAAGGGTGGGGATCTCAATAGTTTCCAAGTTATGATCCAGGGGTTAAGTTCCTGTGTGGCAATACGACAATTAAATATAAAACCATGTTGAGATTTCTAGCGAACTTTGGTTTTATGATCAACCCACTCGTGTAGGGATAAAAAAAACCCATTAAAATACAAATCAAACATTTCTGGCGAGCACAAGATAATAACTTAAGTTTGTGTACATGTCAAAAATAATGGCACAAAGCTACTTTGTATTGAATTCAATAGTTTTCAGAGAAGTGATTGGAATTTTTTACGCGTTTAACAGAAAAGCAACAATATAAGTATCAAGGAATACCGTTATACTCGCATATAGACGAGTCCAACTGCAAACAACATAGACCCTGATCTGCCGTCGCATAATGCGGTTGTTTGTTCTGCTAATTATTCCTAACAAACTGAGTAGACCCAGATCTACTTGCGCATTATGCGACGGCAGATCAGGGTCTATGTTGTTTAATGTTGGACTCGTCTTATATGCGAATATGCCTATTTGTTTAGAAAGTTGGACGGGATAAAAGAGTGATCAAACCTTGCTGGTATTGAAGAATAACAGTCAAGAGAACAAAAGTATTAAATTGATGATTTCAAACATTGGAAGGATACACGTCAATGTTTTAAAAAGATACATATTTACAGATAACATGAAATGATCATAAAAGGGAAATTATGGCAAACCAAATTGGTATTTATTCGAAAAATTACATATCTCATGAACTATATAAGATATCACATAAACATTATAAGATATCGCATAAACATTATAAGATATCGCATAAACATTATAAGATATCGCATAAACATTATAAGATATCGCATAAACATTATAAGATATCGCATAAACATTATAAGATATCGCATAAACATTATAAGATATCACATAAATTTACAGTTACAGGTTTGCTTACAGGTTTCACACTTATTTCCAGATGCAAGAACCGCTATGTGAAGGTATAAAACTTTTACCTGACGACGAGGCATTTGATTAAGACAACAACACAGACTCAAAAGTTAAAGTCTTCAAACTTACACCATGAACTAGTCTTGGTGCAATATTATAGTGACCAGGGTCAAGTTTGTGATTTTCAGTACTGACATTCCTAAATTCCTAAAAAATATCTCACAGCAAAAAAGCATACTTTTATGACTTCTAGATCTCCACGTGTTTGAAGGTTAAAATGTTCCATTGTATCATGTATATACTCGTAGTCGACACTTTATATGTTTTGAATCATTCAGTGATAAGTAAAACGTGTCTAAATCTTTCAAATCTATATCTGTATTCGTAAATGGGTGAATATCTTTTATCAGATATTGAGGTATTATGCCTATAAAATGTTTAATTTTTCCTGTAAACTAATTATCATTTAAATTGTTGATCCGTGTGTTTTATGGATTGTCCCATAAATCTAAACATATATATATATATATATATATATATATATATATATATATATATATATATATATATATATATATATATATATATATATATATATACTTAATTTTACTTTTAACTGTTATTTGGCTGCCTTTTTTCGTGCGTGAACCTGTCAACTATTATATGCTTATTGAATGAATATATTTCTCGTTGACTTTTACCTCTGGATTATTTTGTATACAAACAATTTCAGGTAGTTTCATCAGTTCACATCTATTCAATGAATTTAGTGACTTTGTCCTGTGGTAAACATTTCTATACTCTACTTACTCTTCATCCTGGGTTGGTCGTTTCATAGATCTGATCATTAAGACTAATTGAGCTTTCACCGAAACTAATTGTTGAATTTTTCGAATAATGACCTTCTTCAAATATGGCTCAATATCATTGAAAAATGCATAAAAATCCTGAGAGCCACCATCTTAACATTTATATTCATTGACGTTTCTGTTAAGTGAATATATCAGTCCTTGAGTGATAATTTTGTTTTAATTATCCCTATTAGCAGGTTCTAATTCTTTTCAAGTTGAAAATCGTATTAAAGTTGGTTCCAATTTTTTCTTTTAGCTTGTTTAGGTATTGGCAAATGTATTGGAAATGTACATTATTTGTTTATGTAACAAAGAAAGTTTCAGTATATATTTCAATATTTTGACTTATTTAAATAGAATGTATGTTGGTACATATTTTTACAAAGAAAATTCGTGTATTACTAATCAGTAAGAAAGAGCGGAAGAAAGAAAATGTACGTGTAAATAAAAGCAGTGGAGGAATGGACTGCTGAATTACATTTCCTGTTCTATTAGTATAAAAATGTATCATTCTATGCTTCTAAATCTTTTTCATAAATGAAAAAAAAATTACATATGCAATTTATTATGGTTTCATGTAACTTACTGTTCACTCGAAATTATTAATGGAGGTTATAATTTCGTTTTTCCGTTAGCAGTAATATCCATGAAATTAAATCCACCACGAAAAATAGTAAAATTATTCTTTGGCTTTAATGTAAACAGAATGACCACAGCAAATTTTACCTTCAAAAAAATGTATCTTTACGCCCAAACCATGCAATTTTATCCCTTTGAATATTTAGGATCTTTCGATGCGTTGACCGTATATTTCCGTGTATAATGCGCACCAAGCTGTGCAACAACAGAGAATCATAATGCATCTGTTGGGAATCGGTTTAAATTAAAGACTGATTATCAGTTTCAGCAGAACCAATCAACCATATATTTTGATTGCTTGCAGTAAAAGACATCAAGAGAGCAGAAAACAGATCAAGGAGACATTGGTCGCATTATATGTGAACGGGGCTCTTAAACCAGTTCCAGCATCCAGAAGGCGTGTGCGACGAGAGCCAGTTCCATCATCCCGCCGAAGTGGTAGGCGGGTGCTGAAACATGAGCCAGAGATTGACGCACGGCCAACGCTTGACGCGCAGAAGATCGAGTTAACCCATGACGCCCTAAACAGAATTCTAGAGGAACATTCATTTACACAGCTGCAGAGACCTAATCCAGCACCACGCCGGATTGGCAGGCTACGGCAACTGCCCGACTTTGTAGAGCGACGGGGTAGAGTCAACGCTATTGTGAAAGACTACAACACCACAATGCCTGAAAATCATGAGCTCGTGGCAGACTCCTTAGCATTTCTTAATGCTGTGGCGCTTAGGGTATATGCTATCATTGAGAGGGAGCTCAGGAACCTTGATGGCCTAATGTTGAGCCTCGTTCTGACGACATAGACGGAGAAAGCCATGTCAAACCAAGAAAACGTTTACGATAAAGAAGCTGAGATGGCAACCACAAAAGTGACAACCTGGCTTCGTACAGACGCCATAGTCGGACTGCGCAGCGATAAGCTTGAGCAGCTTGTTGCCAAGATAGTGCTGTCATACTTAAGTTCATTAAAAATTACATGCGCGAGGGGTCTGGATGGGCATTTTGCTCGCTGGGAAGCGTTTGACATTAGTGTGTCGTCACTAGAGGAAAGCAGCGCAAGTGCCATCCTAGCCTTCCAGAATCCCCATCGCAAGATGCGTGTTCCATACATCATTTATGCGGGTTTCGAAGCGCTGAACATTCAGGTCGAAGGCCCTACCAGCAATCCAGATAAAAGCAGCACGCAGAAAATCGGTGACCAGGTTCCATGTAGCTTTTGCTTTATGGTCATTTGCTGTGATGGAGTATCCAAGGAGCCGGTGTTATACCGAGGCAATGAGGCTGTCATCACTTTCATCCAGTGCCTCGAGCGAGAGATCAGAGAGGTGCTCCGAAATCCACGGCAGATGGTGTTGAGTGAAGACGACTGTAGGAATTTTCAGGAAGCGGTAGACTGCCACGTCTGTGACAAGAAACGTCACCAGAACCGCGTGTGAGACCACTGCCATATTATTGGAAAATACCGTGGAAACGCCCATCAAGCATGCAATCTCAAGCTGCGCATCCACCCGAAAAAATAAAGGTGCCTGTTGTGATTCATAATCTGCGCGGCTACGTTGGTCACCTGATCAGGAAGGCCGTCAAAACAGCCTCGTCGGAACATCAGCGCCATTCCAAACATCATGGAAAAATACATGACGTTCTCACATGAGCACTACAGTTTGCTGACAGCTTCCAGTTTATGAACAGCAGCCTCGAAAAAACTGGCTACAAACATGCCTAAGGAGGTGTGTCGCGCCACAGCACAGTACATAGCCCTCCGGGAGGGAACAGTGGAGCACGACATTGACATTTAGCTTAGCAAAGGCATCATCCCATACGAATATATTAGCATCTGGGAGCGATTTGAAGAAACGCAGCTTCCACCAATCGATGCCTTCTACAGCCAACTCAGTCACACATGTATAACCGAAAATGAATATGAGCATGCCCAGAGCGTGTGACAGACCTTTGGCTGCAAACCATGAGCGACTATCACTATCTCTACCTAAAGACCTGCTAGCGGACGTGTTTGAAGCCTTCCGTGACACCTCTCTACAACCCTAGGACCTTGACCCAGTTCACTATTATAGTTCGCCGAGTATGAGCTGGCACGCCCTTCAGAAGAAGACTGGTGTTAAATTTGAGCTACTGACAGACATCGATATGAAAATATTTTTTGAGAAGGGAATCCACTGTGGCATTTCGATGGTGAGCCGTCGTCATGCGAAAGCGAACAATTTCGATCCGCCAGATCTTGTGCTGATCACGAAGGATTGACCAAACAGTTACATTCTTGAAGTAGACCTCGAGTATCCGAAGGAGCTTCATGACGCACACAGAGACTATCCGTTGGCTCCTGAGGCGATGATCGTTCAACAGGATTGGCTGATCGAGTAACAGCGCGATTTGGTGAGGGAACTGGGCGGGGGGGGGGGGAGGGGGGCGGGGAGGAGCTTAAGTTCATTAAAAGCGTCAAACTCGTTCCAAGCCTGCAAAAATATGTGTGTACACAAAGCTTGGAATGCGTGTAAGCAAGGTCTACCGGACACTGGAGTTTGACCTAAACCCGTGGATGGCCCCATACATACAGCTTAACACTGATCTCAGGACCAAGGTTACATCGGAGTTTGAAAAAGATTTCTTCAAGCTGATGAAAACTCAGTATTCGGGAAGACCACGGAAAACCTGCGGAAGTGGATCCGGGTGGATCTGGTGAGGCCTGTGAGTGAGGAAGACAAGCTGCGACGCCCTGATTGCTGACCTGGCGTTTCAGAGGACGGACAATATTTCAGACGCAAACTTGTTGCCGTTCATTCCACAAAGATCAACCTGAAGTTAAACCGCCCAATCTGTGCCGAGCAGGCGATCCTTGACTTAAGCAAGCTCCTCAAGTACGACTTTTACTACGGTCATATCAAGGCGCGCTATGGTGGAAAGGCGGCCCTGCTATATACAGGCACCGACATCCTGCTACTGCAGATTGAGACTGCCGATGTCTTTTGCGACATGGCTAAAGATGCCAGCATCTACGTCACAAGCAGATACCCCCGTGAGCATCCACTCTACAGTCTACAGCATGGCTAACAAGAAGGTCGGAGGCATGTTTAAAGATGAGTGCGGCGGTCAGCCAATTGCCGAGTTCGTTGGCCTCCGCCCCAAGATGTACAGATTTCCGAAGGCTGACAGCGTTGATATCAGCAAGGCCAAAGGCATTTCGCGGACGGTAGTAAAAGCCGATCTTCGGCACTGCCTCTACCTGGAGTGCCTTCAAGAGAAAAAGAGTTTCGGCACACTATGACTTCGTTACGAAGTAATGGCCATGAGATGGGGGTATACCGTAAAAACAAGACGAGCCTATCTCCGCTGGACACTGAAAAAGGATTGCCAAATTCGGCATCACAACGCGGGCATATGGTTACTACCTCAACGAGCTCTTTGACTTCGTCGAGTGATGCGATAAGTAAGAACACCGGATGGTGGTAGCTGAGTATCTTCAGGCACAATCTGTAGTTCCTCGCCCCACTGCCAGAAAGACGGTATATAGATGGCTGGCCTGGGATGTCAAAACTATCAACCAGTGTCAACACCTTGAATGACCACACAGGGTCGATGGCACGGAGTTATCCTCCTTCCAGCTCTCCAAACGCATATAGGTACCGCACTGGGTGTTCGATTCCGAGAGTTTATATAAAGGACGGTTTCACGAATGGTGTCAATAGGTCTCTTGCCTGTACCCCACCGTTTAGAGCCGCCACAACGTCAGACAGCCGCCTCACCAACTCAGTGCTGTGCTTTGCAGGCGCGCTCGCCGTATCGGCTGCAAGCAACATCTCCTGGGCGTACTGATGCACAAACAGCCGCTCAGCTAAAGTACGATTGAACCTCTCCATAATGCCCTGCACATGATTGACGACGGCCTCGACCCGCCTCACCTGCACGTTGTGCTTAGCCAAGTGCTGCGACGCAGCGCCCATAAACACCCGGTCGGGGTCAATCTGCAGCAGTCTGGGCTACTTCAGCGGACCCCGCTTGTAGATACGCGACAAAGTATCGGTTATATTGGAAGCTTTCTTGGTGGTCAAGGTCGCAGCCTCCTTGTAACGGCTGGTGACATCAACCACTGTCAACGCATACTTGTGCAGCGCTTGCCGCGGCCCGTGCTTGTCGCTGTCGTACGGCAAAAACAATAGATCGACCTGGTGCTCCTCGTTAGGGTTTGAAACATCAAATTGCGGCCGGGGGATTTTGCAAGGTACTGGTAGGTAAATCTGCCACATAGCCTGCTTTTTGAACCACGCCATGGCAGCATCTTGTGAGACATTAGCGGCTTCTGCCATCTTTTAACCGTTGCCACACCCTTCCAATAACCTCGCGGGCTGTAATATATCGCCGTTAGCAGTCATTCCGACGTCCACAAGCGCTGTGAGTATACATTGTGTTTGTTATTATAGCTCTTGAGTTACAACGCTAATATATATATATATATATATATATATATATATATATATATATATATATATATATATATATATATTACTGCTACTACGCTCTTGAGCAGGGAGAAGCTTTGCCATAAAAGTACTTGTAAGCCACGAAACCCACGATGGCGAGACCCCAAACAATAAACATCAGCTCGTATTATTAGCTCAGGCGATGGTGTGTAGATGTCAGCAAGCTTGGGCTCATCTCCAAGCTCGCCGTCCAGGATACCGTCAGCGAATATTTCTGCTCTCTGAGCAGACACTAGGTAGTACTCGCGTTCGGCTTCGACAATGTCTTCATAGGCTTTTTATGCGAGATGTTGGCCAAGCAAACGCTCGTTGAGGTAATCGAGGCACTCGCTGTGCTTGCGTTGGTGCTCAGCCTGGAGCTGTTCCACTGCCTTATCGTGGCGGATGCGTTCTTCGTCTGCTAATTTTTTTATTTCTGTCTGAGAGAAGAGGTAATTTGAGCCGGTGAATACGATGGGATTAACAAGCGCCCCGACAACCACGAGAGCAATCTTAGCCATCCTTTAGGATGCGGTCGTGATGATATTAGCAGGAATGATGCCTTGTTTAATTAGCGAGAGCGCTGTGACGGTAATTCCTTTGCTGCCTCTTCAAAATCGAGACGCCCGAGGTAGGTCGGTTGCATTCTTAACAAGCGTTTTGCAGCTATGGTATACCCGACCTCAAGAGATCCAAGCATGGTACCATGGTACAGTAAAGTTTCGAGGGCTTTGGCGTATGGTGGCGTAGACATCTTTTGTTATTGCTGTGAAGAAGCACAAGAGCAAACGATAAGCGTTATTCCATATGTAAGGGGTCCGGCTGCTGTCTAATAGGAGGTGCAGGGAGCTCATGGGTTATGCTGTTTTAGCTGAGTTGGTGTATGGTCGCCAGCGTTCTGCCAGGCGCAGGCGTAGAGGAGGCTTGCAGCAGGAAGAACTAAGACGCCCCAGAGAACATAAGGCGTTATTTCATGATCTTTGCATTCCGTTCCCAGCGCCCCGCCTGGAACGCCTGCGTGCGTGCCGGCAGTCTTTTTTTTCTTGTTGCTGTTTCATCTGTGCTGAAATCGCGACATTTGACCTTAGTGACTTGGGTCACTCCCTATGGTGGTGCTTGCACGCTTGCGCGCTTGTCGCTCGGTTCGCCGCGTTCATATTCTTCGAGCTGCGCTGAATCCATTTTCGATGCTGAGCGGCGTTCTTTCATTAAGGCGGCCAGCTTTTTACCAGTGGCCACCCGACCAGGACTTTTTACCTTAGAAACTTGTGTCGATCCATGTGGCGGTTCCTTCCTTGGTTCCTGTGGCGGTTCCTTCCTTGGTTCCTGTGGCGGTTCCTTCTTTGGTTCCTGTGGCGGTTCCTTCCTTGGTTCCTGTGGCGGTTCCTTCCTTGGTTCCTGTGGCGGTTCCTTCCTTGGTTCCTGTGGCGGTTCCTTCCTTGGTTCCTGTGGCGGTTCCTTCCTTGGTTCCTGTGGCGGTTCCTTCCTTGGTTCCTGTGGCGGTTCCATCCTAAGTTACGCTTGTGCAGATAATACCTTTTCGGTTCTTCTCAGATTCCTGCACTTGAAATACAAGTGGGCGGAGATGCTCGTTAAGGACGTTTGAACGATCGAATAATATTTTGAGATCATTTAAGAGTTGATCGGCGTTGTCAATCGGCAGATAGCGGCTAACCGCGACCGTATATAGCCCAAGCAGAGACGTCCCCAGCGATGATGTCATCCTAGCCCTTGGTTTAACTTCGTATAAGGCGTGAGTCTTGGCGACCTCCTCATCATTCATCGCCATGAGGCCGTGTAAAGTGAGATGGCGACCAGGTATTCTTTCGTTGCGCAGCTCCCTTCGCACTTGTGCACGCACCTGCTTTTGAGTTGCAATCTGCCGGCTGTAATTGGTCTGCAAATCCCAACAACTCTTCGACATTCATGTTTGGCGTCACGCCTACATGTCTTGCTTTAACAGTAGCAACTACCAGAGATCGTGTAAGTCTTTGGATGATACGGTTGGTTGCGCGCTTAGCTCTAAGTAGCTGGCATATAAGACTAAGGTCCCAAGGGTTAAAACCTGGCTGGAAAGGTACGTTATATCAAGCCACAACATGCTCGGTGGTAGCCTTAGCGACAAGCATGACCGGGAACAAATTTATATAAGACTGGCAGCTCTGTTCGCATCCATATTTTTCAGAAACTCGTTTCTGAGAAAGTCACTTGCTTCAACCCGGCTCTCAGGCTCGGTGACAGTATTTTCTCGCAGCACGTCTTTGAATCAATCTTCGTCCTTGCGTTAATAGAGCGCGATCCATGACGTCTGCTCACGAAGGTCCTTGGCGACCACGTTGTTTCTCTGGGTAATAACTCAAACGTTGATTCCGGCACCGACACTGACATAAGCGAATTTTGTTGGAGCCGTTTCTTTATGCCAGACGCCCGAAAGAAAGGCGCAGACATCCAGCAGAAAGAGCGTGGTAGTGCCATCAAACCATTTTGCTAGGTCAGAGAGCAGGTCATCGCTCGGGGTTGATCAAAAATACTTCCTTGCAGATAATGACGACGGAATCAAAGCGGCCCTTAAATTCTGTTTCGAAACGTTCACAGGCGAAAACGCTTTTGCCATAACCGCGGCAGCTAGCGATCATGACGCAGTCTGAAGGCAAGTTTTCGAAGATTTGTAGTCGCCCCGACGGCGGCAAGCGCTGCACGCTTGCTCAGACGAACTGACCATTTTGGATGCTGAGCTGCGCGTCCATGATGATAAATCCATATACGTCTAACACATCTGCCGCCTGGGCCGTCTTTTCAGCTTGCAGCGTAACCCCTTCGCTCGTATTTTCTATGTGTCGTTCCGACCCGTGGAGCGTGTGGTCTCCCGAGGTCCTCATATCAAGGACCAGGGCGAACTTGTTCTGGTAAAACTCACCAACATGTAACTCAGGCAGCTTAACGTCCTTAAAAAACTCCATCGCCATTACCTTCGGGGCCTCCTCCCACTGTTGGAATCGCGTTTGGCACTGGGCATAGATTTGGTTTGGGACGTCCTCGATTGTCACTGACACCTTGTTTATGAGGGGTTTATAGAAGTGTTCAATGTCGTTTGCAAAATCTTCACTTTGTGTTGGATCCTCGAAGTGCAAAACTCTCGTTTGCATGCTTTTATAGGGAGTGCTGAGGTTGATATTCCACACACTATCACTCTTATTCACCACCACCCTGCGATGGCGCAGAACTCGAGAACACAGAATCGCCACTTTTCCCATGTACTGATTGATAATCACGTGGGCCAGGCCCAGGTGAGTAACGGTGTTGAATTCCAGCGTGATTCCGCTGATGGTGTACCTCGCCTTGTTATTAGCTTCATCACTGGTGGTCCTGCTGTGGATCACCCCGCCTTAGCCGTTGAACGTCATTTAAAAGGTGAGACGGTCTGAGAGGCCGGACTGGTAGTACGGCATGTAGTCATTTAGCAGTTCGAAGTCGAGAGACGCGAAGAAGCGGTTTTCAAACGCGGCATCGTAGACACATCGGGCTGGGTGGTTTTAACGGCATCGCCAGCGCTGACACGCAATGCGGCAGTGTTTACGTTATGTACACCCTGACAGAGCGCGTTGGTCCTCTCTTTTTCCGTTCGTCAGAGATCCTTGCAGACACCCCGGTAGTCTGCGTCGTTAATGCAGGCAAATTCATTTCCTTCAAGCATTATACTGAACTTTTTAACGATAGCGCGACCAAGTTTTTTACGATCTTGCGGTTGGTATCTGCACCTCCATTCGAAACAATTGTAAATGTCAACATAGCGGTACCTGGCATAATGACATCGTTCTCGTTGAGGTTTGGAAATCAGACGAGCAGATGCTCTATTTGATCTGTGGTGCTTGTGTTGTTGGTCACACCAATGGTGCTGCGGACCCCTTATACACTGAGCGCACGTCAGAGGGAGCAAAATGGGTCGAGTTTGTTTCCGTATTGAGACGACATACTCGCGGTGCTATTGGAATTTACGCGCCCGATCTTCAATAAGCGAGCATAACTACATCACCATGGCTGAAGGTGGTGAGATGGAGGAGTTTGGCCCTCGTGAGGCCTATAAGCCCCATGATGCTGAAACAGCTGAAACCTTATTTGCCCACGAAGTAATTGAGTCAGAAGAACTGCCGACGGAAACCCCTTCTTGGGCTGGCAGCAGCAATGTACCAGACGAGTTGAATCAAGAAGATGTTGTATCAACGGGAAGACTAGAACAACGCCTAGCTGAGATCGATGCGTATCGCAAAGGACTGGGGTTTGGAAAGCGCGAAATCAGTCTAACGTTTACGGCAAAACGGAACGGCGCCCTAGCAGTGAAGTGAAGTAAAAAAAATGGTTTCTGCTAACAGCGAAAAACGATCCAAGAAACTTATTAGCCCATCAACTCTATAAAAACATGAGGGGGGGGGGGAGGATAATTTCGTCCGAGCGTTAGGTCTCACAAAGGAGCGGCTCTTGGCCGAAGCACAAAGAATGCTCGCCATGGCTCGAAAAGAGATGCCAACCGAAACCGCCATAGGCGTGCCGATAGATTATGAACTACTCGTTGCAGCGGGATCAGAGGACACATAGCTCAAGGAAGCGGCATCACATGAACGACACACCCTCCCAATGCGAGAGATTCTTGGTCTCAACGCGGCGCTTCAAAGGATGCCTGGCAAACTTATAAATAACCTCTCGAAGCTTACAGAGCTCGATAACCATATCGCCGTAGAAAATAAACTGCTGACTAGCGTGAAAAACGACACGAGCCTATCCAATTAGGAAAGAGATAGGATGAGCCAGGAGATACGAGATCACATTAAAAACCTAGAAGAAGAACGCGATTCTCTGCTAGAGGCTTCCAACAGTAACCGAAAAGGACTTCGCACCCAGTTTAGCTGGATAATAGAGACCATCAAGATAATTCTGTACGAGTGCACAATCCTAACCCAGAGGCTGAGTACACTCTTCCGCGAACAGGGCATCACCATAGCCTCGATTCTCACCACGCTGAAGCTCATCATAAGCACGCTTGTGCGTGCAGTAGCGGGAACCGATGTCACGGGCGGCACACCGCCAGCGCTAGCCCCAGCACCTAAACCAGAATCCGGCGGGGCAAAAGAATGGAAAAAAGCATCTGGAGCAGCTGGCTGCTATGCTGCCAGAATTACTGGGGGTAATGTGTCGTTCTTACTAAACACCGCTGACAATGCCATTGGCTGGCTGGCTGGCCGGAGATCTCGTGATGCTTGTCATCACGATAGCTGTCGCGTTATTTGCCGTTCTGCGTGATCACTTCGAAAAGCGCAGCCAACACTACCAGTCGTTCAGACGGCGCTTTCAAAAGCGTTCAGCGGAGAAACCAGATGACTAAAAGCCCCACTGTGAGGCCGAACACGACTAGTGACGTTTTATTGGATTCGGGGTCTTCGGCTTCTTTCGACGCCTGTATTTTTGGCCTGGTGCTGGTTTGTACCACCGCTGCCAGCGTTCCGCCTGCATTCGGGGCAAAGCCGACCTCTTCATGCTTTGTCTTCTGGGCTTGCTGTGTCTTCGCGGCTTATGCTCACGGCTCTTGTCCTTGTATCCTGGACACGTTGATGTTAACGTTGGTTCCAACCTCCATGTCGTCGGTCGCCTCCTGAATGTTGTTGTTATACCCAGCATATGTGCCAACTTTAAGCTCCATGTCAGACGTAATCATGTAAAGGCCACCACCGAGTACGTAATCTAGTTTAGTCATCGAATTTGGGATGTCATCAGAGCCTGAGAATTCTGCGTTTACGAGCATAAAAACTGAATTTGGACGTCGAGTGCCTGACCTCCTCCGATTATTGAAGCAAGCGTCTGGGAATCAGCACCAAGCATTACCCAAACATACGCCTGCATGCTATCATTGAAATGCACCACTCCATGGTGGGTGAAGCCTTGCGACTTGTCCAGCATAAAGTACACAACCCCATTTTTAGTCGCTCCATCCTCGTCCTGCGCAAAATATGCAACATGCTGTTTTTCGCCTGTCGGATCCCCAAACATATAATGATCGGTTTCATATAGTGGGGTCTGGCACTTTGGCGGGGAGGTTTTCCCATATTCTGGGGCCAGATTTATGGACTGCTCCTCTGGAGATGTAATTGATATACATCACTCCCAGGCCATTGCTGATGCCATGTTTTATCTCCCAGTCGTCCCCTATATTCACGAAAAAGTTTTTACAGATGGCCTCGTATTCTTTCATGTCAATGCTGTTTTCGAACGCGTCTCACCCCGTTTTGCCTGGAATTGGTGACTTCATCTGACTGGGAATCTTTCTCACCTGGTAGTAAACGTGAAAGCGGTAAAAGCTTCTCGCCAATGCTGGTAGTCCTACACTTGTAATCGTTTCGACTGGCAACAGGTGATCGCGGACGCTAACGCCACAACCAGTGGTAGCGCACCATACAGCCAAGTTTACTTTATTTTGTCCGAACCTCATTTCATAGTCTGCATTTCCTGAGCTCCAGTGGTTATAAACCTCCGCTATTACAGCTGTTTCAGTGTGGGGCAGTGCGTACTTTTCAAACACGTCGAGCAATTTGTCGTTTCTGAATGAGGCGTTATCCAGCACGTATGCATTGAGGTTCAGCAACACCTGACAAATCTGCGCTCTCTCTGCGTCGCTATAGTTAAAGACACTGCATACGCTATATTTCGAGTAGCTATTAAAGCGTTGTGCTTGTGGCAATACCATCGTAATCATTCTAATCAGTCTTTCACGCAACAGTAATGTCAGCACAAGTGCGAAATATAGCATTAACCAATCCTCTAGATAGGCCGGTCATTCTGGAGCGTGTGATCCCCACCAGCCCCTCTACCTATGTATCACTCTGAGAGATTACGTACAGGGTGGGGTGGTACAACATTTCGGATGAGCTTTGTAATAACACGTGCGGTTTATTGACCCCGTTACTGGAGGTCCGGGACCCAATAAAAAATATACGCACTGGTCAAAATAATAAAGGATAACATTCCTCAAAATAACTATTAGTTACAGCATGACGACTGGGCGTGCCAGCATCGCGAGTGCCATCGTCGATAAGGTTGAAATCCCCTAAGTTGTTGATCTCGAGCCACTTAGGGAAATTTTTGGATTTCAGGAGAGTATCGATACGTTTCTTGTTACACCTGGTAATATTATGTCGGCCGCATATCTTCCAAAGTTTACAATATCCCGCGGCTCTACGTCCATCTAGACCATATCAATCTCACGGGGAACATTTTGGACGAAAAACAGAAAACGCTCTTGCATGTGATTCATGTAGGAAGCGAGCACTATGGAGGGAGGTGGACCATTACCTTTGGATCGCCGCACTGGTGCAAACTTTGTGAAAGCGGCATTTCGGAGCTCTCAGCCCGTATCTTAGACGACAAAAACATGCAAGTCAAATTGCTAGATTGCACGACCAACCTCGAAATTAAAGACGAGTGCTAAATATTGACACAACGAGTCTGCCGACTGGTCCTGGTTTCCATTTTGGCGATGGAAGCCCACTCGGGACATCTCTTCCATTCCGCGTGTCTAGAAGAGGGTGGTGACTGCTCTGCAGGCGAAAAGCAGGCATACATAACAACGGCCAATCTTACCAAGTTTGTGACACAGGACTAGGTAGCGGCACCAGCACCTGCATGGCTCGAAAAAGCCGCCCCAACTTTTTAAAAGGAGGATTTTGTGTACTTAACGGCAAACATAATTACATCAGTTGGTGGGATTACGGCAATAAATGCGTCCGTTTTGTATTGCTGGGATTCAGCATAAGACTTTCAAAACGTTGATGGTTTTACACTCAGCAATGATAACAACACTATCACCGTCCCTGGCGCCGGTTTTTACTTCATTACCTCCAGGGGAGTCGAGGTGACGGATCATGGGCATCTATTGGAATCAGTATAAATGGGGTCTTAGTGACACATAAAGGCAATACTGCCGTTCTGGCCAACGCCTCACACAAAAGATTTACAACTAACTTTGCGTCTAAGTTTGCCACCGGAGACACCATTGGGTGTAAAGGTCTCAATGTCAGCGCACAGACAACGGAATTTCCAACTACTCTAACCATCTTTGACCTGCTCTTAGCCACGAATGTGGCAAGTAATTAAAACTCATGTAGCTTAACGCAATAGCCTTAGCAAGCCTTGGCAAACCATGTGGGAACAACCAAACATACACGTGGAATATTAATCATTGGTGCCAGCTGAAACAGCAGACAGTCCCGCATTAGTGGTCGATGATGGAGTATTGGAGCAGCTCGCAAAACCAGCGCGTGACATCGACAAGGAATACAAAACCCTGGTGGAAGAGTATCTGCACCAACATGGGGTGACATGCCCCCGTTGACATTAAGATGGAATGAGGATGCCAAAGTAGATAGACATTGAGCACTCGGGCCACCCAGGGCACCCTGAACCAACCCGTGATCAGATAGGGGTTATTGCGCTTTAGCTACAGCAGAAACAAAACCCAAAAGTACGACCCGGAAGAGTCTCAGACTCAATTGTTACTATAATGCCGTTGTAGTATTTGACAAAACTGAATTAACGCCGATAACATTTCCGTTGGGGAATGCAGGTCCCTCTTTTACTCGTGTCCCCAAGGGAAAAAGAAGAGTTATAATCGGAAAAACTGCGTTCTGCCGCATCATAGTACCTGGTCAGAAAAACAAACAGTCACCGAGTCTGCATAGAGAATACATGGTATCTTTGATTCTTGGTGAGCGTGGAAGTGAAGAAGGCCATGTTATTTACAATTCTAGTGATATTAAGGAAACATATAATTTTTCGACATCACTGCCGTCTCGCCAGTAAAATGCGGAAACTGGTTAGAGGTGCGTATCCGCAGAGGAGCAAATACATAACCCAACTCTCCTAAGTAATTAAACTTTCATATCACGTTGCTCACAGAGGAGTTATAATGTCGCTATATCCCAAACTCCAACACTCGAATGAGTTTTGCCTGAAAAAATGAAACTCAGTGGTTCTGTTTATTTAGAAATAAAGGAATTTCAGAACTTTTTTTCCTCTTCTGTTCAAGGTTAATTTATGTTACCAAATTTATTGCATACCTGTAGCTCACATTACTCATATTTAAATCGACTTTACTGAAAAAAGTGCATGTATGTTCTGCTGTTGCTGCTTTTGTTTATTTATATTTTTCCAAACCTCACATAAACATTCTTGCAATAATGTAGGAGACCTTTGTATCATTTAGCACATATCCCTAGATATGAAATCCGAAAGTGGCACACAAATCCTGTTATTAATAATAAACAAGTAGGAAAAAAAAGAAAAAAAATTAACATTGATGATGAAAAACTCGTCATTGCATAAGGCATCTCTAAGGCAGTAGACTGATATTTGTGCTAAGGTTTCAAATTAGAGGCCAGAAATATGGCTGACTGTAGCTATCACCGACGTAAAGTTTACATTATTTTACCTCAAAGTGACCTTGAACTGTAATGATTTGAATAATAATAATAACAATAATGATAATAGTAATGTATTATTCATAGAAGGTAACTCAGTTTGTACAAAAGTATTCTCTCTTGAGGTCTTCTCTACAACCTATTTATGTATATATACATTATTTAATAAAAGTTCAAACTGAATACTTTTTTTTTGTTTAACATGTAGTCAAAGCAATCATTTTGTTTAAATCACGGAGAGAATTTGATTGTTTTACATTAAAAAACAAACTGTTCCAAAGAATCACTGAAATTAAATGCTCTTTTTAAAGCAATGTATTTTAGTTTTTGGTAGCAAAAGATTCCTGGTTCTACAGAATGTAATGCGTAATTTGATTGTATCTGACTAAATACAGGTCTTGTAGATATTATGGTGCAGTTCCATGTAGAGCTTTAGGTACTAAAACAGCTTTATAGCAATCAGTTAATTTGTCAATTTCCATCCAACTTAATTTTTTCAACAGAGGTTCAGAAGGTGAATCAAAAGATTACTGAAATGCACACATGCTGCTCTTTGGTGTAAGTTTAAAATTCTGTCAATATCTTCTCTGGAACAATTTCCCCATATGCTAAGACAATCTTGCTGTGGTTGAATGTATGCATTAAATTATAGGAATGAGGTATCTCTTTAATTTGGCAAGCAGTGCTATCTTTGAAGAAAGCAATTTACTTTCATGATTAACCTGTACACCCCACTGATGAAATATGACAACAGGAATGCCAAGAAGTTTATGATTAGAAACATTTTTGATGGTTGTATTCTAAAGATTTAACGAAGATGATGCTGGTCTATGTCAGCCAATTGCAGTTATTAACATGATGGTCTATGTCAGCCAATTGCAGTTATTAACATGCTGGTCTATGTCAGCCAATTGCAGTTATTAACATGCTGGTTTATGTCAGCCAATTGCAGTTATTAACATTCTGGTCTATGTCAGCCAATTGCAGTTATTAACATTCTGGTCTATGTCAGCCAATTGCAGTTATTAACATGATGGTCTATGTCAGCCAATTGCAGTTATTAACATGCTGGTCTATGTCAGCCAATTGCAGTTATTAACATGCTGGTCTATGTCAGCCAATTGCAGTTATTAACATGCTGGTCTATGTCAGCCAATTGCAGTTATTAACATGCTGGTTTATGTCAGCCAATTGCAGTTATTAACATTCTGGTCTATGTCAGCCAATTGCAGTTATTAACATGCACTTATTCTGATTTAGAAACACATTCTTCAAATCTTAATTTAACTTTGTTCGGGTGGCAGACAAATATGCAGCAGAAGCAAGTGTTGCAATCGAGTCTGTATTGGAGCTCTTAGCAGTAAGGTAATTAATAAAGATTAAAATTAACAATAGACCAAATACTGACCGTTACAAAACACCAGCCTTAACAACTGCAGAAGATGTAGTGCTACCTATACATACATGCTGTCTTCAGTGTTGAAGATAAGAAGCTAAGCAGCTGAGGACATTGTCATCAAAATTATAGCATTGTAGATATGGATACTGAGATCTACTAAATGACATGCCATTTTTCTAAAGTCTATATAAACAAAACACGTCTTATTTCCATTATTCAGTTCATCTATGCAAAAGTCAGCAATTTTTTTTAATAGGTCTGTTTGACATTAATGGAATTCCAAAACCAGACTGCTCATGGTGCAAAAGATTATTTATCATTCAGCAGCGAGTAAACAAGGTTAGTGACATTTTTTTCAAAGACAATAAATAGTGTTGGTAAAACTAATATTGGCCTGTAGTTACTGGGATCATACTTTACTCCACTCTTAAAAATGATTGTTACTTTAGCACATTTAAAAAGGTCTGGGTATTCATTTGTCATAATATTTTGGTTAATTATATGTGACTGCCTCTAATCCAAAATACCTATCAGACCTCACCCACATGTACACCCTTTCTAGATACTTACGATCCTCTTCGGACACTCATATTCTCATTATTCCCACTATCAAAATGAAGTCCTACAGACAACGTACTTTGCATACCAGGGCCCAGCTACCTAGAACAAATTGACTGTTGAACTTAAGACACAATGACACTGTGATCTCATTCAAGAGTGCTCTTAAAACTCACCTATTTCGACTGCAAGAACAGACTTAAGACTTAGCAATGTTTCCTTAGTTTAATTATTTTCAGCACGTTTTTTGTTTGTAATTTCATGGTGTTTGTTTTTTTGCAATCGTGTCCATATATATGTCCTGATGTGTTAATTAATATTGTAAAGTGCTTAGAGCTTCTAAAGATTTAGTGCTGTACTAAGTCCTCATTATTATTATTATTATTATTATTAGACATAGCAATTACTGACGCTGAAAGTTTCAACAACTTTGGTCTAATACCATAAAGTCCTGCAGCTTTATTGACATTCATACTAATTAATGTTTCATACTAATTGATGTTTCATACTAATTAATGTTTCATATTCATCTGTTTCTGATATAAACGGAAGTGATAAATGAGATTTTCTAGACTTTTTGACATTCCAGGATTCAAATTTCTATGTTCCTCACAAAGTTTATCTTAAAGTTCACGAAGTATTTGTTAAAAACAT
This sequence comes from Margaritifera margaritifera, assembly GCA_029931535.1. Taxonomy (NCBI): domain Eukaryota; kingdom Metazoa; phylum Mollusca; class Bivalvia; order Unionida; family Margaritiferidae; genus Margaritifera; species Margaritifera margaritifera. The sequence goes on along the minus strand of JAQPZY010001290.1, from coordinate 1,445,454 downwards.
CAGCAATTTCTTTCCTTGATTTTGCAGTTGTATCTTGGTATTGTAGGTCATATGGTGGGCCTTATGTTTTTCTTAGCATTTAAATACTTCCATATTTGACCACTGGACTGTTTTTATTCTATTGGTCTTTTCATTAAAGTGTTTTAAGTTTCTATATATTAATTCAATATGATCTGTCTTTATTGGTAATTCTGGTGCATGTCTACTGGCACTTTAATTTCACAATTTTAATTTAATTTTCCTAATAACTTCCTGGATGAAGGAAGAGGGGCCTAATGGAGGACGTAGTCACAGTGGCTCAGTCATTAGTGTGCTGGACTTGTGACCAAGACAGCACAGGTTTACGGCTCAGTCATTAGTGTGCTGGACTTGTGACCAAGACGGCACAGGTTTACGGCTCAGTCATTAGTGTGCTGGACTTGTGACCAAGACAGCACAGGTTTACGGCTCAGTCATTAGTGTGCTGGACTTGTGACCAAGACGGCACAGGTTTACGGCTCAGTCATTAGTGTGCTGGACTTGTGACCAAGATGGCACAGGTTTACGGCTCAGTCATTAGTGTGCTGGACTTGTGACCAAGATGGCACAGGTTTAAATCCCATCATTGGATGGCTCAGTCATTAGTGTGCTGGACTTGTGACCAAGACGGAACAGGTTTAAATCCCATCATTGGATGGCTCAGTCATTAGTGTGCTGGACTTGTGACCAAGACGGCACAGGTTTAAATCCCATCATTGGATGGCTCAGTCATTAGTGTGCTGGACTTGTGACCAAGACGGCACAGGTTTAAATCCCATCATTGGATCAGCCCGGGTTGGCTACCATGGTGCTTTCTTGGTAAATTAACTCTACTCTAATTGCTTATCACTAAATAACCTACTTGTCTTGTTGTGCCGTGAAGCACCAAACCAAAGCAAATTATATACAGTCCTACCCACTTATATCGACATCACTTATGTCGACAAGCCGCCTATGTCGACAAAAAAGCAAAGTCCCGGTCCCTTGGTCTACTATTACTACCAAACTTGTCATGCTTATGTCGACGTCGAGATAAAAAAATAAACGTACTTGTCGACAGAAGCCCTTGGTCCCAGCTTGAACAAATCCTTTGTTTTCTAATCATTTATGTCAACAAGCTGCCAGTTCCGACCCATACTTTGTTCAACAATTAGTTGATCTTGCCGCCGGGTCATTTATGTCGACTAGCGGCCAGTTCCGACCTGTACTTTGTTCAACAATTAGTTGATCTTGCCGCCAGTCTTTACTGTCTCGGTGGATTAAAAAACAGGCTTTTGTTTGGTCCTATAAAGTTGGCCTCTCGCGGCGACTTAAGTGACACATGTACCCTTCATCAAAGCAAGCCGGTTACAATGTTCAATAAAAACAATCCACCCTTCATTTAAAAAAAATCATCATCACCAAACTTGAATAAAAGCAATGAAATCTGATCGATTGTTGCATTTTCCAAAGTGATCGGTGATTAAAACAAGTTTATTGTGCTGTGAAAGTTTCCTTTTTAACTTTATTTATGTTTACGATGGCTACCAACGGCAGTGTAAAACGCAGATTAAATTTACAGTCTCTGGAAACTAAATATCTGGCTGTTAAGGAAGTTGAAGGTGGGGCATTTCGCAAAGATGTCTGTGAAAACTTTTCACTTAAACATAACACCCTGTCAGGATGGATGATAAACCAACAAGTTGTTCTCCACCTTATTTTTTTATTTTTATTTTTACACTGGTGGTGGACCAAAAAAAAAAAAAAAAAGGAGAACAACTTCTTGGTCTAGGTGGATGAAAGCTGCCGAGTCTATAAAGAAAGGCTACGATGAAGGTAAATTAATCATATCAGCCGCATATCTCTTGTTCAATTTTATGTACTTTTCACGATGACTTTCGTAAATAAATACATGTTATCATTTCCCTGTGAATAGCCCCCATCCGCTTGGTAGCCTCAGTAAGATGGAACATTGTTTCAGGCTGACCAAAATCTAGGCCAATTTAAGTACATGTACATGTACTTTGTAGCATGTAAATAACAACTATGCAACAATGATTATCGTAGTGAATTGTGAAGACGTGTTAGATCAAATGAGGACAGCCATTTTTTTATACATGTATTTCCCATCAGGATGGGACCGATGAATACATTGTCTAACATGAGACCCGAACACGAATTCATGGATTTTTCATATACATGCACTTAATGCATTGTGGATTTTATTACACAAAGGTAAGCAAAATGTAATTTGTCAATATAGACGTGTATTTCACGCTGGTTTTGTCTTCATGTACTCAAAATTTCCATTGTTTTCTCAAAGTGTAAATCCGGCTTACTGACGACAGGTCACACCCCCCTCCCCCCAACACTTATCTCGACATCCGCTTATGTCGACAATATTTCCTCGGGCCGAGGATGTCGACATAAACGGGAGGACTGTAGTTCAAAGAATTGTAGTAACTTTCATGGAGAGGTCTTTAAGAAGTCAGTATTTAGGTTACCTGTAAGAATAATCTCAATATCTTGATCAATTGAGCTATAGCAATTTCTTGTTAAAATTTAACTATCCAGTCAGCTGATACCATTATGCATAAACTAAATGAAAATCTGAACTTCACCAGTAGTTATCTTTAGGTTTGAATGTTAAGATTAAAAGAAAATTGAAAATTTAAATTTTTTAAAATTGAAATAAAAGCTTTCCATACTATTAAGTTGTGTGTGTGTGTGTGTGCAAAAAATTGACAGCAAGCTTGACCCTGACCTATCAACACCCAGAACTGATTAGGAGTGAAGTACACCTTTGAATTTTGATGAAAGCTGGGTTCATTAAGTTAAGTTATTATGCAGAAACAAATAATACACTTTCATGCCCAGTGCTCAGAACATCTAATCTATTAACTGCAGACTCAAATAGGGAGTTGCCCATCCTCAAATGTAATGCAACAATGAAGTTGATAAAAATTGGATGCAAGAATCTCGAGGAAAGCGGATTTGTCATGTGAAACCCAAAATGATATTTTCAGCTCCAGTGACCTTAACCTTTGACCTCTGGGCCTAAAAATCAATAGGTAGATGCCTGTGCCCAAGTGTAAACTACCTATTAAGCTTGACGAACTCTGGTTCCAAGAAACTTTACTTATTGAGCAGATACCAAAATAAATTACAATGTCAGCTCCAGTGATATTGAAAATTTGCCCATTGGCTTAGGAATCAACAGGGTGCTGCCCCTGCCCAAGTGTGGTGTACCTTTGATGTTTGATGAAATTTGTTTCCATAGCAACATCAAATATATTTGTAGCTAAAAAGTTTTCTTGCAAAAGGCACATGTAGGTCTCTTAGTACTACACCGGAAACAAAAGTGAGACCTACTTGTTTCCATAGCTATGTAAAAACATATTGATAGTGAAACATTTTCTTTTGTTTGCAAAGGGTACTTCTAGACCACACTAGTTTGATACAAGTACCAAGTGTCATAAATGTATCTTGAACACTTTTTCAGGTTTGCTCTAGAAATATAAGGATGGATGAAAACCATTTCTATATATATTGCCAAGGAATAAATATCTTTGCTTTTAGAATAAAATAAATCTTGAGAGAATAACTTTAACATGTAATAAAATCCCTGATACATATAAACTAGGTCACAGTTGTATTTGGATATCTTGTATAAACTAGGTCACAGTTGTATTTGGATATCTTGTCCTACTTTATGATAAAGGCCCAATGCCAGTTTTTCCCAAAGTTGGTGAATCCTACAATTTACTACATTTGATGACAGATATATGGTCAAATAAGCCGATGGCCAAATATAAATCCCTGAACATAATGATTTGGTACTGTCTGTCCATCCATCTGTCAATGGCCAGTAGATTTTCATACCATTATAGCAATTTCTCTAAATTATTTTACATTTCGACTTAGTGTGTTTTGGTCTGCAGTGGGGGAATACATGTTCCATAAACAAATTTAGTTTGATTCCTCTGACCAAAACGAATAAATAAAATTTACATCAATACTTTTAGCTATGTATTTTGTACAAAACAATAACATTTCAATACAAATACATGTATAAAGACTCTCTCTTGGCAGAAATACATATGCTACTTTTTAGACACCTTACTTTTCATGGGAAGGGTATATGCAGACATAAAATACAGGTGTTGCAATCTATATTTTTTAATCACAAACAAATATATATAATTCCTCAGATTCCAAATACATTGTAAAAATATAGAATCACAACAGTGATGAATCAAAGCTGATTAATTACTATATAATAATGAAAACATGATGATGCATGAATAGTAATGAATCACTGATAACAAAATAAAATTTTTTACAATTTATAATAGTATGATATTCTTCAAAAACTAGGTATTCATGAAACACAATCCTAAATGTACGAGCTATGGATTTCAGATGAATTGTCTGACTAGGGCTGTACATTCTTTTGTTGCTTTTTTTCATATTTAGTGCGTGTGCTTTATACAGCTTGTACTAATTACTTATTTAGAAATCAGGCTCACTTCAATATAAAGTTGCAGAGAGGGAGAAAGAAACAGTGAGAGAAACAGACTGAGCAACTGACTTACAACATCACAACTGTGCATCTTCACCTAACAGTGAAATGTTCTGTCATGTGATCAGAAGTACCTTAAAAAGGCAGCACGATTCGAGTGCCAGGATGGGGAGGTTATGCCTGTCATGTGATCAGAAGTACTTTAAAAAGGAAGCTGTAACAAGCCCTACTGCATACATTAGGCTTTTACTGCTGGTCAAAACTGTAACAAACCTTACTGCATACATTAGGGTTTTACTGCCAGTCACAACTTTAAGAATCCTTACTGGATACATTAGGCTTTTACTGCTATCTACAATTGCTCAGATGTAATCTGACAAAGAATATGACATAGCTCAGGCAGCTCATGGTTGAATTAAGTGTGAACTAAGTCTCTTGTAAACAGTAAAAGCCATTGGAGGTATATCAAGACAAACTCGATTGGCTGTCTTAATCTAACAATCTCATCTGAAATCCATAGTATATCATGCCCCAGTCATATCCATGTATAGACTAAAATAGCCAATATGTGTATCCTGTGTAATTTAAGGTTCTTGCTTGCCACATGCTCCAAATAATTTTTTTTAAATTGTAAAATGAAATTCCCTCTTTAATTTATGTCACATACTCCAAATAAGGAAGGAATTAAAAAAAAAAACAACAAAAATGTTTTGATTTAAATCAGTTTCAAATGGGGAAAGTATGAAGTATATGTGATGAGGAGTATTATTATAATGCCTGAATATGGAGATACAACATTTGCCCTAGAACTACATTAACTACAAGTGTATGGTCTACATTTGGCATCCTCGGATAATACTTCCATTGGATGACTTCTTGTAATGGAAATACATTTGGCATCCTAGGATAATACTTCCATTGGATGACTTCTTGTAATGGAAAGTATATTTGGCATCCTAGGATAATATTTCCATTGGATGACTTCTTGTAATGGAAAGTATATTTGACATCCTAGGATAATACTTCCATTGGATGACTTCTTATAATGGAAAGTATATTTGACATCCTAGGATAATACTTCCATTGGATGACTTCTTGTAATGGAAATACATTTGGCATCCTCGGATAATACTTCCATTGGATGACTTCTTGTAATGGAAGTACAATTGGCATCCTAGGATAATACTTCCATTGGATGACTTCTTGTTGTGGAAATACATTTGGCATCCTAGGATAATACTTCCATTGGATGGCTTCTTGTAATGGAAATACATTTGGCATCCTAGGATAATACTTCCATTGGATGACTTCTTGTAATGGAAAGTATATTTGGCATCCTAGGATAATACTTCCATTGGATGACTTCTTGTAATGGAAAGTATATTTGGCATCCAAGAATAATACTTCCATTGGATGACTTCTTGTAATGGAAAGTATATTTGACATCCTAGGATAATACTTCCATTGGATGACTTCTTGTAATGGAAGTACAATTGGCATCCTTGGATAATACTTCCATTGGATGACTTCTTGTAATGGAAATACATTTGGCATCCTAGGATAATACTTCCATTGGATGACTTCTTGTAATGGAAATACATTTGGCATCCTAGGATAATACTTCCATTGGATGACTTGTAATGGAAATACATTTGGGATCCTAGGATAATACTTCCATTGGATGACTTCTTGTAATGGAAGTACAATTGGCATCCTTGGATAATACTTCCATTGGATGACTTCTTGTAATGGAAATACATTTGGCATCCTAGGATAGTACTTACATTGGAATGACTTCTTGTAATGGAAATACATTTGACATCCTAGGATACTTCCATTGGATGACTTCTTGTAATGGAAATACATTTGGGATCCTAGGATAATACTTCCATTGGATGACTTCTTGTAATGGAAGTACAATTGGCATCCTTGGATAATACTTCCATTGGATGACTTCTTGCAATGGAAATACATTTGGCATCCTAGGATAATACTTACATTGGAATGACTTCTTGTAATGGAAATACATTTGACATCCTAGGATACTTCCATTGGATGACTTCTTGTAATGGAAATACATTTGGCATCCTAGGATAATACTTCCATTGCATAAATTCTTCTAATGGAAATACATTTGACATCCTAGGATACTTCCATTGGATGACTTCTTGTAATGGAAATACATTTGGCATCCTAGGATAATACTTCCATTGCATAAATTCTTCTAATGGAAATACATTTGACATCCTAGGATACTTCCATTGGATGACTTCTTCTAATGGAAATACATTTGACATCCTAGGATACTTCCATTGGATGACTTCTTGTAATGGAAATACATTTGACATCCTAGGATACTTCCATTGGATGACTTCTTCTAATGGAAATACATTTGACATCCTAGGATACTTCCATTGGATGACTTCTTGTAATGGAAATACATTTGGCATCCTAGGATAATACTTCCATTGCATAAATTCTTCTAATGGAAATACATTTGACATCCTAGGATACTTCCATTGGATGACTTCTTCTAATGGAAATACATTTGACATCCTAGGAGACTTCCATTGGATGACTTCTTGTAATGGAAGTACAATTGGCATCCTAGGATAATACTTCCATTGCATAAATTCTTCTAATGGAAATACATTTGACATCCTAGGATACTTCCATTGGATGACTTCTTCTAATGGAAATACATTTGACATCCTAGGATACTTCCATTGGATGACTTCTTGTAATGGAAGTACAATTGGCATCCTAGGATAATACTTCCATTGCATAAATTCTTCTAATGGAAATACATATTGTACCTAAAACAGTTACATGAGGTTCTTAAAAGCTCTTGAAAAAAGTGTACATTCACATTCACAGGCATAAATAAGTTTGGAATACCATGTAACAATTATGAACAGTGATATATTTTATTTATAGGAATGAAATGATACATCAATGCAATGAAATACATTAATGAAACGCAATACATCAATGCAATGTATTGATACATTTTGCCATAAACAACAGACAACATGATACACACCAATACATGTACAGAATAAAAAGGTAATTGACCAATAATTACTCACAGATGTTGAAGATTAAAAATAACTTTTACAAGATAAATATTGTTTTGAATCGATTCTCCACATTTAGTATTGACATTTGTATAGAAACGGCAAAGTTATTGATGCATCGATTCAGTGAATCATTTCACCCCTATTTATTTATGTAGTCAAATAATACAAGGACAGTTAGGTGACAATACATTTTAACTGAATACAACCCTCCAACAACCCCTTGTAAACAAATAAAAATCTTTTCAAAACAGAAAAGCTCTTTCTTTTTTATTTAAACATTATTAACATGCAAGGTCAGAAATTTTAATGTGAACATTGTTTGCATGTCAAGGACAGTCTTGCCGTAATATTCTCCAAGTGGTTACCTATTTTTAAAATACTAAGGAGCAAAATATATGTAAAATATATTTCATTCTATAAAAATAAAGATGCTATATTGTGATATTCATCATCTATGAAAACAAAACATTTTTATCAATAATTAAAATGAAACAAAAAGACATGAAAAACATTAATAACCACTCATGATTTTGTACCCTTTTACCTATTTAAAAAAAAAATCAAAACAGTAATTTAAGAATATAAATTCAAATGTAGTTGTAATATGTATGATTATTTTAACATTAATTTAGTGTAGTACATGTACCATGTCCTTTAAGACTACTTTTGGAAGAACCATAAATTAAGAAGACTAATAGAAGACTCCTCCATAAAAATAGTCTGCACTGGACAACTCGGTGAGCCCAGCACATCTGTTAGTTTTCTATGTAACTTTTGCTCTGATTTCTGATTGGATTCATACACAGCACATCTGTTATGTATCTATGTAAATTTTGCTCTGATTTCTGATTGGATTCATACAAAGCACATCTGTTATGTATCTATGTAAATTTTGCTCCGATTTCTGATTGGATGCATACAAAAACGTTTTAATTTGAATTATCCTAACGTCTACTGAAACATCTTACTCTTAGCTTTAAATACTTTGGGAAAAGTCCTGCAACCGACAACAAGATAGCAACAGCAGTAAACTGTAAACTTAATGAAATCATTATTTTCAAAGTTCAATAAAATGAAAAGAAATAACAATCCTTTCACAGCAGAAAACCCCAAAATTGTTACAGTTATGTTGATAAGCAAGAAATGTATTCCTTTTATACATGTACCAAAGGGAAGTAAATCTAGCTGGAATAAATTTTTAATTACTTTCTTATATTATAAATACCAATATGGTGGAAAAGCCATAATGGTCTATCCTCTATAAACAGACTTTTTTACCGTATTTTTGTAAAATGAAGGGGAACCAGTCTATTCAAGAGGTTGACACTAAAATGTATGTTTTTATTTAACATATACAGCACTCCCTTACTATTAGGCCCTTTATTATAAAATGGTTTGTTATAAGGTGGGTTTGACCATGGATCCCATTTCATTATTCAGTAGTAGAATTATTTGTATTATGTACTTCATTATAAGGTGGTCTCATTATAATGTGGTTCCACTATAAGGCATAAGGAATTTTATTTCATTCAAGATCTCATCAAAATCAAGCCCCATACTAAATTGGTTGGAATCCAACAAACCATGGTAAAGTTATACTGCAGAAACCAAGACCAGGAGGGCATGCAATTAGTCGGTTTAATTCTTGAAACTGATGTCATAAAATGCTGGACAAAATCCATTCAAGGTCTCATCAACACAAAGCTGTACACATAATCTGACAGAAATCCAACAAACCTTGAAGAAGCTATGCTGTGGAAATCAATTTCAGGTGGACCTGCCATCAGGAGGCTTAACTCTTGTAAATGATGTTGTGGAATTCTGGAAATCAAACTCACAGTCTCATAATACAGAGCAGCATGCTAAATTTGGTTGCAATTCAACATTCCTTAGTTAATCAGTAGACACAATAACTGGATGAGACAGGTAATCAAAGCCATAACTCTTTTAAATGGTGAACAAAGGAGGCTGGAAATAGAACTCTTCAAGGTCTCATCAATGTAAAGCTGCATACAAAATTTGGTTAAAATCCAACAATACCCAGTGAAGTTATTTTGCAGAACCAAATTGTTGAGGAACAGACAGACAGATGGATGGACAACGTGATTACTCTAGGACTCTTATGATTTCATCATCTAGGACCCTTAAAAATAGCAAAAACTCTATATATTCCCAATAAATAAACTCTGACTAGAAAGGATTCTCATTCAAAAGTTTTCAACAAAATAGAAAAATGTGATATGTCATGCATGCCATTCCGTACTGATAAACTTCACGATTGCTGGGATACAAAATTGAAATTCCTGTGAAATCTTACCATTTTGCTCTAAATGAAAAGTTTACAACACTAAAGATAAAACACAGATGAAAACATCTGAAACATTTGAAACTTCAGCAAAACACAAGTAAATTGTGAATTGCATCCACAAATTGCATTTCAAACAAATACAATACATAATGATGATGAATTACTGTAGTGTCTGTAACTTTTTATGGATTTTTCTTTCTTTTATTTTTTAGTGCATGAATATTTATGGGTGTGCCTGTAATTTTCAAATTTTTAATAATGCTTGAAAATTTAAGCACAAAATTAATTATTATTTCAAAGGACTAGTGTATGAAACATTACAGGATAAAAATTGTATAAATCAGAAGTCATGATTTTGCTCTGTAAGACATCTCAAAATGTCTCTATTAAGAGCAGCTGTCATAATACCAGAACTAGGTCTAGCTTTCATAATACCACAACTAGGTCTAGCTGTCACAATACCACAACTAGGTCACTTCAATTTCAACATCATGAGTATTTGCTAGATTATTATTTTCAGCATAACACATTTTATGAAAAGGAAGTAAATGCCCTCGTCTTTTTCTTGAAAATGTAGCATAAAAGCACCAGCCTGTGCAGATGAAAAGAAACGATAAAATAATAAGAAATCCGAATAACTCGGGCTGTGGGACACCAATGACAAGTGCATACTTGAGCATATCCATCAGCTTATTCAGAGAGCCCTGCACACCATTCACGATTCCTCGCTCTGTCTCTTGTATATTCTCAAGAAATAGTTGCGTTATTGTCAAGTCTGCCATCCACAAACCTGCAATGACAGATGAAATTTATTGACTGCTGTCACAAATTGTCACATATTTTACATTATCACCCTACACTTGTAACTTTTACCGCTTCACTAATGCTAAATGATGACAATATGTGATAGTTATTTAGTCTCGCTAGTTTTGTTACGAGAAGCATGTTTCATCAGTAATCTACTAATACAAGATCATGAAAAGTACTTACTCCAACATCACTCAAGTTTTCAAGCCTCTTAGCTCATGCAACAGTATTACATGGGTAACAGTGTATCACTAATGTACATGTTACAAAATTGAAGATATATTGATACTTTTTAAATTTTCAGAGATTCAAATAGGAAAAAAACTCTATTTGCAATCAAGTTTTGCAAAAAATACCAAAACTATTCTAAAGCATACAGGGGCACAGTTGACAACTCAGATATAAAAAAATGCATGTTATAAGTGGGCACAGTTGATAGCTCAGATATAAAAAATGCATGTTAGAAGTGGGCACAGTTGACAGCTCAGATATAAAAAATGCATGTTAGAAGTGGGCACAGTTGACAGCTCGGAAATAAAAAATGCATGTTACAATTTTGCAATATATATAACTAAACAAATAAAAATAAGGTATATATTTTATCAGCTGTAAAGAAAATCTTAATTTTATTTTTGTAAATTTCTTTTAGAAAAGGAGAGAAAATACATTCAATTCACAAAGTACTGAGTTGCAATTTTAAAAATAGACAAATTAATAAATGCATGAACTCCTGTTTATAATGGGATACCACAAACAACTTCATTGCATCCAGATTTCATTACTGCCATATTAAAATTTATATCACAGTAGAACCCGTCTTGAAATACCACCCCATCTGCCAAAAAATTATGGTATCTCAAGACAGGTGATTGCGTGATGACTTTCAAAACATCTTTCTCTCAGTGAATCCTTGATAAATGGGTTCAGCAAAAATTCACATGATGACGAATCTGAGCCATATGAAGGGTGCGGCAGATTTGATATGATGGCAGATTTGTGACATGGCTAGCTGTCATGAGGCATGTGAATCCCTTATGTGCCTCTGCATGGGCAGGTGTTTTCATCATATTTAACAACACCTGAAAGGACACATTTAGCATAAAACTGTCCAGTCGAACTAGTATATTCTGTAACAGGAATCCGCACAACTTGGCTGTTTGCACAAAAAACAAAAGCTTATAAAACTTTCCTAATGGTCCTACTTCTTGTGCTGTTCAGGTTTTTTCTTGGTTTTCACCAATCCAAACTTTACTGTTTTCCTTGGATTCAGGGTAAAAAAATTAAATCCATGTTTACACACCTGTTACTATATAATTTAATCTCCTTGGTCACCGTGTTTGTATCTGGCAAACAGCCGTTAAGCAATTTCCACACTTTTGTCTGGTCAACAAGTGTAGTACCCATCTGGACACAGACAACAAATTCAATTTCCATACACACTGATGTTAATGTTTAGCCATATTACTATACTGCAGTACCCATCTGGACACAGACAACAAATTCAATTTCCATACACCCTGATGTTAATGTGTAGCCAAATTACTATACTTCCATGGAAATACATACAAAATGTGCTTACATGTTATGAATGATTTATACAAGAGGAAACTTTGAAAATGATATGCTGCAAGGTTCATTCCTGAGAAAAATTCCCTTGAAGGGGCCCATTATAAAAAACAAGCCCAGGGAGATCACCCCATTTACATCCACTAGCACCTGTGCAGCAACAGCGATAAAATGAAAATGGTTTTAGGTTCAAGTCAACCATTGCATAGAATTTATGTAGGCTTCTTCTGAAAAATTAAGTTGATTTTCTTCTGGGAATTATTTTCAGCCAATCAGCGACCTTCAGTCTTTAAATACGTTATTTAATATACCACCACACATGGACTCGTTCCATAGCTCATAAAATTATTAGTTGCCTCTGACCATATGTCACAAACTTTCCAGAGGTTACATCTTTGCTTTAAAATATTAAAAACTTCTCATGAATTTACACCTGTTAATTGGACATTTTCCTCCACCATTTATTTGGCATCTTCTTCAATAACACTTTTCACATCAGTGACTTCTTTTTCTCCAATTGCAGATATAGGTCATACTTGGTAGGGGTCATCTTCAAGTGATTTAAAACAATCCTTGAAAATTATGAAACCACCTTAAAATTAATAGAGTGTATACATTATGTAAATCCATTTTTTTATCGGAGGAGTATCCTAACAGAGTCACATGATTTTACAGTATGCCCAATGCTCTGTTGTAAAACTTTTTATCTCTTCCATATATTTGTCGACTATCAATATCCACTGCAGCATTAAATGCAAAATCTTGTGGACCACATGCACTGCATGTGCAGCATTGCTATTATTTTGTAGAAGATTTCCTACTTAAACAAGTGTACAAATTGTGCAGATGCATATTTATTGGAAAAACATATCTAAGACATGTTCAGAAATTTTCAAGTGCCCCTTGTATTGAGAAAGAAATTTGTTGGACTAAGAAAAAAATTCAGCTGCTATCCATATTTCTTGCAAACTTATTATAATATTTTAAGTAATCAGTGTCAGGCAATACATCAGCACTTCACATCTCTGTACATGAAATGGCACTCAATTCAGAACACAGATTTACCTACAAAAACATACAAGGGATACTAAAAAAGTTATGAATATTAGTGCAACGTACACAATAGTTCTTTATTAGTGAACAGTCTGTAAGTGGATCATCTCAAAGTACTCCTCATGCAGCTCACCAATCACAGACAATGATCTTCCATAATGTGGTTTCATCTTCCATGGATTCGCAACCATCTTCAAAACAATGAAACCACCTCAAAATTGTAGGATCTGACAGAGAATTAAATCAGTAAACGTTATCCAAGTCGGTCTTGATATCAGTCAATGAGTACCCTAAGAGTGCCCAGATTTTACAGTATGCTCTTTGCTCAGTAGCAGAATTGTTCTCCATCTCTGACATGTTTAGGTCACTGCCATTTCCCTGTTATATCACACGCATATATCTGCAGATGTCCTGTGTGCTGCACGTGCAACTGCAGAATTTTTCTGTTTATAGAATGTAATTTTGTCCATCAATTGGCCTTAAATTTATTACCAAGTTGAGGAAACAAAAAAGTTGTAACAAAATGTTCAAAATTTTGCAAATACCCCTCGTATACTTTTCCAAAAGAGTTTCTTGATGCAAAGACATAAAGGTATGAGGAATAAGAGATTGGCATGACAAAAGAGTTTCTTGATGCAAAGACATAAAGGTATGAGGAATAAGAGATTGGCATGGCAAAAGAGTTTCTTGATGCAAAGACATAAAGGTATGAGGAATAAGAGATTGGCATGGCAAAAGAGTTTCTTGATGCAAAGACATAAAGGTATGAGGAATAAGAGATTAGCATGGCAAAAGAGTTTGTTGATGCAAAGACATAAAGTTATGAGGAATAAGAGATTGGCATGGCAAAATCTTTAGTTCAGTGTACTAGTAAAGCATTTACTTGGTCATCCAATCTGAAGAGTATTCATCAAGTTTTTGGCTAATTCATGCTTTTACATTCTGATGCAATGTGTTAAAAATGTTTAATTTACATGCAAATCATAAGATATCTCTAAACTCAAAATGATATACTAATATGATCAAAGTATTCCTTGTATAAATTGTTGATAATCAGTGTAGTTATTTGGCAGTGAATGGAACAAGAAGTGCACAAGAAGCAAGTTGTCCATTATTTATGGACATCTGTCCTTTTCTTTTCATTTACTATATCCATGATTTTAACATGAAGGGTAAAGACCAGGAGATTAAAACATTTAGTTTACTTGGATCTTATCATGGATCCTTCATCAGGGGTGACAATTCCAATAATTACTAACTAGTCAGACACAGAGACATGATGAAATGCATGGAAAGCTGTCTTAAAAAGGAGTTTTTTTCTGTTCTTTCTTCTATAGAAAAGATGGGCTAGTTACATTCAGGTTTACTAGCCTAATGATGATCTGGATAGTTGAAAATAGGAACTGTCATTTCATGAGTCTAAAAACTGAAGAATTCTAAATAGCAAAAGGTGCACATATACCACTAGTCCAACATGTGAACACACACACCACTAGTCCAATATGTGAACACATACACCACTAGTCCGATATATGAACACATACACCACTAGTCCAATATGTGAACACATACACCACTAGTCCAATATGTGAACACATACACCACTAGTCCAATATGTGAACCAAGTTTCATGGTGATATCTTGTTATGCTCCAAAAATGTAAGTTAATGGATGGATGGATGGATGGATGAATATGATAAAATATTGAAAATGAAGAATTGTAAAACACAAATCTATACTACTAGGCTAATAAGTATCCCATATTTCTATCTTCAATTGTTACAGTAATAAGTGTCCCATATTTTTATCTTAAATGGTTACAGTAATAAGTATCCCATATTTCTATCTTAAATGGTTACAGTAATAAGTATCCCATATTTTTATCTTAAATGGTTACAGTAATAAGTATCCCATATTTTTATCTTAAAAGGTTACAGTAATAAGTATCCCATATTTTTATCTTAAATGGTTATAGTAATAAGTATCCCATATTTCTATCTTAAATGGTTACAGTAATAAGTATCCCATATTTCTATCTTAAATGGTTACAGTAATAAGTATCCCATATTTCTATCTTAAATGGTTACAGTAATAAGTATCCCATATTTCTATCTTAAATGGTTACAGTAATAAGTATCCCATATTTTTATCTTAAATGGTTACAGTAGAGGTTTTGCCCAGTAATGAAAGTATAGATAATGGATGGATGGATGGACATACAAAATTGGCAAAAACATACACAACATTGAAAACTGAAGAATTGTGAATACAAAAAAGCACATATGGACCACAAGACTAATATGTGCACTACGTTTCATAAAGACATATTGAACGGTTTTGGAGGTATGCTTGGAAACTAAAGTGTGATTGTTAGACAAATGGATGGAACCCATTTCTATATTCACTGCCAACTTTCTTAGGCAGGGCATAACAGTCAAGGAGGATTCAAATTATCAACAGAGGCACAGGATCCAAAAAGATAAACACAAAGTAAATGAGCAAGTGAATGAAAAAGGTGTTTCAAGATTGATTAAATGCCAGCTAAAATGTGATAGTAAAATAATGGATTTCTTCTTCAACTTGTCCCCTACACTGTTTAAAATCCTTAGTCTTGAAGCTCTGGTAAATGATGACCTCCTACCCATGCTTCATGCTTCAAGGGGAATTAATTCTGTTCTTTTAATACTCTGATTTAGGCAAGATTAGCCATGTACACTGATGTTTTGTGTACATTGATGTTCCGACTGTGTACACTGATGTTCTGACTGTACGCTAAAGTTCTAACTGTACACATTGATGCTCTGTGTACACTGATGTTCTGACTGTACACTGATGTTCTGACTGTGCACACTGATGTTCTGACTATACACTATTGTTCTGTTTACACCAATGTTCTGTACACTGATGTTCTGACTGTGTACATTTATGTTCTGACTATACACTATTGTTCTGTTTACACCAATGTTCTGACTGTACACTGGTGTTCTGTGTACATTTATGTTCTGACAGTGTACACTGATGTTCTGTGTACACCGATGTTCTGACTGTACACTTATGTTCTGACTGTGACAGTTTCTGTCATTAAGACCCATAATTTGAATTAAAATTAAACAGTAATCACTTGAATCATTCAGCCAGTCCTTTTGTTTGTCAGCTTGAAAAACTTAAAATAGCTGAAAACTGAAACCAAACATTTATGTTTGCTAGATCTTTGAGTTTTCAAAGTTCTATTTTCACTGCAATCAGTTTCTACTTTGTATTAAAAAATTATTCTCGAAGAATGAACTTCCAGTTCATATTATCAAACATGGCCAGTCACAGCGAAACTGAGTATAAATTAAATGGTAAAAAGTGTTGCATTACTTTATGCTGTCCTGTCTATGACTCAAAAATCCTTGCTACAAATTTCAAATAACAGAGAGTATACAATATAATGATCTAATTTATACTGATGAAATTGTTCACACTTATGTTGGTGTCTTGAGGCAAAAGTCAAGTACTTGGAAATCTGATTAACAACACCTGATTGTGTGTGCAAGGTTGGGATAAATCTGTTCCTGTGTATTCAGATGTCTTACGAAACCTTGTGTTAACTCAAGAATACTAACGAGTTTTAACATCAAATGCGCTGATATATTTGATTAAAGTGGAAGAAATAGCCTCTTGCTTTTGGGCAGTACACTGCATTAAAGACATACAAAACAGTCTTCATTGAAAAAAAATCAAGGTCCAAAATGAAATAAATATCGAAATGGCCTGAAAATCTAATCAGGATATATACATGTGAATATGAATATGTTTAACTGAGTTCATCTATCTACCTGAAGTGGTTTTAGCTCAATTGTATTAGCAAGATTTTTGTCAATGTGCAAGTCCAAAACATTTGAAAAATGTATTACAATACAAAAAAAACCCTGAAAAACTGCTGTAATGGCATGAAAATGTAATTGGCTCATCTATATAATAATACATTAAAGCCTACTAAATGTAATTTGTCATTTCTTGCTTATGGTAATCATGCAGATAAATGTGTAAAAATAATAGACAATTTCCAAATTACTTCCCTTAGACAATACCCCTGTGCACTCTAAGCCTTTTCCCTGACTGTACTGACAACAATAGGAAGTGCTGCTAGCATTACAACCCAGAAATTACACATGCTGCTTTCCTGTCAGTTCTATTAAATTTAAGTTTTAGATTGGAAAGGTTATTATCAATGAATATTTGAATTACAGTTAAAACCTCAAACATCAATCACTTGAATGATTGGCCCAGATCTTTTTGTATGCGAGCCTGAAAGACTTAAAATTGCTTAAAACTCAGACTAAACATTTGTGCTCGTTAGATCTTTGAATTTTTAAATGTCTAATAGATTGTTTATTTTCATTGCAATCAGTTTCTACTTTGCATGCAAAAATGATACTCAATGACTGAATTTCCAGCTAATATTATAAAAAATAGCCAGTCTCTGTGAAACAAGCATAAATCAAATGGTAACAAATGTGTTGCATTACTTTATACTGTCCAGTTAGTGACTAAAAATACTTGCTAAAAATTTTAAGTAACACAGAGTGTTTGATATAATCTGAATTTACATCAATGAAATTGTCTACACTTATGCTGACATTTTCATTGTAAATAATTCTTATCATTTTTATTATTTTTAGTATGAGATTACAAGTACTTTTGTTATGTAAGAGTTGCCCAAACACTGTTTGGGTTACTCTGTAAAAGACTGGAAAGTGGGTCAGGGTAGAGATGACTTGGAGACCTTGTGCTGCTCTCCACTAAAGAAAAACATTGATAAACTGCCTTCCTAAATTGAACCGAGTATATAAAATTTCAATTTAATTTAAGTCCGTTCTTTTCACATGGTCTTTGATAACTGAAGGAGACAGCGAAGTCAACTGGCTGCCTGTTTCAACAGACAAATACATCACAAACATAGTACCAAATGTAACTGGAAACGAGAGTACTGTGAATGGTACATTATATCTTGTCCTGTCTTTAATTGGCACTGGTTGGGAATGGTTGACTCTAGAGATTATTGACCAGTTGATCTCAATAACCTGGGCCTTTGGTCAAGGTATGCATTTTTACACTAAACATATTGCACAGAAACCATTTATTTCTAATCAGACTTACCATGGCCATGACCTCTGACCTTTTGACCCCTAAATCTATAGGCTTCTTTATTACCTTAAATGCATGCCATCCACAAAGTTTGGTCAAGGAACTTACTCAAGAACAATAGATTTTCCTCAAAAGCTATTTTTCTTTGAGCCCTAATGTCTCTGACCTTTGACCTTTTGAACCTAAATACACAGGCTTCTTTCATACCTCAAGTGCAAGCCCTCCTCAAACTTTGTTAAAGCACATGGTCCAGAATTAAAGTTATTATGCAAAAAACATTTGTTTTTCTTAAAGTCACAGTGATCTTGACCTTTGACCTTTCGACCTTAAAATTAATATGCTTCTTTCTTACCTAACATCCACAAACTGTGGTGAGGATACATGGTCGAGAACTGAAATTTTTGTGCAGAAACTATTTTTTTTCACTCTAAGTGACCTTGCCCTTTTGACCACAACATTGATAGGCTTCTTCCTAACTCATGTGCAAACCATCCAAAGTTTGGTCCAGGTATATGATGAAAAACTAATGCTATTTTGTGGAAAACAATTATTTTTCTTTCAGTCACAGTGACCCTGACCTTAAACCTTTTGACCTTAATATCAATAGGCTTCTTTCTTACCAAGCATGTAAGCCTGCCACAATGTGTAGTCCAGGTATGTGATGTAGAGATATGGTTATTGTGCAAAAACCACTTTTCTTTCAGTCACAGTGCCTTGACTTTTGACCTTTTGACATGGAAATCAATAGGGTTGTTCCTTACCCCAAGTGCAAGCCATCCACAAAGTTTGGCAACTGTAGATAGTGAAAAAGTCAAGTTATTGTGCAGAAACAAAATTGGCAACAGACTAATACATGGACAACATCACAACAGTACAGTCCTCCTTATTGTGTGCAAATAAAAATCGAATAATTTATGACTATATTAACCAGGAGTCCAAAAGCCTGTTGTTTGCATAGAAAATTAAAAAAAAAGAGTTATTTCCTACTTACAAACCTGCCAACCTTCCAGACAGTATCAGGGTCTTTTTGAGACTCAAAAAGTGTGTTTTGTTGTCCTAAAGGGGGTCAGTGTGCATGACCCAAAAAACTGACATTGTACAATTGAGAATAAATTATCTACTCATACAAGCCTATAGAAAAGGACTGGAAATTCAAATCTGAATAAAATAAAATTAAATATATGTTTTCTTTGAAGTATTTAATACACTTTTAAAACAAAAAAGAGTTGGTAGACTTAGCATTGTCAAATGTCATCACCCCCACACATACACACACTCACAGACACACACATGCAAACACTCCTATAATCTCAACCACACAGACATTAAATAAAAAAAATACACCATGTTTGTCTTTTAAATCCAATGGGCAGTGGAATACAGTCTTAACTGGATGCCGACTTTGCTGCTCTCAATAGTTCAGTTCAGGGTTTGAAGGTTATGAAAGTGTCATTAGTGTTCATCTTTGCTCCCATTAGAGACTAGATGGAACTGTTGTTCAAACTTTCCAAAGATTTTTGCTGACATTTTTGCAGTATTAAAATTGATATATCTGCATCTGCATTGCTGTGAGGTGTCAAACATGCAATGGTCACACTAGTTAGAATGTCAAATCTTGGTTTTCCTGAAGGTAGATGACAGTTCCCATTTCTGCTCAAAACTGGCTCAGGTAAGCTGTTTCATTGTCCAAAGCTCAAGATAGCAACTGTCTTGTCTCCCTTGTCACTGTATTCATGAATTGGGACCAACAGTTATTTATCATCAATTGGGACTGATAGTTATTTTGGCACAAGTCAGTTACTTGCTTGTCCAATCATTGGTGCAGTTGCCTTATTTATGATATTCGTGGTTTTTGTTCTTTTGCAACTGAATTTCTTAGTGATACTGCTATCCAGGAACAATTCCTCACACAAGTCTGAAAAATAATCTGCAAATGCAGATTGTGCTCTGCAACAAAATAGCAGAAAAACACTTCAGTTCTTGTGACATGGTTTGTCCATGATTGTTTAAACATGTAAGTTACTTCTGGGATTGAGCTCCTGATTCTGGGTGGTGTTACTATGTCGACTGATGTCATACACTAAAGAATATGGTGTTTGCAGTATGTGCAAAGAATAAAATGCTCCCCTTTACTGCTGTGCTTCACAAAGTCAAACACCATCAACCAGGAGTTCTGAAATTTAGTCTTGCTGGGCTTTGCTTGCTTCGCTTTGCAGATGGCTCATTCTTTCCTTAATCACAGCTGCATTTCAACATTTTGCCATAAAAAATAAATCACACTTCCACATTTTTCCTGCCGAAATAATCATGTTTTGCATTTTATATATGGAGTAAATTTCAAAGAAATGTTGCCATTGATCATAAAGTAGTCAATAATCTTTCATGAAGATGACTCCTTATTCAAGGCAATGAAGTGTAACAAATTTTGTTTCTTCTACATGGATCTCTTTGACTAACCAAACTTCAAAAAACTTTACCTATGCAAATTAGCCTAATGAGCTATCTAGCAGCAGTGCTCAAAAGACTCTTAACACAAAAACCTACTTAAACATAGAAGTTAAATATGTTGCAAGGATTCCATAGAATGCAGTATTTTACCTGCAACCAGTTTTATGTTGGGTTATTAAAATTTTAACTTTAATAACCATGATAAAAACATTAAAAAAATTACAAAACTTTTAATGTTGATAATCCCTATGCTTTTACCAGAAAAGTGACCGTTGTGTTATACTATCTCCTGAAGCAGGTTGAACAAAATAAACATGCGAACTTACCACATCTAGCTGCTATAATTCCTCCAAGTAAAAGTGCAATTGATATGTAACTCCTTGGTTCTTCTGGGCAGAGTAACCTGGACTGGACTTCTGTCTTATTATCATTTATCAGCCCCATATCTCCTGCAGGAAGACTGGAAGCAGACTGATTTACCATGTAGACTGGAGTACTACTTGTAACATTCAATGGCACAGTCTGGTTGCATGCAGATATAACTTTCGGTGGTCTCTGGAAGTAAAATGGGTCAAAAGGGCTGCCTGGAGCAAACACTGAAGCTACACAGAAGCAGAGAGAAAATATCTGAGCACCCAGACCAAACAAGCCAGTTCTTTCAAGCCCAATTTTTCGACGAACCCGTGGAAAAAAGAATGTTCCTGTGATTCCAAAAACTGCGCCTGATGCCATCAGAATACTGATTATTGATTCATTAATTCCCTGGGAATATGAATAACCTGTAATGAAATAAATACAATGCTTGAACTTTTAAAATATTAGGTCCATGTCTTAAGTGTATATTATAAAAAGGGCTATACTAACTACATGTACCATATCTAGGTTTAATTCTGTCAGACTGATCTCCCTTTGAAATATGTGTCTGCTATATTCAGTCTAACTTTTTTATCACTATTATTGACAGCAAAGAATTTTTTTTATATACTGTAAGATGATTAAAAAACAGAAATAGAATCTATCTTGTATATATTATTGACTATTCCTTTATACTACCATTACTCTCACACACTGAAAATATTGGTGCTATTTTTACAAGACACACATTTCAAGAACGATTAAGTTTATCAATAAATCCATTTCTCCGATATATTTGTAATGAAAATATGACTCAAATGATTGTGGATGAATACAGTACTCTTTATAATGCCATAGAGCCTTACAATTTACTTGCATAATTTATATATGTGCATACCGTATTTTGCTCGCATATAAGCCGGGTCCAAATGCAAACAACATAGACCCTGATCTGCCGTCACATAATGCGCCGACAGACCAGGGTATATGTTGTTTGTTCACTGATTACTCCTTACAAACTGCATAGACCCAGATCTGCTGGCACATTATGCAATGGCAGATCTGGGTCTATGCAGTTTGCAGTTGGTATCAGCTTATACGTGAGTACATACGCTAACTCCCTCACTATAGCACTCTTCATTATAACATGGGTATGGTGATGGATCCCATTTTATTAAGTGATACCGTTATACTCATGTATAAGTTGAGTCCAACTGCAAATAACATAGAACCTGATCTGCCAACACATAATGCAGGGTCTATGTTGCTGGCTCTACTGATTACTCCTAACAAAAACAGCACAGACCCAGATCTACCAGCACATTATGCAATGGCAAATCTGGGTCTGTGCAGTTTGCAATTGAACTTGACTTATAAGGGAGTATATACGGTAATTAAATGATATGTATCATGTATTTCACTATAAGGTGGTAAACTCTATGGTTCCCATGGACAGCATTTAAATGTGACAGTACTGTATCATGTACTTTAATATAAGGCAGTCTCACTATAAGGGAGTATACTCCATGGCTACCTTGGACAGCATTCAAATGTGGGAGTACTGTATATATGTATTTGGGTTTAATGGCATGTCAGCACAATACTGGCTATACGGTGCCTACTGAAAGTTTAGTTCTTAAACTGTAAATATACAGAATTGATAATAGGGGAGAAAGCATTAGACTGAGTGATGTTCTAACATGTCTGTGTTCTAGCAGTGCATTAAACCACAAAAAAACCCCAGTATTTCCTGATGTGAAATCATATTATAATTCGTTCTCATGAGCCAAGAACTTAAAGTGAAATAAATTATGCAGCAATTATAAATCAAATTTGATAAACCTAATGAGATCCATAACCATAGTTGCATTATAAGAGGGGCAGTGGCATACTGGGTAGTGTTATAAGAAGGGCAGTTGTATACTTAGGGGCAGTGGCATACTGGGTAGTGTTATAAGAAGGGCAGAGGTATACTTAGGGGCAGTGGCATACTGGGTAGTGTTATAAGAAGGGCAGTTGTATACTTAGGGGCAGTGGCATACTGGGTAGTGTTATAAAAGGGGCAGAGGTATACAGAATGACTGATATACTGGGTGGTGTTATATAAGGGGTAGAGGTATACTGAGGGACTGATATACTGGGTGGTGTTATATAAGGGACAGAGGTATACAGAAGGAGTGATATACTGGGTGGTGTCATATAAGGGGCAGATGTATAAAGGACTGATATACTGGGTGGTGTTATATAAGGGGCAGAGGTATACTGAGGGACTGATATACTGGGTGGTGTTATAAAAGGGGTAGAGGTATACTGAGGGACAGTGACATACTGGGTGGTGGTATCAGTGACAGTGGTATACTTAGGGGTGATAAGTGTGGCAGTGGTATACTGAGGGAGTGGTATACTGGGTGATGTTATAAGAGGGACAGTGGTATACTGGGTGAAGTTATAAGATGGGATGTGGTATACTGAGGGACAGTGGTATACTGGGTGATGGTATAAGACAGGATGTGATATCATGAGGGACAATGGTATACTGGGTGGTGGTATGAAAGGGACAGTGGTATACTTAGGGCTGATAAGAGGGGTAGTGGTATACTGAGGGGCTTTTCTATTGAGGGGGCACTATATTTAAAGGGAAGCAATAGGAACATTTTAAATGTCATATGAAAACTATTTACAAAAGTTTACGACACCAGATAAATAAGTCCCCATATTTTTTTTCAACAGCAGTGATAATTTTCCATGTTAAAATTATGCAAATCTTTAAGAGCAAAAAATAAACTTATGTGGGGTCTGAGCTCGAGGCCCCAGGCCAGATTTTATTAACCAACAAACTAGTTTACACATATAAACTTTGTTATGCATATTGAAAACATGAGGATAAAATCACATGGATAGCCTGGTGCATAAACTATCAGTAGCTGTGATGATCTTTGGTGTCTGTAATTAGTTTTTACAAACCACACAAAATCTTGTAAATTCTGAAATTAATTTATGCTGAAACCTTGATGGCAAACAAGGAAGTTAAAATTAATGTGATCTGGTAGTCAGTCAATTATGAGGCCTGTGTGGGTCTCACACTGCTTAACTTGCTGACATCTACCTCATTTCCAATAAATCTGAATATGCTTTCAGTAGAAATTTCTTCCAATGCTGTTGACTAAATGTTATGAAAATGATAGTTTCAAGGTTCCTCTTATTCTGTACTTTCATCTATATTTCATGACACGTCAGAATCATTTGTCCAATAATGAGAAGCCTTTGTGCCTGGATGTCTTCTGGCAAAGTGGGCCAAATTTTGTTTAGCAGTTTTTTTTCAATAAAATTGTGATTTTATTATATTTAAAGTAATGGTGGTCATATCTGATGGCAGATTGGCATCATTTTTATAAATCTGAAAGGCCTTCATGCTATGATGCTTTCTGCCAAATTTGGTCAAATTCTGTTGAGTGATTTTTGAGAAGTTTTTTAAAGTTTTTTTTGTTTTATGCAACAACCGCCATATTTTATGGCAGATCAGTATACAAACTTGCATACCCTTATCTCAAATGGTTCTAATGTTACAGACCTGAAGAAAAGTGTGATGGAGAATAAAAATATTGAGCTGTGACCTTGACTTTGATAGGTGCCTTATTGTGACACACAACACACCTTCTAGTAATGATGTACAAATATACAAAGTTTCATCCATTGATCTCAAACATCTTTCAAGTTATAGAGCTGAAAGTGTGATGGAAAACTTAAAATACTGAGCTATGACCTTGGCCTAAAAGATAGGACCTCCAACTGGTATGCAACACACCTTCTAGTTATGATGTACAAGTATACCAAATTTCATCCCTTAATCTCACATGGCTTTTAAGTTATGGAGCTGGAGAAAGTTTGATGAAAATATAAAATATTGAACTGTGACCTTAATGTTGAAGACAGGACAATCCATGTAGTACATGATACACCTTCTAGTGATGATGTAAAAGTATACCAAGTTTCATCTATTAATCTCAAAATGGCTTTCAAGTTAAAAGCCTTGTTAGTAACATACCTCAGTATATGGTGGCCTCACTTGTAACACAGAAGTCCCCATTATAACACAGCCCTGCTTGTAACATACCTCAGCACAAGGCGGCCTCACTTATAACACAGCATTCTCCATTGTTACACAGCCTTGCTTGTAACATACCTCAGTACAAGATGGCCTCACTTGCAACACAGCAATCCCCGTTGTAACACATCCTTGCTTGTTATAAACCTCATTACAAGGCAGCCTCACTTATAACACAGCATTCTCCATTGTTACACAAGCAAGTAACATACCTCAGTACAAGACTGCCTCACTTATAACACAGCATTCCCCATTGTAACTGTTGCTTGTAACATACCTCAGTACAAGATTGCCTCACTTATAACACAGCATTCCCCGCTGTAACTGTTGCTTGTAACATACCTCAGTACAAGATGACCTGCTTGTAACATACCTCAGTACAAGATGACCTCACTTATAACACAGCATTCCAAATTGTAACAGTGCTGCTTGTAACATACCTCAGTATAAGGTAGCCTCACTTATAACACAGCAATCCTCATTTTAACACAGCCCTGCTTGTAACATACCTCAGTTCAAGGCAACCTCAATAACACAACATTACACTCTGTAACACAGTCTTGCAAGTAACATACCTCAGTACAAGGCAACCTCAATAATACAACATTCCACACTGTAACACAGTCTTGCATGTAACATACCTCAGTACAAGGCAACCTCAATAATACAACATTCCACACTGTAACACAGTCTTACATGTAACATACCTCAGTACAAGGCAGCCTGACTTATAACATGGTACTTTTGTGGCTTCCATGAAACATTTTAAAATGAGTTTCAGCTTAAATCTTTTCATTTAGTTAGCAAAATTAATTTAAAGGTGGAGTATGCTTACCAACAGTGATATTATCAAAACCCAGCACTGTCATGTAAAGGCAGGCTAACCCTAGACCTGCCAATGCCACGTTGTACTTCATGTAAGTTCGCCATCCTCGATACAATGTGATGAAACTGGAAAACATTTTGCGGCAAAATCTTGAACACCCTTGTGGCTTCTTCTCATTTGGAGCATCCTTGGATATTTGGCTTTTACTTTCTTCTTCCCTTTCGGGCTTGTCACTTGTCACAAGAGATGTTTCCTCAACATTTTCCGATTTATCACCTTTATCATCATCAGTTTCTTGTTGAGGTGGTTTTTCAGCTTCTGGTAAGATTTCCTCTGCCTCTGCAATCAACAGGAGCAAATTAATATTTACTGAATATACTCGCATATATACCAGGTCCAAATGCAAATAACATAGACCCTGATCTGCTGTTGCATAATGTGCCAGCAGATCAGGGTCTATGTTGTTTGTTCTACTGATTAGTCCTTACAAAAACTGCATACAACCAGATCTGCCAGCGCATTATGCGATGGAAGATCTGGGTCTATGTAGTTTGCAGTTGCTATCGGTTTATAAGCGAGTATATACAGTAAATCCACTTACGACTTGCATATACAGTCACTCTTTTGTTAAAAAGTGGAAAGAAATGTAATGCTTTTATATTTTTGTTTTACCAACAAAATATTTAAATTTGCTTGCATGTAAAAGTCATTGTCTCAAGAGCAAGCTAGATTTCCATTTGTTAAACACATATACCACAGGTAATATGTGTATATATATATATATATATATGAACATAAAGAGGTTCCACCATATTTAATTTGCACAGTCAAGCAGTTTCTAAGTGTGCTACCAATGTTTTCCATTAAAAAGCCTAAAATAGTGCAAAACTTCAAGTCTGCAATAAATCAGCACTATCCCTGTGCTTTTCTCACTTATCACGACCACCACCTTCCCCCTTGGACATATACATGCATAAGTGTCCACACTCACCCAGGCTCCACATCGTGGGAATGATCAAAAGTCGAAATACTTGTGCACATCTGTAGACTGCCCCCTTGTATATCCCAAAGTTTGAAGCATCTATCTTGAACAGTGTGGTAAGAGTGAGTGGATCAACATTACTCATGTACATACACACATACCTGCATGCACATCTGGACAGGCAGGATAACTTAATTCCCGTATTTTCTTCAAAAAGTGTGAGGATATAAACTGATCAAAAAATAATAAACACTTGCTTCAATGGCAATAAAATCTAAGCAGGTCATCTAAATATGCATATACAAAGGTTGATTTAAATTCATTTGCCTGGGTCAAATGGTTTCTAGAAATTCACGCTAACAAGGTTTTACTGAAACAACAGTTCCATGTGTGCCCAAGATCGCTCGCCAGGCTGAAATCTACCTACTAGCAAAATACAAGTGTAGTTGGCCAAGAAATCTGGGTTTGTACGATTTCAGCAGAAATATCTTAAAATGCTGTTAATTGCATAAGTTATGAAAACAACTGTTTCAAGATTTCTCTAGTTTTTGTATCTTTATCCATATTTGATGCCACAACAGCATTATTTGTCCAAGGTCGAAAGGTCCCTACTGCATGATGCTTTGTGTCCAAGATGGTCAAATTCTTCTGACATGTTGAGATAAAATTGTGCAAATGTTGTTTTTCTTTGGGTAACATTGCCAATAATTAATAGATCAACAACATTTGTACAAATTTGAAAGGCCTTCATGCCAGGATGCTTTATGTCAAATACTGTTAAGCAGTTTGGGACGATTTGTTTAATGGTTGTTCTTTTTTCAGGAATTGTAGCCATATTTGATGGCAGATCAGAATCTTTTGCAGAAGCTTGAAAGGCTATTATGCCAGGATGCTTTTTGTCAAATTTGGTCAAATTCTGTTGAGTGGTTTTTGAGAAGAAGTCATTAAAAGGTTTTTATATTTTTTGTCATGGCAGCCATATATATTTGATGGCAGATTGGTATCATTTATAGAAATGTGAAAACCTTCTATGCAACAATGCTTTCTGTCAAATTTGGTCAAATTCTGTTGAATGGTTTTTGAGAAGTTGTTCAAAATATTTTTTTTTCAATTTTAGTAACAGCAGCCAGATTTGAATGTAGATTGGCATAATTTGTACATATTTGAAAGGTTTTCCTGCCACGATGCTTTCTGTCAAATTTGATCAAATTCTATTCATCAGTTTTTGAAAAGAAAATCGTGTAAAGTTTTACTATTTTTAGTAAT
This sequence comes from Margaritifera margaritifera, assembly GCA_029931535.1. Classification (NCBI taxonomy): domain Eukaryota; kingdom Metazoa; phylum Mollusca; class Bivalvia; order Unionida; family Margaritiferidae; genus Margaritifera; species Margaritifera margaritifera. Next base: position 1,417,007 of record JAQPZY010001290.1, on the reverse strand, counting down.
GGTGGCCATATTTGATGGTGGATTGGCATCATTTGTACAAATTTGAAAGCCCTTCATGCCAGGATGTTCTGAACCAAATTTGGTCAAAACTGGTCTGGTGGTGTTTGAGAAGAAATTTAAAATAACAAATGCTAAAGATTGCATGTTGCACGATGGACACTGGGCCATACCATACAGCTAATAATGGTAACTGATCAAAGAAAAATGTTAGAATGGCTAAATAACCTAGAATATTGCAGAAAAATGAAATTACACTGTATGTAGTAATGATATATCCTTAAGCTTTACATGCTTGTATGCATCAGTTTATTTGTTTCAATCTTTGAAACTACACCTTTACACTAGCAATTTCTTATGAAAAGAGTGTAGGAAACATGCATAGTTTGTAAAGTTCAAATTGTTTGCCAGAAATTTAAAGGGCAGACACTAAAAGTGAAGGTGAAGCCTTATGGTTTCAATTACATACCAAGTTTTCAGGCAAAGGTTTCAACTTTACAAACCCTGTGTGAAATTATTCTTGCGCATCAGTCACCTAACTGATTAATTTTGTAAGAAAACTCTCTAAAAAACTTACTACAATGGATCTAAAAGTTTGACTAATCTACTGTTTGGAGCTTTGCATAGTAATGTACTGTATGTCTCTGTGGATAATCCCATGCTTGATGATAAGCCCATCTCCTTCGGAAAAAAAAATTGGAAATTTTTTATCCGGTGAAGCCTTGTCTAATGATAAGCACCTCCCCTTTTTCTAACATTTACAACGTTGGCCCTGGGATCATCATGGGAAAAATACTGTGCGAATATTATCATCATGTATCATTATTTAACACCATGGCTCGAATTTAATGCTTGAAAACTTGCAAAACGCGAGTTTAATTGTGGAAAATGTGAGATGAGATTTCTGGCTCTTGCATCTCTTTGTGAGTGCTAAATTTTCCAATGATGTACAACAAATCATTGGTAAAACTCCTTAAAGTACAAAAATGCTGCAAAATCATGTGCGTAATTCCTAAACATAAAACAAAGCATGATGTGGTATTGATCACGTTACTATTAGGTATTATTCTGCATGTACCTACTGATAATACACAGTGCACTGGGGCACAACCATTATATTTTCAAAGTGAAGCAGGTTATCTATTTTGCAACCAATCATTTTGTACACAAATACAGAATTATTTTTCCAAGATTATCTTCACTTAGACTCTTAAGTAAATATTTATTTTTCTTAAGGGGGGGGGGGGGGTTACAACTAATTTTAATTATATAATACTTTTCTGTCACTATCGCCCTGATTACCTCTTCCGGGACACAAGTCCCCTCGTCCAAGCTCATAATTCCATCCTCTTATTAGTACGGTAAGTTCCAGAAACCTTGAAGAGAAAGAACACGGACCCAGTCTGACTCCCATGTCATAGGCCCATGCAGATTACTCTTCCTCTTTGACTTGGACCTAGACTAAGCTTAGGACATCAGAGTTGGGGGGGGGGGAGGAATCTTGCAATAGTGACAGGTAGGTATTACATGATAAAATTAGTTGTAACTAGCCCCCCCCCCCCAGTATATTTTAATAGCAATAATACATAACCTGTCACTATTGCCTTGCTGAATTTGCCAATTTGGAGGGAGGCTGATGGTTTCAAGAAACTGGTATAAAATTGTGTCCATTACTTTAATCTGGTAGAAGGTTGGACCACTTTCTGAGAAAATACCTTTGCTCTGGTGTGCCAAAGAAATAGCGGTGATTCTACCAGCAGTAGGCCAAATATATCGTTTTAAGGTACATCTACCACACATACCGTTTTATAGCTGAAATCTACCACTTTTGTAAATTAAAAGAATTTTTTTTTAAAAATTGAAGAAAAAAACCCCAACACTGTATTTTTATGTGTTCTATCAACACCGAGAAACCAGCCAGAACCAGTCTACTGGGGACTGGAAATATTCCACCAGTATAACAACCAGTCCAATGATGCATGGCAGAGATATATTTTATTTCAAGTCTAAATCAATCTTTATTTTTGTTAAAATTACAGTTGTGATACTTCCCAACAGATTTTTGGACCTGAGCCATATAGAGAAAGAAGCCCTTGAGGATGAGGCTCATGATTACACCTAAGTTCAGGAGCTGAAGGAGTATTAGAGAGCAGTCAGCAACCTTACAAACCAGCAACAGGAAAACTGAAGTTAGAACTTCTCTGCAGGGTGAGTGTGGTTGTCCCATCATTGCCACATTGCTGATGCAGAGAGGACATTCTCCATTCTTCGCAAAATACAAGGTGATTAAAAGGGAAATCTGGACCAGAGAACTATTGACAGCATGTTAAGTGTGAAGCTTAATAATCACAATGAATGTCATCTGTGGTCACCAGAGAGTGATCTTGTGAAGGAAACTCAAAATGCTATTGGATTTTATAGAGAAATCTTTGCAGTGAACTATAAGATAAACAACTCTTCCTTTTTCATTTAATTCACAATATAAAAAAAACAAACCATGTAGGTGCCCACTATCAAATTTTGGCCCAAATAAATCTCTTCAGTTACACCCGGTAATACCTGTGCAGCAGCAACAATAAAAATGAAAATGGTAAGGTGGCATTTGAATATCTGGTAATTATTTTCTGGCAATCAGATACCCTAATTTTCTTAAACAGGATATTTAATATTTCACCACATACAGAGTGGTTTCATAGCTCACAGAATAATTAACTGCATATGACTATTTCTTATCTGGAATGAACAGCATAAACCCTTACCTGCCATGGATCTAAGCTGTTCACAGTTGCAGGCTCAGGGATGTAGAATACACCGGATGCAAAGTTTTGCTTTTACCAGGTTTACTAAGAAGCTTTTGCTCAGCAATATATAGCCAGGGTTGTGCTGATGTGTTAAACTGTATACATACATAAATACATATATTCAGTTGTGCATATTACACATGAGTAAATATGATAAGCAATTGGCAGCATTGCAATGCCACACAATAATTCTTACCTTTTTCCGCCTTCTTCCTGTACTTTTTAGATTTTAGGGCTGGCACTAATATATACACTTTCCACAGGAGGATATACTCGATAAAGACTGAGATGACATTCCAGCCTGCTATAAACAGCGCACCAATCCAAAGTGAGCCAAAAGTCATGATCTGACCTGTTGCAATCGGAGCAAGGATCAATGTTGTCTGGTCAATCATTCTTAATGTGGCAGACATATCTTGGAAGAAAAAGAAACACAATTAAGCCACTCTTTATGTTCAAATAGCTACAAGATTTAGAAACAACTTGGGCTGGCTAATGAGACACAAAATCACTATCAATTAACAGTCCCATTATATTGATAATTAACTGACTTTTAATCATTTTTTGGCAAGTACAAAAAATGGATTTTTAAAGAGCATGAAAGTAACCACATTTATTGCCCCCCCCCCCCCCAGTGAACCACACCGTCCTACATTGCAGTACATGATCCTTTTACATGATATGACAAGTAATTGGCATCATAATCATACTTTTAAATTAAAATTTCTATCATTATTTTTTTTCTTCATTCCCTTGCCTTATTGAAGGGTAAGAAAGACCAAGGCGGCTAGTCGCCATCTTTGTTTGTCTATGATAGAATGAAACAGACAACTCTCAACCACCAGAAAGCTTCACTTATATTTCTCTAAAATGGACCTAATTAATGCACTTCATTTTAATAATTTATTACCAGGTATGTGCATTAATTGATCAAACTTGACTGCTTTTCTTGAGAAAAAAAAATGATAAAGAAAGTTACTGTGCTGAAACAAAATTATAGGTATCCAACCTTTTGCTGTCATAACTCAACTGATGATGCAGAAAGCTGATATTCAAATTCAGGTTTCATTAATATAGAGTTGCTGATAAATTTTCCTAAAATCTAATAATAATCAAGTGAATTACTGCATGGAAACAAATGTGGGGTGGTCCAACAATCAGGGACCCAAACTCTGCTAAATAATGCAAACTGAATGCTGAAAAATCAAACTCAGCCAAGACATCATCAACATAACTTACCAAATTTGGTTGAAACCCAACATGAACAAGCAATTTCAGGAATTAATGTCCCCTGTTTTTGTTGGAAGTAGGAGGGTGTAGTTTTGTATAGGAATGGGTTACGTGACAATGGTGATACAGTAAAGTAGGGGAGTGAAGTTTTATACAGGAATGGGCTAGGTGACAATGACGATACAGTAAAGTTGGGGAGTGAATTTTTTTACAGGAATGGGCTAGGTGACAATCATGATACAGTAAAGTTGGGGAGTGAAGTTGTGTGCAGGAATGTGCTAGGTAACAGTGGTGATACAGTAAAGTAGGGAAGTGTAGTTTTGTATGGAAATGAGCTAGGTTGGTGTAAGGGAGTGTAGTATTGTACGAGTATGGGCTAGGTTGGTGTAAGGGAGTGTAGTTTTGTGCAGGAATGGTCTAGATGACAATGGTGATACAGTAAAGATTAAGGGTACAATTGTACAGAAATATACTACTGATGATATAGAACACTGACAATGGAACTATGGTGAGGTCTCATTAATATAAAGCTGCATACAAAATATGGATCCAACATTAAGTGGCCATAACTCACTAACTAAGACACAGAAGCTGATCATCAAATTTGACTTAAGTTCAGGGACCAGTTACTGGGACAAAGGTGCCCGTTCAAGTAATACAACCTCAAAACATGACACTTGCCTGGATATGAGGGTATGGATCTATGTTTTCTCCAAGGGATCACTGTGCCCATTTCTCATCATCCCGGTGCCAAATATATCCAAGCACCATCTGAGTTTTGTCTGGGAATATTAACTTTCTCCAATAATTCTCTCTAGTCATATGCAATTTAGAATGACACCAAGCCCCCTATGAATCTGTTTGTTTTTTATATCACAATTTTCTTCTCTATTACCCTTCTTTTGTATCCATGAAATTTCAAATGTCTGTTCACAGTTGATTCAGATAATTTCAATAGTATACTGTCATTAAAAGTATTCATAATGTCCTGAAAAGATTTCCTGCAGTTGTTTTTAACAATATGTAACAGCTGCTGATCTGTCCTGGCATCGTTTTTCTGAGGTCTTCCACTTCATGGCCCATTTTGTATTGAACTAGTCATTTTATAACTACTTATAAATTCTGTCAGTGAACAGATTTATTCCTAATATTTCTACAATTCTTGGCCAACTAAAACTCTCTCCCAATAACTGAACATTTGCTTCTTTTTGTTCTTTGCTCAATTCCTTTCCCTTTCAACCCATTTTTGTTTCCTGATGACACATAAATAAAATGGTCATAATTTTACTTACTTTTTTAAAAGGGAAAACTGGTGCCTACTTACCAAGTCTGCCCATAAAAATATTCCAGGTATTTTCATTACTGATATTTTTATCACCCAAAGAAAGTGTGCATTGCTGAAAGCACCAATAATGGCCAAAACTTTGTGGAAATACTTTTAACTCTTAGATGTAGTAGAAATGCTGTGTTCTTTTGTATTAAAAAACAAAACAAGTCCTTAATATGTGACTGAATATGTGTTCTTTTGTAGTAAAAAACAGGACAAGTCTTTAATATGAGACTGAATATCTGCAACCAACATATCTGTTGATTCATCTACGATAATATAAATTTAGGCTGCATTATTATCATGAGGTTTTTGTCTTGGTCTTTAATAAGTGATTATCATTTTCCAGATTTGATTGTCATTGTAAAAGTTTAGCGTTGTTTGTTGCTTTTTTGATATTACCGTTATTAAAACCCACATACAAAGCCTTAATCTGTTAACAGTAGTGCACCTGGTTACACCCTTTATTTATGGTGGTAATCTCTTTATGTCATTGGTGAATTAAGCCTCTGGCTTTTGTCTCTCAATAAATTTATTTTGTTTCTGCATGGGTTAATTTTGTTTTCTAATTTCATTCATTGGTATATGTATATTCCATATTTACTCAAAGCCTGATAAAAACTGCCAATTCATACACAAGATGACAGCAAACTATGCAAACTATGCTACATTTGAAGTAACTCTGAAATGTATTGACATGTTTAGTTACTTATAAACAGGATAAATAAATAATAACTTAGTTAATTTTGCAATTCATATGCTAATACATGCACACCTAATCTTCAAATATAAATGTGAATGTTTTATGATAAATATAAATCTTTATTGATATATACAATTATTCTGATATGAAAAAATGAATGCAATATTTTAACAAGAACTATGAATAAAGACTACAATACATTTACAGTACTTGTGGGTACTTTTCCTTCCTAAGCCCTGTTGAATTTTGACCTTAAAAATTGATCATCTTGCACAAACCTGTTACAATAGACCACCTGTCTTGAGAGACTGCCTTTTGTTGGCAGAAGGGGTGGTCTCTCAAGACATGTTTTACTGTAACAAAAGTATTTTTTTTTACATGTCTAATTTGGCATGTTCACAAGATACATGTGAGTGTTAACATGTTCACAAGATACCTGTAAGTGTTAAGATGTTCACAAGATGCCTGTGAGTGTTAACATGTTCACAATATACCTGTGAGTGTTAACATGTTCACAAGATACCTGTGAGTGTTAACATCTTCACAAGATACCTGTGAATGCAGAACAAAATTCTTTGGCATGGCCTTTGACCAAGATCCTGATATCATGGATAGCATATCACTGACCTTCTCTCATACAATGTCAAGATATACCTACATTCCAAGTTTGGTTAAATCAATAATAGCACTACTTTGGGGGGAAAAAACAAAGTCATTTAAGTAGCATCATTCAATGTGCTCATCAGATATATCTCATACATGTGAATAGATACATGTAGGTCAGCTTAGGACAGATCAGGAGATCTGAAAAATTTGGACAGGAGTCTTGACTTCAACAGAGGGAGGATTTTTGTTGACCTGATTTTTAGCATGCAAATGGACAAAAATTACAACTACTGAACAAATTTCCATTTTTTAGATATTAAAATATGTACATCATCTCATCATATCAGTCCTTTCACAGTAACTTGTTGTCTTTCATACTCTCCTTATATGTACCACAAGCATTTTTAGCATGTCTTAGGAGATCATTGTCTGGATTATATTTGTGGCATTCCTCACCATTGTTGATCCTAACACATAGGAAATATGCATTGTTACTGGATCCAGGTTTCCTCTGCGGTCAGCCTGAATTTGCCTTAGAATGAAAATGTCCTTGCAGTGCCTGCACTGGAATATAGCAATGTTAATATAACTCTACAGAGTCCACCAATGAGTCTAATTGTTTCCTTCATGTGGGTAGATTCAGGTTGCTGACTGCCTGCCAGAACTTCTCAAGACTGGTGCTATCAGGGTTAAATTTGGGCAGTTCCTTTTAAAATCAACTTCATTGGAAAGCCAGAATGCATATTTATGTACCTTTGAATTTGATTCCAACCACTGAAATTCCTGTTTCCATCCATTATTGAATTTTGTGCGATATTTCCGTTGTTTAGATTTTTGCATCTTAACATTGGGCGATTACGCATGCTTAGATACAGACAATTGTTAAATACCGATACCAAACCGAATTGCTTTAAGCCACCCAAGCTCTTTAGTAATATCTACTCCAACCATGATCCATTAATGTCTTTAATCCTTTCCAAATTACTACTGATCACACACAGTATAATCCAATGATTAATTTTAGGCTGTTGTCTGTCGAATTAGCAATTAAAGTGCCATGCTCACAGTCACATGATCACAGGCAGTCTTTACTGGAAATATACTACACTGGAAGCAAGGTGTAAAAAACCCAAGACAATGTCTGTTCTGGAATTTTTGTCATAATAATTTTGAGTATATGGGAGATTTCAGTGAGTGATGGAAGGGACAGGAGTTCAAGATCAAATAGTTCTGGTTTTCAAAACTCCTTCACAAAAGTGCAGATGTATTAGTTGTCAGATCAGCACCATTTTCATTCAGAATCAATTAAATATTGCAAGTAGTGTTTTAATGAAAACCCCATGTTGATGCCACTATTCATGCAAGAGGAGATATGATAATAAAATTTTCAAGCTGGCCAATATGACACCATGTTGGAAGTCAGATGATACCATTTTTATTCTAATGCCACATGTTACTTAGTATGTTACGGTTGATTGGGACACCCATTCAGGACAAGTAGCCATATAAAGATTTTCAGGATGGCCATCAAGGTAGCCATTTTGGAGGTTAGATCAGCATCATTTTAATATAGGAATAAGTATATAATGCAAGAAAGAAGTTTTTTTTAAAAATCAGGATGGCCATCCATTAAGAAGTAGCTGTTATGAAATTTTTAAAATTTTGCAAGGTCACAATGGCATCATTATCTTTAAGGACCAAATGCATCTAGTGAGAAGTGTTTTAGCAAAAACCCCATGCTGATTTGACCATTCCTTCAATAGTAGTAGTAATAACAAGATTTTCAAGATGGCCATCATTGACAAGCACCATTTTTATTTAGGACAAACTAGATATCATAATAACTTTTCAGTGAAAATCCCATGTCTATAGGACCATATATTCTGAGGAAGTAGCTATAACAAAAGGTTCAATATGGCTACCATGGTGGCCATATTTTAGATCTGACCAACATTTTTTTTTAGATCCAACTACACAACTCCCTCATTTTAATGCACACAGATAATTCACAAACCCATTTATAAATTGGAGCTGGTGTGGATCTAATTTTTTCTTATAAAAATACCCCCAAAATAGGCCCCTTTTTGCTGAATATGAATAAATTTATGATCAATATTGGTAAATGAAACCTTGCTATATCACGTGTTTAATCGTTGAAAACTGCAGTTAGTGCTGGGATACTGGAATCAACATGATGAAATTTTCAACTTTTAATATGTCATATATTTTGTAAATTTTCTTTTAAAACAAAGATTCTCAGTACACTGTAAATAACAATATAAGATGAAATATCAATTAAAATGTTAGTAATCCTACTCTTACATGTAGCAACACTTTAAGAAATAAATACCAATTATACAAGTGAAATTTGTGTTTCAATTGTATTTTTTAATTCAGTTTTAGTTTAATCATCATAAATGCAATATGCCCTATTGTACTGAAATGTGTGAAGTGTCAATTGACAATTACAGCAACGCCCACAAAGGAATGAAAATTCTACCTGTACAAGAGTTACATCTACATTTAAATGCAAAAAGCAGTGACATAATCCACAATGTTTCTGCTTGTACACATGTGATGTGTGCTGAAACTTCTTGGTGTAATGTTTTTAGTGATCTTTCTGAAATTGGTTATTCTGAAAATAAAGGTCATTTATACAGAAAAGCAAACTATTTCATTATAAAAGACTATTTATTGACAATTATTCCCAACGTGATTATAAAATGAGTACTGAATATACTTGCTTATAGTCCAGGTCCAAATGCAAACAACATAGACCCTGATCTGCCATTGCATAATGAACAGGCAGATCAGGGTCTATGTTGTTTGTTCTACTGATTAGTCCTTACACACCACATAGATACAAATCTGCCAGTGCATTATGTGACAGCAGATCTGGGTCTATGCAGTTTGCAGTTGGTATCGGCTTATATGCAAGTATATACGGTAATCAGCCATTCAACCCATCCACTTTTCACACTATCGATGTCCGTTCCTTGATTAATTTCTCAGAGGTCTCTTGGTAACTCGTGCCCTCACCCTCACTTATGCTGTGGTCTATGTTTTTGGAATCCATTGAGTGTGAATTATCAAGGGAGAAGTGTACATATCATAAGAAGTCTTGTAGTGAAATGAAAAACCCATGTCACTGTGACTATCAGTTCTGGAGAAGTAATGACCAATTTAAAAAGATGGCCTCCATGGTCATGAAATTGGAGGTCTGATTAGTAGTATTTTCCTTGAGGACCAACTAGACATTATAAGAAGTCTTACTGTATTTCTGAGGGGTAACATTTTCATTTAGGAACCTCATGTTGATATGATCATCCATTCATGAGGAGTAACCTTAATAAGATTTTCATGATGGCCACCATGGTGGCTATGTTGGATATCCAAGTAGCACTGTTTTCATTTAAGACAAACTAATCTCAGGTCAATATGACCATCCATTAATGAGTAGCATTAACAACATTTTTAATGTGGCCACCATGATGGCCATTCTGGATTTCAGATTGGAACTTTTTTTGGTTTAGGACCAACTATACATCATAATAAGATTTTCAGCGAAAACCCCATGCTAATATGACCATCCGTTCAGGAGAAGTAGCAATAAGATTTTCAAGATGGCTGCCATAATGACATAATGGATGTCAGACTGGTACCATTTTTGTTTAAAAATAACTAAACATTATTCTTTTGGTGAAAACACCATATCAATATGTCTATCTGTTCAGGGGAAGAAGCAATAACAAGATTTTCAAGATGCCCACCTTGATGGCCATATTACAGTTATATTAATACTATTTTCATTTGTGACCAACTAGACATCATATAAAGTCTTGCAGTAAAATCCCCATGTCAATACGACCATCCATTCAAGAGAAGTAGCGATAACAAGATTTTCAAGATGGCCACCATGGTGGTCATACTGGATGTCCAATCAGCATCATTTTCATTCAAGACCAACTAGACCTTTGGATGCATGTGTGTGTAGTTTCATGACAATCCGCTATGTAGTTAAGGAGTAGCAATAAAAAACTTGTGCTAATGGGTGGATGATAGGCAACAGACGGATGGATGCGAGACAACAGGTCATCATATTAGCTTTTCCAGTCTATGACCAGTACAGCTAATGACACAGAATGCTGATAATCAAACTCAGTTAAGGTCCTATCACTATTCAGCTGTCTACCAAATCTGTCCTATATCCAATCATAAATCAAAGTGTAAGCAACAATTACAAATCTCACCTCTACGAAACTAAAATATAGTAGTCTCCAGCAACCACTTTAAACATTTACTTATCACACAGAAAATAAATTCAGTCATCTTGAAATGCTGGCGACTAGGACAGAGTATAAAATATTTTTTTTTAAATAAAAAAGAACCCTTTTCCATGATATCAAAGCAGAAGTATTATGAGTTGATAAAAACCAGAGATATATTGTTTTTCTTTTTTTAAAATCATTGTTCTTAAAATCTGCTTCAGAAGCTATTATCATTGTCCACCTCTAGAAGCAATATATACTGGGCAAAAGTCACATGCTTTGAGTACCCTTATAGTGACAGCCAGTATGACCACTTTTAGTAGTATAGTTCATTCATGTATCAGTAATTACCCTGATTAGCCACTACTGTAACAGCTGAGACCTCACATGAAAAGCATGTAGTCCATTCATCTAATTCTTAAACTCATCCTCATCGACAATACACAGTTAATCAGTTGAGGATAACATATCAAAATATACAATGTATAGTCATTAATACAGAAAGTTTATTCTACTTCCATCTGTACTGGTCATAAAAGGCTGTATATAGCATGAAAATATCTACTGGTCATAAAAGGCTGTATATATATATGAAAATATCTATGTGGTCATACAAGGCTGTATATATAGCATGAAAATATCTGTGGTCATGAAAGGCTGTATATATAGCATGAAAATATCTCTGTGGTCATAAAAGGCTGTATATATAGCATGAAAATATCTCTGGTCATAAAAGGCTGTATATAGCATGAAAATATCTATGTGGTCATAAAAGGCTGTATATATAGCATGAAAATATCTCTGTGGTCATAAAAGGCTGTATATATAGCATGAAAATATCTATGTGGTCATACAAGGCTGTATATAGCATGAAAATATCTATGTGGTCATAAAAGGCTGTATATATAGCATGAAAATATCTATGTGGTCATAAAAGGCTGTATATATAGCATGAAAATATCTATGTGGTCATAAAAGGCTGTATATATAGCATGAAAATATCTATCAAGTCATACAAGGCTGTATATAGCATGAAAATATCTCTGTGGTCATAAAAGGCTGTATATATAGCATGAAAATATCTCTGTGGTCATAAAAGGCTATATATATAGCATGAAAATATCTATGTGGTCATACAAAGCTGTATATAGCATGAAAATATCTCAGTGGTCATAAAAGGCTGTATATATAGCATGAAAATATCTCTGTGGTCATAAAAGGCTTTATATAGCATGAAAATATCTATGTGGTCATACAAAGCTGTATATAGCATGAAAATATCTATGTAGTCATAAAAGGCTGTATATAGCATGAAAATATCTATGTGGTCATGAACTAAACACAGATGGTTAAACTATTTTAGTAAAGCATAAGATGTAGGTCAAAGTGACCTTCTTTGGTTGCAAGTGTGTAGTGTTAATATAGATGCATCTGATTATAATCATTTACAGCCAAAATGCTTCGGCAATAAATCTTGTCAAACTTGACTAATTCTGAGTCACTGAGAACGAAAATGATGCTTAAAATTGTTGATTGGCTGTAGTTTTAAAGATACTATACTGGGTCAGTATATATATATACGACCCTTGACTTGGGAATGGTGGAGGATAAGTGAGTTATAAAGGGAAGGGATCTCAATTTAAACCAGAAATGACTAAAATACATCTTTGACTGGATCTATGAATAAATCTATGACTGGGTTTTGGACAGTACTTGCTTTTTAGGCAAAACAATGAATGATGCAATCTGAAGCTGGTACTGCCTCATACATGGTATGAATTGCATCATGTTATTCCTAGAAGTCATGGATGATGCAATCATAACCAAGCTTACATCACTCTGCTGAAGAAATTGCCCTATATAAGTTCTACAAATCATACAGTGTTGTGCTCTCTTATTTGTCAGTGTTTGACTTTGCAAAGGGACACATTTCTGTTTAGCCAAAGTGAGCAGAGATGCCTCATACTTGTATGAACAAATCAGATAACTTCTGCTATGTTTGTGGTGAAGTGACTTTTGCATCACAAAAGCGCAGTATAACCACTATGGTTAAGAAAGCCTATCACCTTTATTTTGGCTGCAAAATTGGAGATCAGGAAAAGATGTGGGCCCCACACATATGCTGCAACACTTGTGCAACAAATCTTTGCCAGTGGTTGAACAGGAAAAGGAAATCTATACCTTTTGCAGTGCCAATGATTTGGAGAGAGCCAACAGATCATATCAGCAATTGTTACTTCTGCATGGTGCCTCCAGTTGGGAAAGATGTGTCAAAGAAGAAAAAGTGGACTGTACATTATCCAAACATTCCATCAGCTATATGCCCAGTACCCCACGGAGAAGGACTGCCGGTTCCTGATGCACCAGAATCATTCTCACTTGAGTCAGACGAGGAAGAGGAAGAGGATGAAACTTCTAGTCCTGAACCATCAATGTCACATGACCCATATTTTCTCCCATCCTCCTCCTCTGAACCACACCTCATAACACAAGATAAACTGAATAACCTTATCAGGGATTTGAAACTACCCAAGAGTAAGGCAGAGCTGTTGGGCTCCAGACTAAAGCAGTGGAATCTCCTGGCAGGAGATGTTAGGGTTTCCATGTTCCGTGACCGTCAAAAGGATCTTGTCCCATTCTTCTTCATGGAAGGTGATCTTGTAGCCTGCAACAACACTGATGGTGTGATGGCAGCCCTCAACATCATTCATGATCCAGATGAGTGGAGACTGTTCATTGATTCATCGAAGATGAGTCTTAAAGCTGTTTTGCTGCATAATGGCAATGTTTTGCCATCAATTCCAGTTGATCATGCAGTCCATATGAAGGAAACCTATGAAAACATGAAACAACTTTTGAGGTGCACAAACTATAACCAACATCAGTGGCAGCGTTGTGGCGATTTCAAGGTTCTTGCTCTCTTGCTTGGTCTGCAGACTGGATACACAAAGTACTGCTGTTTTCTCTCCGAATGGGATAGTCTTGCGAGAGATTCCCACTACATCAAGAGAGATTAGCCACTCCGATAGTCATTGGAGCCTGGGCTGAAAAGCGTTGAGCATCCACCACTTGTTGACTCAAGGAAGATTTTGCTACCACCCTTGCACATCAAGCTGGGTCTGATGAAGAACTTTGTCAAGGCCGTGGACAAAACACAAGCAGCTTTCAAGTACCTCCGTAGAAAATTTCCAAGGTTAAGTGAAGCTAAGATAAAGGAAGGTGTCTTTGTTGGTCCTCAGATTCGTGAACTTCTTCGAGATGATGCATTTCACCGTGCACTGCGTGGCAAGGAAAAGATGACATGGAAAGCCTTAGTGGCAACAAATTTTCTCGTTAACAACAAGGCAGACAACTACAGGGAGTTGGTGAAAAACCTCCTCAAGGCATACAAAAGCTTTGGTTGCAACATGTCACTAAAGATACATTTTTTGCACTCTCATCTAGATTTTATTCCACCAAACTGCGGAGCAGTGAGCGACGAGCACAGCGAGCGACAAGCACAGCGAGCGATTTCACCAGGACATTGCAACAAAGGAGAAACGCTATCAGGGCAAATGGAGCCCATCAATGCTTGCAGACTATTGCTGGACAGTGACAAGAGATGCTCCATTTAATGAATATAAGAGACAAGCCAAAAAGCGCAGAGTAGACACTGAATAAAGACTAAACTATGTACTTATATATACATAATAGTTTTTTTACTTTTGTTTAAATATATTTTTTATTTCTATAACCCTTTTGCTGTTTTTTAAAGTGTTACATAAACAGGACAGGTGAACTATGATCATGTAAAGCAACCATAAAGCACATGAAAAGACCAAGGTTTACAATTTATGATTAAAACTCTACTATGTACACAATATACATAGACGTAAAACGTAAAAACTAAAATATCTTGGAAACAGTAGCCAATCAGTTGTTTTAATTGTCATATTTGAATTCAGCACATCAAAATCCCTAATAAGTAGCACATTTTATCTCTGAGGCAGACGACTTAGAACAATTTTTAGACCAGTGTTATCAAGTTTCATTAATGTAACATAAAGGCACCCAAAAAATTACCCTTGAAACACAAAATTTCAACAGTCACTTAAGTATGCAATATAGGTCATGGAGACCTCTTTTTGTAATAAGGGTGTAATGCTTATCAAATGACATTCCCTCACCAAGTTTCATGATTCTTTGTAGGACTGTATAAATACAGCATGCCAAAAAAACTCATGTGGTCATGATCTAAATATAAAAACTGAACTAAAATCGTAAAATATCAAATATATGTCACAACGAGCTTATTCTATTGTATGGGTGTGGAATTTACAGATATTTCACAACTCTAGCATGAAAAGTGCCTGAAAAATAAACATCAAGCAAACTTTAACCCAAGCTGATGAAGCATAAAATGTGGGCCATAATGACCTACTTCTGCAATGAGGGATAGTGCTCATCAATATGCATCCCCTAACCAAGCTTTATGATTCTAGATAGGATAGTATGTAGACAGCCTGCAAAAAAATTTATCTGGTCATGAGCTAAACATAAAAACTTAACCTAAGGCAACAAAATGTGAAATGTAGGTCACAGTGACCTATTCTGTACTGGTGTGGTACTAATAGAGATGTATACAATCGTCTAGTTTATCGATTCCATCTAGAACAGTTAAAACAAAAGTTAACCTAAGTCAATGATGAGTAAAAAGTGTAATTCTGGAGTTATTATACAGAAATGAAGTGGATAGGTCTGACAATCAGGGACTATAATTCCGCTACACAATGATGCACAAAGCTGATGATCACATGCAGTTAAATCTCATCAGTATTGAGTAACATACTGTAAGGGTGCAAATTTCTGTCGATGTATTTGGTAGAGCACATTTAGTTTGGCAGATAACAATTAGATTTATGAGGAAAGGTACCGTATGAAATCGCTAGACTGCGATGGTTTTAATGTCCCTGTTTGGGGGCGAGATTAATTCTTAATTAAGCCTTCATTGTTAGCAGTCGGATACAAGGTTAAAATGTCAAAGTTGAGAGGAGGCAGAGACTAGATGTAAAGCAAGTGGAAGTAGTATTATCTCTTGAAATTCTCAAGAATCAGTTATTTAAATATTGCACGAAAATCATGGGGGTATGCTAACCGCATTTGGCGTGTATTTATAAAAGGCGGTAGATACGTTTAATCTGATTGGCTATGCTAAATAAGAGGTGTGTTTCCCAGACGAAATTTCAGGTTTTAAATATTCCCAACCGCAAAATTTAAACAGTCCAAGTTCCTGCGAGAGGCTGGTGAAATCTCGACTCTGAGATAGAATTAGGCGAATTCTCTCATATAAACAAATTGTTCAAGGGACAGGTGTCTGGAAGTTGAGGGACACAAATTCTGGCAGTAGAAGCGAGCGAGTCTTGAAAGCACAAGGTATTTGCATCAATCTCATGTAATTTGTTGATATCAATATAATTATTTGTTTCAATTTATTTGTTTAAATTCGTACATCAGTTTTCTTGATACAAGTATAACTATTTGTTTGAGTTAATTTGTCTGAATTAGTACAATAATCGTCTTTATATGAGTTTGACGAATTGTTTGAATTTGTCGTCTTGATTGTTATAGGAATCATGTATTCTAAGAATTTCATGCACTACTCTATTTGATATGAGTTGCGAGAATCTGTGTGAATTTACAGATCTTAGATGATTTCATGTATGATAAAGAGTTGAGTGAGTATTCACTGAAATTAATGTAGCCATGAAGTGAATTTCATTGATTCATTTGTATAATTAAGACGGGAACTGAAACTGTTATGTCTCATGTGATGTTAATGTGAGTTGGTGATGAAATAGCCGTTTAGAAAATACATTAATCTTCTGAAACTAGGTTTGTTTATGGTCTGTCAGGTTTGGCCTGACCAGATAGCCTATGGTACCTGTTTGAATTCTGATAGGACGGTATCTGACGTAACAAGAGTGGAGTAATGCTCTACTCCCAGAAGGATATTTGACAGAAGATTTAGGTTGCTTGTCTGTTTACTTTGAAAGGGGAAATAGCTCCATCCCCGTACCCACCTATCCACATATCCACCTACCTACCTACCCACACAAAGTTTGAGGGCCGGAAAGAGGCGAGATAAGAGAGAGTGAGAAGGGAAAAAAGGGGAGAACATCAACCTTAACCGGACAGCAACATTGAATTTGGAGTGACCAGCAATAACCAGATTATGCAGGCATGCTGGGCAATGACTTAGATTGTTCACTCGATTCTATGATGAACTAAGTCTATCGTTTTAAACAGGTCGGCTAATTACATAAGTATATTTGTGTTGAAATCTATAAATGATTTCAAAAAGAAGTGCATCTTCCTAATGTTATGCATTATCTCAATTTGCTTTATGTAATTGATTAAATTGTTATATTTCATGTACGGGGGCTCGTGTTATTCTGTTCTATATATCTGCTCAGATCTCTATTTATTCCATCTATAAATTTCATAATTTATTTTATTATTTACTCGATCCGGGCAATAACACCGATGTTGATCATCCTCTAGATAATGATAACCAACCAAATCATACACCTTGTAACGAGGGGTCTGCCACACATACTGAATTTGGTTCAAATGCAATAATAATTAAGCAAGTTATTGTGTGAAAAATGCAGAAGGTTGATCTGACATTCAGGGGTTATAGTTCTGCAAAGCGATTATGTAGAATGCTGATAATCAAACTTGGCAAATATCAAACTACATAATACAAATCTGGTTGAAATGCAAAACAGTTAAAGTAATTAACTGTGTGGATACAAAAAGTGGGATGAACACATGGAAAGTCAGAAGGATGAAAAGAAGTTGGACAGGCATAATTTCATATCCCCATTTTATATAAGTATGGACAATGAAACACAAATGGAATGGCAACAAAATGCAGACTTGGTAACATTATTCATTTCATAGTCTGTATGCCCCTACCAGTATGGTGGTGAGGCATATATTGGCCTCTGTCAAATTATGCCCAGTAGTTTATGCAGGGTTCATACAGCCTTGAAGACATATAAAGCGCATCGACACCAAAAAGTGGATAATCGCAGTTCAAGAGAAAGTGTGGATGGATGAAATGCTAATGCTGGATGGATTAAAGAAATTTATTTGCCATTCACCAAGAGAGAGTGATCACTGTGAGTTATGGACTCGTTACAAGCTCACATCATTGATAATGTGAAGAAACAGTTGCAGCGTGGAAATGTTGTGCCAGCAATAATACCTGGAGGCTGCACATCCAAGTTGCAACCTCTTGATGTGAGCATCAACAAACCTGTGAAGATCTACCTCCACCACAGCTGGATGGAATACATCAGAGATGCTACGAATGCGTTAAAACCATCTGATGAAAGCGGCAATGGACGGATCAAGACAGCCAGAAAACAGACTGTATTGGATTGGACTGTAAATGCTATGGACACATTGAAGGAAAGGTGCACAATGATTATGAAATCGTTCAAGGTGTGCGGCATCAGTGTCAATCTGAGCGGAAGTGAAAACGCGCTGATCAGAAATGAGGAACAATTAAACAATATTGATAATGATGATGACAGTGATACAGAATTCGAGGGCTTTTCACCTGAGGACCTAAAAGAGGCTACGTACAAGCTACTTGAAACTGAATAATATATTTAAATATGTTACAGCATTAAATCATATTTCTTTTCATTCTTTGATATCATCATTTATTGTGTATGGCTTAATATAAAAATGTTTTTCTATCTATTTATCTATCAATCTGTCTGTCTATCTATCTACATAAATACATACATACATACGTACATACATACATACATACATACATAATACATACATACATACATACATACATACATACATACATACATACATACATACATACGATTAAGGATTTAAAATTATTTTAGTTCATGGAAGTTCATAATCATATTAAATAATTATTGCCTACCAAATGAAGCGAACCTTGTCTCGGTTAAATTACCGGCAAACACACTGACACTTTTACTTGAAAACGTCCCAGCAGATCTTCTTAGATTGTGTCCAAAAACATAAGTTGTAGATAAAAAATGTGAGTCTAGCAACGTCCGAAAATTACAAGGCATTTAAATATTATTTTCGCCCCAAAATATGGTGTCCAAAACAGTGTCTGAAAACACGCTGTAAATATGGTATGCTCTTTAAAAAAATAATGCAAGCTTTCTTTTCTTTTATAAATTGCATTTTAGCAATATGGTTTTGACAGTACTGATCAAATTCAAGGAGGTATTAAAGAAATTCAAATATTTTTTTAATAGAAATTCAAGCACTTTTCAAAAGCAAAACTCACTTTTTTTAAATTCAAGGACTTTATCATAGTAACCCTCTGAATTCAAGGACTTTTCAAGGTTGTGTGAACTGTTTGTGTTTTTAATAATGGTAGTGCACATCAGATAGCACATCATTTGTACAAAATTGAAAAGCCTTTATGCCAGGCTGCTTTCTGTCAAATTTGTTCAAATTCTTTTCAGCGGTTTTAAGCAGAAGGTATTAAAGGTTTTTCAAAATTTAGAGGATGCAGCCATTTTGGATGGCAGATCAGCATCATTTATATCGGTGTGAAAGTCTTTTATACCAGGATGTTTTCTGACAATTTTTGGTCAAATTCTGTTGAGTGGTTTTTGAGAGGAAGTTGTTTAAATGCTTTTCTATTTTTCACTAATGGCAGCCATATTAGATGTCAAATTTGCATCATTTGTAAAAAAAAGAAATTGAAGACTTTTATGCTTCAAAGCTCTCTGACAAATTTGGTTCAAACTGGTACAGGGGTTCTGAGAAGAATTCAAAAAGAGAAACATTGATAGATGAACAATGGATGCATGACAGATGGACAATGGACAGATGACTGCATAATGGATGCAAGGCCATGGCATCAGCTCACTTGGCCTTCAGTCAGGTGAGCTGAAAGTAATGAGGGAAGAACCCTCCCCTAAAATGAAATAGAAGAGTGTGCAACAAATGAACTAAAAAAACACTACTGTTCCATGTTGCTTAACAAAGAATATGGCATGAAAAGAACTGATGTTTAGGATGTGTATGAACTGTCGTACCTGCAAGACGATTTTTATCTCGCCCACAAATTTCTATTATCCAGTCTTTCTCTACAGCAATTTTGGATGCCACACTGGCCAGGTTGGCTGAAATGGCAATCAGAATTATGCCAGCATAACATAACCACAGTAAGCTTTCATTTGGCCACTGGACCTGAATCACTGGTTTGAACCAGATTATGACGCACACGACCAGTGCACAGAGGATCACACTCAAGTTCTGGATTATCAAAGCTGTTCTGGCAGCTGAAACAGAAACACATCAGAATAAGATTTATGTATGCGACAGCTACTATTTGTGATACATACATGCAACTAGTCACAATCTCCTGAAATAAAAAATAGTCGTAATAAAGTTATCCCCTTGTAAAGAGTTCCTACCCCTTTCAAGGCAGGTCACCTACTAATGGAGGCCACATCGTCTTGTGACATCTCGCCATTTAGGAGGAGTAGCATTAACAAGATTTTCAAGATGGCTGCCATGGTGGCCATACTGGATGTCAGATCAGTATAATTTTTATTTAGCATGAACTAGACATCATAAGAAGTCTTCTTGTGAAAGCCCAATGTTGATATGACTTTCCATCTAAGATATTTAAGATGGCCACAGTGGTGGCCATATTGAATGTCCAGGCAGTACCATTTTCACTTAGGACCAACCAAACATCATAAGAAGTTGTTTGGTGAAAACCCCATGCCAGTATGACTTTCCATTCATGAAGAGAAGATATAACAAGATTTTCATGCAGGCTGCCATCGCAGCCATACTGGATGTCATATCAGCACCATTTTCATTTGTGACCAACTGGAGATCATAAGAAGTCTTTAAGAGAAAATTCCATGTTGATATGACCATCCAATCAGGATAAGTAGTAAAAAGAAGACTTTCAAGATTCGATGTCCAAGCAGAACCATTTTTTTAAAAGACCAACCAGACACCATAAGAAGTCTTCTGGTGAAAACTGCATGACGATATGACTTTCAAATCAGGAGGAGTCGTGAGAACAAGATTTTCAACATTGCTGCCATGGAGGGCCTATCTGTATTAGTAATAATGTTCATGTATTAGTAATAGTGACCATATTAGTTTGTACAACTAATGTTCACGTATTAGTAACAGTGACCATATTAGTTTACAACTAATGTTCATGTATTAGTAATAGTGGCCATATTAGTTTATACAACTAATGTTCACGTATTAGTAATAGTGGCCAGATTAGTTTATACAACTAATGTTCATGTATTAGTAATAGTGGCCATATTAGTTTACAACTAATGTTCATGTATTAGTAATAGTGGCCATATTAGTTTATACAACTAATGTTCATGTATTAGTAATAGTGACCATATTAGTTTATACAACTAATGTTCATGTATTAGTAATAGTGACCACATTAGTTTGTACAACTAATGTTCATGTATTAGTAATAGTGGCCATATTAGTTTGTACATTGGTATTATTTGTAAAATATTCAAAAGGCCTCTATGCTAAGATGCCCTCTGCTGAATTAAGTTGAAACTTCTCCGGTGTTGTTTTGTTTTTTGGAACTTGAAAACAGCAAACAAATGGAACAACAACACATGCTGGACACAGCTCAATTAGCTTTATGGCCAGGTGAGCTAAAACTCTAATTGTTAGCTTGGTTTTAACTGCATACTACATTAGAGACTTTAATCTTGATTAATATGCTGTCCTCTCTTATATCCAGGAAAGTTTCACAGACCCTGATCTGCTGTCACATAATACATAATGGGTCTGTGCAGTTTGCAGCTCGACTTTGACTTATAAGTGAGTATATATGGTACATAATCAAAAAAATGACATAGGAATAAATAGCAATACTCCAGTAGCACTTCAGATGACCCTGTATTCAAATGCAGGAGAGATATTGTAACACTGTTTATAATATAAATGAACACAATAACATTGTGATATAACAGCATCTTCTTTTCACCAAATTCTTGCACGCACAACATACTTCTTTAAATTTATAATTTTTGCACCCAAGTTAAAAAAAAAACAAAAACAAGAAGGACGACTTTTTAAAGAATATTTTGTTAAAACCTCTAAGCCTGGGAGTTTTGTCAATCCAGTCCCCAAGAAGAGCTCCAGCAAACAAAATGGCAATTCCGGTTGCAAATCCATATATGGCTGTCAGCCGTAGAGATTCCGGAGCTATCTCCACCATAAACAAACCAACACCAAATGCCCACATCCGATCACCCTGAAAATATGAAATAAATGAATTAAACTAAAAGTTTTGGAAATCTGATCACTGATCAAACAGAGAAGAACGAATAAAAGTCTGTAATTTCTCTGACATTAAAAGTAACTAGAACAATACTTTTTCAATGTTACATTTCTGGAAGTATTTTTACTAAATAGAGTTTGAAACAATGACCATCTGTAGTTTTTCAAAATTAACAGCAATTAAAAAATGTCACTTTCCAGTGCTGCAACTGATCTGTCCACCCGTTCCATCGATCATGTGCAGCCCTCTGACTGCAACTTCTCCCATACTGGGTCCAATGTCATGGTCTTTGGACTTATTTTTAAAAACAGCCACCATTCACACAACAAGTTTTGACGAATACTATACATTCTTTATTTTTGTAAATCTCTTTTGTCATGGTTTTGCAAAAAAATGACATTATTGTCCAAACACATATAAAAGCTAACATTTTATTACCAGATTAGAGAAATGATATTGATTTATCAAACAGCTTTGTTGATCTCTCTGAAGGAAACACAGTAACAAAAATGGGGGGGGGGGGGCTTCTTTATCATGTGTGGCTAATTTTTTGTTGGATCTTATAATTCATAGTGGGGCAACATCGAAATCCACAAAAATTGGTACCCCGTGAAAATGAGAGATACTACAGTATATAGTGAGGGAATGTTGTATAAATATACTGCATTATAGTGATGGATTACTGTATAAGTATATAGCATTGTAGTGAGGGAGTACTGTATAAATACACAGCATTAAATATACAGAATTATACTGACAGTATACTGTGTAAATATATTAAAAGTCAGGGAATACTGTATAAATATATAGCATTATAGTGAGTATTATATAAATAGATAGCATTATAAATGTCCAGAGGGAGTACTGTATAAAAATACAGAATAATAGCATTATATATATATATATATATATATATATATATATATATATATATATATATATATATATATATATATATATATATATATATATATATATATATACATATACATATCATCAGATTGAGGGAGTACATATAAATAGAGAAGAATAGTGAAGGAGTACTGCATAAGTATATAACATTATAGTGATGGAATACAGTATAAATATATATCATTAAAATGATGGAATAATGTATAAATATATAGAATAGTGAAGGAGTACTGTATATGTATATACAGTACAGCTCACGATTTTTTTAAAACCTACGCTTCGCGGTGGGGGACTTAATCCCCTCCACTTTCACTCTGTGGTGGAGGGATAAATACCTACAAATCACCACCATGCCTCAGCAGGCACGCAAATGGCAAGTCCACCGTGGAGGGGCTGGTCAACATTACTGATTGACATTTGAACAGTCAATGAATGAAGACCACTCATGGAAAGACTGTGACATCAAGAGTGATTTGCAACCAGATACCATTTGAAGAATCGGTCATCTTTATTTCAATTATATATTTCGACAATAAAAGAATAATTTCAAAAGTCTTGCATATTCAGTACATGTATATTTAGAAAAGGTTGCTCAACTTCTTTTGCAATAATTAAGTGATTTTACTTGATTTAAAGAAATTTGAACAAACTTTCGCACTGACTTGATGAGAGGTACACCTTGTTGAGCTTCTCTCTAACATCATAAATGTATCCTATTGTTCCAAAGGAAAAATAATCCTCTGAGATATGAACAATTAAATTCCAAATTGACAACCGCTTCAGTTTAAAAAAACAAGCAAACAAACAAACAGAAAACTGAATTTACACTGAAATGTGAAAGATGTGCTTAGCGGATGTTTACAGAAATCAAGGTAGTGACCATTGTCAACACTTATAAAATATTGACCAGGATTAGCATCAAAAGATCATGTCAATTTTAATTTGGGAAAGGTGTGTTTTTACCGTATGAAGCCATCTGATTTGGTTCATTGCACTTAACAGCCCCAATTATGGTCCCGCCATTAACAATGGAAGTTTGATAATTGTTTGTAATTAATCTGAACTCGACTTATTGAATGAATAATAATGTGGAAAATTGTCAAATCTCGATGTTCAAAAATTTAAATTTCCCAAATATTTAGGGCATTCTGAATGTATGTATTGTCTCCACATGTATCCTATTATTTGCTTATTTTTGTAAGGGGAAAATATAAAAACAAATTTTTTTACCATCATAGAAAAAATAGTAAATCATATGAAAATTATATCCCAATAACCTAATCGTAATATTGATATATTTCTTATAATTATTTTGATGCAGATATTAAAGTATGCAGTTTCCTGTTGGTGACTGTTGGAGCTTTTGGTTGTTGAGACAAAAAAAAATGTATAAATTAATTTCTTTGAATTGTGTTTGGCATGTTTCTGTATATGGTACATTGCTTTACAGCTTTACTGTGGCCGAGTGGACATGAATTCGCGCCTACTGGCGGGAATATTTCTTTATTTCTTTTTCCTCCATGATGCTATAAAGTCTAGTATGGTATTACAAACTTTTCCAGATTTCAGTTTTTGTACATGTAGATTTATAATTGGTTGAACTTTTAGTATTTTAATTCTGAAGATTGCCTAAAAATGTTGACATGTCAAGCATCAAAAAAGTAAAATTTGGTTAATGTTAATAAGCATTTCAGTGTTATTTTTTAAACTCCCATTGGTGAAAAAATTCTTCAGAACATATGCAAAATCACTAAAAACTTTCATGGCAGGAACATCTTTTTGACTTGGTGTGAATAATGAGGCCGCCAATTGAAGAAAGCTAGGCAATCAAGGAATACTTATACCGTTACCAAAGCATGTTAAAAAAAATGTTTCTAATGTTAAGTGCAACTGATTACGATAACTTGCACAGTAGTGATTTGGATTCCATATTTTATGATAGACAGAGAGAGAAAAGGTATATAATTGATGTACAGTATTTTGCAACAAATGGGTATGTGTTTATCCCGGTTCAAGTAAGTTTTGAGATTTTGTATAGATGAGTTACTTATAATTTCTGTTGGTAAATTGTAAAAGGCACAAATTAATTTTGATACAAGGTAGTTCTACAGAAAGGGAGCAGAATGATAAAGTGCTGTAGGTCTCATTGTTAATAACAAAAGGTAGAATTACATCTTTGTAAGTAGTTTGGAGCCAAACCATTGTCCATTTTAAACAACTAATCTGACTGAAGCAAGGAATGAAAGACAATAAAGAGATAAATGCAAAACTTTGATACTAGCTGTATTGATTAGTTCACAAGTTTTTCTTTCTATCACAGGTATTTTTTTTACGAGAATCAAACAATGGAATAGCTAGTGGTTATACAGTATGATTCACTTATCCCCCGAGTACACTGTTTATTGTCAACATAATGGCAAAGAAAACAAACCTGCAGAAGTGCTGCTGTTGTGCTTTTAAGTTATCAGTTTGCACATGAAATTAACACGTCAATAGCAAAGAAAACAAACTGTTTGTGCTAGGTTATTAGTTTGCACATGAGCATTTATCTTCAAAAAATGTACGTGTCAACCTACATTTATCTTGGATAAATTGTTGCGACCATTTGTGATTTTAAAAAAAACAAGAAAAACGATACTTTGATAATTAATACAAAATAGTACAGTTTAAATTAAAATAAAGATGCAAAATCTTAATAATGCTTTCTTTAGCAATAATTTTCACTTTTGCATGTTCATGCAGCAACTGGCAGAACTATGCTTTCTCAAGTTGTAATTACCCCGCTATAAAGATTCATTGCACAAAATGTAGTATTAATACTGTTTGCGAGGCATTGTCATTTGTTAATATTACCTAAAATTTGATTTGGCATTATGTATCATGTATTATCTTCATTAGAACTATGAAATGTTTATGATTAACTGAATGATCATGTTTTTTTCAGTATAAAAAAGTAAGCAAATTGCTCCCGAAAGAGATAACGATGTTGATAAATCGGTGCCTCTCTCTCTCTCTCTCTCTGAACATCTCTAGAACATGCTTGCAGGGGTCATAAACAGTAAGCCATGCCCATATTATTGAGATCACGTCCACTCCGCGGTGATCATCGGATGCTCCTCCACAAGAAAGTGTGGTGTGCTGAGCTATTCTCCGTGAGACGCCGCAGTAACTCCATCAGAATGCAGAGAGAGATGGTGGAGGGTTTCTTTCTTAATCCTCTCCACTCTCTCTCCACCCCCACTGCGAAATGTGAGGTTTCGAAAAATCACGTGAGCTGTACTGCAGCATTATAGCAAGGAGTACGGTATAAATATATATCATTATAATGAGGGAATACTGTATAAATATATAGAATAGTGAAGGAGTACTGTATCAATATATAGAATTATAGTGAGAGTACTAAGTGTATAGCATTATAGTGAGGGAATACAGTATAAATAAATAGCATCATATTGAGGGAATACAGTATAAATAAATAGCATCATATTCAGGGAATACAGTATAAATAAATAGCATCATATTGAGGGAATACTATATAAATAAATAGCATTATAGTGAGGGAATACTGTATAAATAAATAGCATTATAGTGAGGGAATACAGTATAAATAAATAGCATCATATTGAGGGAATACAGTATAAATAAATAGCATTGTATTGAGGGAATACTATATAAATAAATAGCATTATAGTGAGGGAATACTGTATAAATAAATAGCATAGTGAGGGAATACTATATAAATAAATAGCATTATAGTGAGGGAATACAGTATAAATAAATAGCATCATATTGAGGGAATACTGTATAAATAAATAGCATCATATTGAGGGAATACTGTATAAATAAATAGCATTATAGTGAGGGAATACTGTATAAATAAATAGCATCATATTGAGGGAATACAGTATAAATAAATAGCATCATATTGAGGGGATACTGTATAAATAAATAGCATCATATTGAGGGAATATAGTATAAATAAATAGCATTATAGTGAGGGAATACTGTATAAATAAATAGCATCATATTGAGGGAATACTGTATAAATAAACAGCATCATACTAAGGGAATACTATACAAATAAATAGCATCATAGTGAGGGGAGTTCTGTATAAATATATACTCACCCATGCTGACAGTGTGTGGCTGATGTAAACAAAAGCCTTGATCTTGGTTGACAAAACTTCATCTTTCTTCGCTGAATCTAAAAGCAATATGTATGCACATGTATGTATGTATGTATGTGATAGGGTTTTATGGTACCTCAGCACAAAAGTGGCTTTGTAGTGCCAACAAATGTTAGAAAAATGTAAAAACGAATTGCACAAAATGTAGGATGATAAACCCTTTCAAAATAAGCACAATAAGATAAAATATAAAATGTAAATGTTAAAATTCTGAACAATGTACATTAAAAATTCAATTTAAAGTGTTTACCACTGGGAACAGATGTTTCTCAGTGGATAGCATGTTGGATACACAATCAAAAGGGTGCGTGATTGAATCATACCATATAATCAGCCCAATTTGGCTACTGTGATGTGTCATCAAACTGCCTCATAACATTATAACCTTCATCTGTTGCTGTGCCATAAAACAGCAAACCGAACCAAACCAATCAATTTCTCTCTTTTATTTTTTAGCAAATGTGCAACTACTTCAAAATATGTATAACTGTTAATATCACTCTAATAACTTAATCAACTGCTGTAAAATCAGATAGTTAAGGCACATCCATGGTATTTAGCCAGAATATCCTCAATTTGTGGTGTGCCCTTACCTAGGCCAAAAAAGAAAAATATGTTTCCTATTGCATTGGTTTTAAAATTAGGCTAGCCAGATATTTCTTTTAAAAAACATTATATATAAATCAAATAACATTTCAAGTGCTTCAAAGTACTGGGCAAAACCAGTTCAATTAGATGCACGAATCAATTTATCAATTTCAGCAGTGAATTTTTTTTTTGTCCACGGGGGAAAAAAGTGCTAGGGTCGGCAATGAGAATCAGGGACGGTCAGCTGACCAGAAACACACACATTTTTTTTCCCTTATTAAGGCCAGGGTGTCCTCAATTTGTGGGTTGTCCTTACTTATCAAGGCCAGAGTGTCCTCAATTTGTGGTGTGTCCTCGCTTATCAAGACAAGAGTGTTCTCAATTTGTGGAATGTCCTTACTTATCAAGGCCTAACTTTTAAAATGTAGACATCTGTGCATGTTCTAAGCTGCATGTGTATCACAGCAATTATGTGTGCCAGAATTATGTGTATAAAGTGTATCCCCACGATTACTCTCACACTGAAGTTTAAGCTTCTCGAATAGTTCTATAAGGGTAAGAATTTCACCAAGGGCAAATGTCAGTTGCGTGTCTGAATTTGTCTTTTCATTCCCAATGAGTACATGTATATACATGGTTATATGTTGGGGATTCCAATAATTTCCAACTTAAGACCCCAGGACTTAGTCCCTTGGGCAGGGGGTAAGGTTGGACCCTGTGGCCAATCTCAGTTGCATATATCAGGCTGGGGTATAACCTGAATAGGTGAATTTGGAAATCACTTCATTGGCTATTTTTGTGAAAATACAAGATTTCTCTCTTTGGCCTCAATATTACTGATCAGTTAAATAGATGATTTGGACTTTGAGCTTATTAATTCAGTAAATCCGTTTTTGTCTTCACATACATGTACCCAATAAGCATATATGTGGTTATAGGGTGGGAATTTCAATAATTTTTAAGTTATGAGCATGGAGCTAAGTCCCTGTTGATAGGGATGCATCTATAAATTTTGTCTTGTCCAGTAAGTGTATATATTGTTATGCAGTGGGCATCTCCCCACCCAATAACAATATATATATATATATATATATATATATATATATATATATATATATATATATATATATATATATATATATATATATATATATATATATATATAGTCCTACCCACTTATATCGACATCACTTATGTCGACAAAAAGCAAAGTCCCAGTCCCTTGGTCTACTATTACTACCAAATTTGTCATGCATTTAAGGAAGATTTGCTTGGGGCTCTGTACAACTTGAGGAAAGCTTGGGGATTAGTGAAGCCAGAGACCATACAGAACTGCTTTATGCATGCCTTCTTTCCCGAAAACGAGGAATTTCATGGATTCTCCCCATCAGATATCCCACATAGTCTTGACGAAGAAGGCTTATATGAAGCTATTGGAATTCAGATGGATGAGTTTGTACGGATGGCTATTGAAACAGATGACAAGGAACAATGCCGAGCAGCTCTAGCAGATGATGACATTATTGCTGCCGTCAAAATGGATTTCGTTTCAGAAGACGGCACGGAAGACAACATAATTGATACTGATGCTAATGATGAATCGGAAACACTACCTTTGCCATGTGTTTCATGCAGAGAGGCCTTTTCAATGTGTGATGGTTTTGACAAGATTTTTTGCGCAATCAAACTCATTGGTAATATCGGAAGAAGCGCATGGTCACTTAGAAAAGTTTCAGCATCTTCTCCAGAGAGAACTATCAAGGCTCAAGCAGAAGAAGCTTGCATGAAGTTCAGAAATACATGTACTCTCGTAATCTCCCATGCCCACCTGTTGTGCTAACAACATTTAATTTTAATTAATTTAAATTTAAATTAAATTATTTTATTGTAATTTTATGCATTGATTATGCTATAGATAATAATCTTAATTATATGTATTTGTCATTAAAATCTTTTACTGCTACATGTACTTGTATTTTGAGAGAATTCATAACTTGTTAAAGCTGTTATATCTCCGGTATGTATTTTAAATGTATACCATTTGAGCTGACATTGTTACATAGACAAAACTACATAAGTATTTTGCTCTGAGGCGGCAGAAAGAACGAGTTTGATACGGCATAGGAATACGTCGAGGCCGTTAGGCCGAGACATTTCGTACGCCGTAGCAAACGAGTTCTTTCCCCCGCCTAGGAACAAAATACTTATGTGGTTTTGTATTTATTACATACCCTCTTTTTATTCACACATTATTTTTCAATTTTTTTAAAAGTATCTTTGAAAATAAATTAAGGCATTTAAAATCTTATGAAAGATAATGTACAACCCACTGAAAAACGCCTGTGACACGTACATAACTGGGGCTGATGAATGAATTTAAACTGCGGTCAGAGGCGAGTGGAATTTTCTTTATTTCGCAAATGGAACATAGGTTTTGGACCTGCAAGTCAACCCGTTTCTTACGCTACTTACTGAACCCTTTTCTTACTCTATTTACTGAATACACATGCAAAACTGCACTTCCAAGCAAATTTCAAGGCAAATTTAATAGACAAACAGTTTCTAAATATATTCAGTTATACAGAAAACTTGATAATTTACAGTACTTTCAAACACTGTATTTTGTATGTCTTCATTACAAGAAATTATTTATGCATTAAGCTCTAAGATGATGATGTAAGAGTTATTAAAAAAAATTAATTCTCTTTCTAACATGAGGACTAGATTTATATTAATCATTTGTATATCTTTAAACATGAAAATTCTAAACAATATTTTTTTTCCCTTGTCTTTTTCTACTTGAATAGTTGCAAGAATTTAAACGGTAAACAAAAATACAAAACCCTGCTTGGGCCCCAGTAATAGCTCAAAGTCTCAACAGTGTAACAAGAAGCAATTATTCTAAATTTCAGTCAGAGTTATTAGAGCTGCTGCTCTCTATGATACGTCTACGTTTAAGTTGGAAATGTTTATAAATCTTATCCTCAGATTTAGTCAACGAATTTGAATCCCGAGCAATATTAAAAGACAAACTGAAAGTTCCTCCACTTATCTTATGCTTGCTCCATTAAAAATTCCCGAGGCCATATTTTGAAACTCTGAAGTTTGAATGGTTTTCTAACTGGTGTACAAATTTTAGATGATTTACATTGTGGAATGTCTCTTCTGTGTGTGTTGTGAGAGCTGCTACTGGGAATAGGATCAACAGGTGCACGGTTCAGAAGTTTGCACGTGTTTCTGTTGTTCAATCGAAGCAATTGCACAGTGTATTGACACTGTTCACATTTTTATGTCCAGATAATTGAATAATTGTGGTAGGATTAACACCTTCATGGAGGAGTGTCGTGCATACAGTTTTTCGAATGCTGGTTTGTTTTTCTTCCATGTAAGATACAGTGTACCAAACAAAACACATTACTGCATTTTCATTAAAAAGTATGCAGACATTTTTTTTTTCAATTACACACAATAGTTAAAACTTTATTGCAATAAATAATTTCCGATATTTTATAAGTGGACTATTATTGAATATTTCAAGTTGTAAAAGTAGTTCCAAGCTGGGTGTGCGATACAGAAATTTTTAGTAGCCTCAGTAAGATAGGAACATTTATTACCTCAGGCTGACCAAAATCTAGGCCAATTTAAGTACATGTACTTGTAGCATGTAAATAACAACTATGCAACCATGTGCTACTGGCATCAATGAATATCGTAGTGAATTGTGTAGAGGTTTTTGATCAAATGAGGACAACCATTTTTTATACATGTGTTTCCTATCAGGATGTGACCGATGCATACATTTTCTAACATGAGACCCGTACACGAATTCATGGATTTTTCATATACATGCACTTAACGCATTGTGGATTTTATTACACAAAGGTAACCAAAATGTAATTTGTCAATATAGAAGTGTATTTCACACTGGTTTTGTCTTCATGTACTCAAAATTTCCACTGTTTTCTCAAAGTGTAAATCCTACTCAATGACAACAGGTCACCCCTTACAGACGAATTTAACTTGTATGCCGGTCCAAGCGAAATGTTTTTTTTTCAGACTCCACCCCCCCCCCCCAACACGAGGGTGTCGACATAAATGGGTAGGACTGTATATATATATATATACCCCCGGTACACACACACACACACACACACTTATTGGGAATTATTGGGTGTGAAAAGAAAAATCCAGATATGCGAATAGCTTTTGTCCCTGGATCTATTCTTACCCAAAGAAACTTAGACCCCGTGTTATAACATGGAAACTACATGTATTGAGATTACCACCCTATAACCTTTAATACACTCACTGGTCATGAAAAGACAAATGTATACATGCAACGAACACTGATCCCAAGGGCCATCACTACCATATACACTTACTCAGCATGAAAAGAATGAATTCAGATATAGAACTAAAATTTGTCCACAAGTCTATTCTTACCCCTCTGGGACTGAACCCATGAAGACGAGATTTTGGGGAGTGGTGGGATAAATAAGAGGAGAATGGGAATATGTATTTTTCAAACACTCTAATTTTATTAGAAAACTGAAGCATATAGCTTTCATTTGTTATCATGTGTGTGTGTGAAGGATACGAGTTTTTGGATTTAATGGATTATGCTTGACTCCAAATGATGATGCATCAAATTACTATGACTTCTGATCTTTAGATCCCAAAATCTATAGATTTCTTTTCTACCCTAAGTGCATGCCATCCACAAAGTTTGGTCCAGTAACTTATTCTAGCGCAAAAGTTATTCTGCCAAACCCATTTTTATTTAAGCATTTAAACAACAATGACCATGACCTTTGACCTTTTGACCCCAAAATTCAATAGGCATCTTCCATACCTTAAGTACAAGCCTGCCACAACCTTTGGTCATGGTATGTGGTCTAGAACTAAAGTTATTACGCAGAAAAACATTTTTCTTCTTTCAACCAGTGACCTTCACCTTAGACCTTTTGACCCCAAAATCAATAGGCTTCTTTCTTATCCAATGTGTAAGTCATCCACCAACTTTCGTGCAGGTACATGGTAAACAACAGAAATTTTGTGCAGAAACCATTTTTCTTCTTTCATAAGGTGACCTTTACTTTCGACCTCAAAATCAATAGGCTCCTTACCCCAAGTGCCAGCCATCGACAAAGTTTGGTCCAGGTGTGTGATGTAGAACTAATGTTGTTGTGTGGATACTATTTTTCTTCTTTCAATCAATGACTTTGACCTTTGACCCCCAAAATCGATAGGGTTCTCCCTTACCCCATGTGCAAGCAATCCACAAAGTTTGGTAGCTGTTGATGGTTGACAAACATTGAGCAGAAATGAAATTGGTAACAAACAGATAGACAACAGTATCACATAATATGCTCTGCCTTATGTAGGGCTTACACAATTTTAAAGGAAATTATTTGGTATAGATAACTGTCTCTTTTATGCAAGTGTCTGCAATTTTGATGCCTGGAGTAGATTCTACAAGTTTAATATCCTATTTTGATGCTATGAATAGTAATGTACACATGCAATTATTTTTTGCCTTGCATTCATCTGTACTCTAGTTCATACAGATTATGTGAGACATGAATTCTGATACCCTAAAAATTTGAAAGACGTCCTTGAAAATAAGCCTACCTTGAAAGAAAGCCATCCAATTCCTATGACATTTTGCCTCTAAAGTAAGTCGTCTTGAAAAAAAGTCATCCAATTTGTATGACATTTTGCCATATTTAAAAAAGTCACCTAATATGCCTAATTCATATACATTGTATTACAGTGTATATATGTATATGTATACAAGTGAATGTGCAGAAAATGAATATCAAGCACAAATCACACTAACTTTGCAAGTTTTTAAACTATTGACATGAAATGTCAATGCAGACATTACTATTTGTAAAAATTTCACTTATGACATTTTAAAACATCAAAAAACTATTTTAAAAAAATTATTAGCTTCTTATGTTTATAATTTACCTCTGAAGTTTGTAAAGTGAAAACAGCTATGCAGAGCTAGCAATCTTCTGAGAGATGCACAACAAGTAAGGCCCAACTTGTTCTCTCAAACCCAAATCAATCCTGATAATTCAGATATCAAAATAAATAAAATTGTAGGTTTTTTATGCTCTAGGATATGCACATCCCTTGTTTATAACCAGGATTACCAGTGGTGAAAATCCAGGGAAAAAAGTGCTAAAACTACATAGTGGAACCATTGTAATCTTGGAAATTAGTTTTTTACTCTTGCAGGACATTTCATCCATTAAGTTCTGGATCTCTGCAGGTCCAATTTATGTGCTGCTGGACTGACACAAAGTAGAGTGGATAATAGGAGAACCAGTCAATTTATATTTGACCTTATTTGATTGGTCGATTTGTTGCCATTCGGCTAATGTGAAGCTAGCTTACAAACCATATGTCAGTCTGTTTCAAAGGAAGGTTATGCAGATGGTTAAAGTACCTAACTATAAATGAACAGAATTTATAATTTTTTACACAGAATTCCATGTTGGTTATTTGGTCCACTTAACAGGTTATTTGCTGGTTTCAAGAATTTTCTTTCAGTAATGATGACAGACGAATGCTAATTTCCATGACAGGTAATGTAATTATTACACCCGAGGCTTTCTCCTAAAGTAGGCAGTAGGTGAAGAGTACTTGTCTATAATATCAATTTGTTTAAATGTACTAACTTCCATCTTATTTATGCCACATGTGCTGGCCATATTGGATGTGTTAGAGGCACCATTTTCATTTAGGACATCATAAGAAGTCTTCTGGTGAAAATCCCATAGCAATATTACTTTTTGTTCAGGAGTAGCAATAACAAGATTTTCTAGATGGCCAATGTGGCTGCCATATTGGACATCAGGTTGGCACCAATTTTATTTAGGACCAATTAGACACAGTAAGAAGTCTTCTTGTGAAAACATCTTGTCAATATGACCTTCCATTTAGGAGTAGCGATATTAAGATTTTCAAGATGGCCACTGTGACAACCATATTGAATGTCCCAGTGGCACCATTTTAATTTAGGACCAACTACATCATGGGATGAATGTGTGTATAAAGTTTCATGTCAATCCTCCATGTAGTTTAGGAGGAATAGCAATAACAAACTTGTGCTCTATGACCAGTAGAGCTAAAAACACTTGTCTGGCAGCTCAAGACAAGTTCAACATTTTGTTGACTACATCATATAATTCACATTTTTTGTACAATGTCATGAAAATGTTCATCCTTGACAAGAAAACTTCTGGATTTTTCCTTTCCTGCCAAAAAAAATAAGTACACACCTGTGTTCTCCTCAGATGTTTTGAAAGGTGTAGTGGAAATGAACCAGCAGTTTAGTAATCTAAATGCAAAACAGTCCATTTTTTTATCACAAATGTGCATAAAAGTACTGTATAAGCTTACCATAAAGCGGGAAAAGGGTCATATTTTATATACTGATATCTAATATTGGTTAGATTACTCTTAGGAAGTCATTCTTGAGGTATGAAAGAACCTGTTGAAGGTGTAACTGTGCAATGAAGGTGTAGGGGCAACATCAATTAAGGTGTAATTGGGCAAAGGTGTAGGGGGAACAGTACATCTGACAGAAAAGCTGTACAGCTTATTGACTGGGGGAGAACACCACACACACACACCTACCCATTTGCTAGTAAGTGTACTGGATTGTAATGTTCACTCCTATAGATGCTGGCAGCTGATGATATCCCTTCTACTCCTAGGAATACCGTGGAACACTGACCATATTTCTGAAAAATTAGGATAAATACATATAGAAGTAGCAATAGAAGTAGTAGTATTAGTAAATGACATTAAGTACCGTATGTACTTGCATACATGTATAAGTCATGTCCAACTGCAATTGCACAGACTCAAATCTGACATTGCATAATGCGCTGGCAGATCTGGGTCTAAACAGTTTATTAGGAGTAATCAGTAGAACAAACAACACAGACCCTGATCTGCCCATGCATTGTGATGGCAGATCAGGATCTATGTTATTTGCAGTTGTACTCGACTTATACATGAGTATATATGGTACATAAATTATTGCACAGAAACATGATACATTCTTATAGAAGCATATATTACACAAAAGTGGCCATGCTGATTATGTCCTGAATAACCCATAAAGTCATATTTAAGGTTTCTTAGGGTCTCACAATCACATTATGAACTTGTCACGGCCATATTGTAAACACAGAGTTCATCTGTTTGTTAGTCCATCTGCCAACAATTTGGTTTATGCATAACTTCGACAGCGATAATTGGACTTGGAACCAAATCTGATATGCAGCATTATACTGGTGAGATCTTTGACAAGATCAATTTTCTGCAATCTATGTCTTTATTTAGAGGAGTTATGGCAATGATTGCCTATCATCCTAATTTTAATTTCTGCAGCATACAATTTTATCAAGGACTGTTGGATTTAAACAAATTTTGGCATACAATTTGTATCCAGGTCTGTTGGATTTAAACAAAATTTGGCATGCAGTTTTATGAAGGACTGTTGGATTTAAACAAAATTTGGCATGCAGTTTTATGTTAGAAATACCCTGTACAAGTTTGCTTTCCAGCATTCCACATTATCATTTACAGGAGTTATGGCCCCTCCTCCTAAATGTTGGTTTCTCCAGCATAACTTTACCAATTATTGTTGGATTGAAACAAAATTGTGTATACAGCTTTATATTAACAAGACCTTGAATGAGTTCAATTTCCAGTATTCCACATCTTCATTTAAAGGATTCATGGACCTTGATTTCATATCCTTCTCAAGTCTGCTTTCTGCTGCATACATTTACAACTAGATTTGTGTTTGTAAAACATGAATGCCCCCAATGTAGACCAAAACGTCAAAGTGCAGAGAAGTTCAAAAGCTTATGAAAAATGTGAACAATTTCTATAATGGTATGAAAAGCTAACCAGATCATACACATATGCATACAAGCATACCTATCACATTTGTCTACATTGAGTTGCTTTTGCTTAATCATACTAACAAGGTTTATATAAAAAATTAGTCCTCATCAGATAAAAGTCTCATATTGCGTACAATAAATTGAAAAATTGTTGCAATATTCTTAAAATCTTACCAGGTTAACACCTATGCAAAATGCAAGTTATTTTTGCTCAGTCATGTTAACAAACCTATTATCCACAAAAGTTGAAA
The DNA here is from genome assembly GCA_029931535.1 of Margaritifera margaritifera. NCBI lineage: Eukaryota > Metazoa > Mollusca > Bivalvia > Unionida > Margaritiferidae > Margaritifera > Margaritifera margaritifera. The sequence goes on along the minus strand of JAQPZY010001290.1, from coordinate 1,379,860 downwards.
AATGTGTTAAAAAATTTAAAATTGCTTTAAGTAAAAGCCTGAAAATCTATCAGGTCATATATATGTGCATGCAAACAATCCTAGGCTGCCAATTTTCACTTATCTAAGTGGTTTATGCTTAAGTGTGCTATGCGTAACAGTTTTTATCCCAAATATCTAAGCAAACATTTCATAAATGTATAAAGAATAAGGCCGGGGACCGCAGGTGAAGCCCATGATCAAAATAAGGTCAAAAGTTTGAATGAACATGTTGCAGAATGAACCTTAACTTCATAATGATTCATCCAGAGGATGAAGACAATCCATCAAGGGGTTTAGGAAAGATCTTGATGCCCCTGGGATACTTGCCCCTGGGTCATAATTTCAAGGCTGTTAAGATTGTACCCTATAAACATGTACAGTACACATTGACTATAACAAACCTTACTATTACGAATTCCTTTATATAATGAACACCCACATAGGACCCCAGAGAGAACTCACATGGCACCCCAGAGAGCACTCACATATGACCCCAGAGGGCACTCACATATGACCCCAGAGAGCACTCACATAGGACCCCATAGAGCACTCACATATAACCCCAGAGAGCACTCACACAGGAAGAGAATACTTCATTATAAAGATGTCTCATTGTAACAAACAATTTGTATGAACACAAAATAATTCATTATTGACAGGGACTACTACTATATATACTAAATGGGCAAAAGATAAATTCACATATGAATCCAACACAGGCCCTGGGTCATGCCTTTGGGGTAGGGAACTTGCCCTTGGGTCATACCTTGGAAATGTCATACCTTGGAAACTGTTAAGATCCCCACCCTATACACATGTATATATTAATTGGCATGATAAGTTATGCATCCAACACAGACTCTGGGTCATGCCCCTGCGATAAAGGACTTGTCCCTGGATGATAATTTGGAAACTATCAAGATCACCAACCTGTAATCATATATACACTTAGTATATGAAGAGACAACCTATGCAATGTTGATACACTGGCCTCTGAGTCAGACCATATCCTGGAAGTGTGAGGATATACAACTGTGTGTGCCTCTGACCTTATTCTAGTTTCAAATTAAAGCTAAACCACCCCTTCCCTCTTAGCCCCACTCCCAGGGGCTGCATCAAAATTCTAAAGCCATTGTACACATCTACAGAACAATACCCTTTATCATCTAAAGTCTGAAAACTCCATCTTGAACTATGTAAGAGTTACATGTCATTACTACTACACACATGCATCCATGGGCAAGGTCACATAATTCCCACCTTTACTCCAAAAAGTGCAGGGATAACAGGAGCTGGATCAGTGTCGCTGAGTTAGACAGGCTACATTTTCACATACAGTTTGTATTGATACAAGATGGGCTTGAGATCATGCTTATATTCTGGGGTTTCAATAGCCTCACAGTATCATAAAAGCCAAAACCAAGTGAAAAATGCAATGACCAACATCTGCTCCAACTCAAATTATATCACCCCTGAGTGGGGCAGGTTATCTGATCGACATAAATTTAACTAGTTGATTATCAGGGAAAACTTAAATCTGTACATTCTATGCATATTTGTTAACATAAATAAACTTAAAGTTTGGAAATTCAAAGCAATGTAGCACACATCCAACTCCAGGGCAGTTGACCTTAAAATGCCAACTGTAAGCTTGGGTTAAACAAAATATTAACTGTCTGCCCCCAGGGGCACTTGATGCTGTGGCAAATAAACAATAAACTTTCTGCCCCCAGGGGCACTTGATGCTGTGGCAAATAAACAATAAACTTTCTGCCCCCAGGGGCTCTTGATGCTGTGGCAAATAAACAATAAACTTTCTGCCCCCAGGGGCACTTGATGCTGTGGCAAATAAACCTACACATATGAATACAAATATATTACAAATATTTAAAAGTGTGACTGTTTACAAGAAAATGATAAAATAATTACCTTGAATAATCTTTTTCATTACTTTACTGCAGTCGGTGTGAAAAGATGCTTCTAACAATGTTGCATTTCTTAAAATATTTTCCAGCCATCTTAACCATTGCTCTTGCCATTATTTGTGGTCTTTTTCATGAATAACTGTATGCATAAATATCATCACAATGACAAGCTAAAGAAAGAAAAAATTTGTTTCAAGTATGACCAAATGGATTTTAGTGTGAGAAATAGTTAAAGATGTTGTGTAAGGTTGGATAGGACAGAATGAATGGAAATAACAGAATCAGTGGTTAACATTACCAGGTTTCAAATTAGCAACAAGTGGGGAGTAGAAATTTGGAAAACATATCAACAAAAGGGACAGCTGCAAAGATAAATGTTGTGGGAGTCAGGAAATCAATGACAATCTTGGGAACAGTGGTCATATTCTTCTAAAATGCTGGGTTAGCATAATTTAGTTACTGGATGGTTTGTAAAACTCAACCTTCATTTAGTAGGGGTTAGCCAATCGTATTCTGTATATAAGGGAAGTGGGTGTTGGTATGTCATATAAGTATATGTTATATGATATACTGAGAGAGAATGAGGTGGGTTGGAAGAGGTGAAATAAGAGAAACTAAGTGGAGTGGTGAAACATATTTATAAATCATGTAGCTAAAATTGTAGTGTAGAAAAATTGGAGAAGTGGACAGGAAATTATCAAAAATGACTTAGTGGTTTAATATATGCTGGTACCACTGAGGTCCACTCACCCCAAACCCACAGAATTATATGGACAAGCAGAAATTGTGGGTCAGAATAGTCTGCATCATTTGTAAACATTTATATTGTGCATTAGAGATAAGATTAAGTGAGTGAAGTGGGTTGATTTCTGTATGATGCTAGGTACAGGACTGATTTTAGGTCAGTTTACCCTAAGGCAGGGCTGCACAAATCTGCTTACCATACATCTGGGAAAGCTCAAATTCAGTTTGAATAAACTCAAGTTTGCAAGGTGCTTGCCCATGGTCAAGTAAAAAACAAAAACAATGAGAGCGAGGTCATGTTCAGTTCAATGCCCACAATTTCATTCATATAATGATTCTTTATATAACAATACATTGACATAGTTCATCACTTCTGTCTTGTTGTGAGTGGAAAAGTCCATCTCACATTTTCTTGTGCAGACATGATAATATGAATGCTTACTAACTAAATGTGGTTTTGACAAACTGGGAATAAATATTTGTATCGTAACTCATCACCTGCATTTTAATCATGATATTTCCAAGTATAATTGGATTCAACAACAATAGATGGATAAGCTCCTCCCTAATCAAACTGGGTACCACCTTTCTGATACAATAAAATATGCACAGCTTGCCACCTCTCAAAGTCAGCTTGTCAATATTTTTTTCTTGCATGTTGCTGATTTCAAGGTGACTATGTGATAATTTTTAATGACATAACTCAGGAGATTTTTGTTATTGGTGTGTTTGGATAAAGTATTACTCTGAGAATGATGTAATGTTCTGCACAAACCGCAGAAAAAAGACCAATCTTTCAATCTGTCTTGGCTCTTCAAGCTAAGTATTTTATTCTCCAGCTATGAAGTCAAACCATTCCTTCTTTCCTCATCTACAAATCTATCTACATGTACTATTATACAGGGCTGAACACATTTTTTTTTTCATCCACATGTCCAGGACCAGTGGTTTCAGAACATTCACTTGTCCCACCTACCTTTTCACTTGTCCCAAATTTAAATCACTTGTCAAGATTTAACGAGATGTTTGCACTTTAATCCATAGAAAGAACAAATGAAATAATGTACAGCATATTTATTTCTTGAAAGAATTTAATTTTTCAAAAACATAGGTTGATGTTATACAATGTTACATGTACATCAGAGGTTTTCAGTTTTCCGTTGTCGAGGTATCTTATATGCACTATTTCTTGCTGCAATACAGGAGCATCAGTACTTCCATCAGCAAGAATGGAATTCAGACTTTCCCTAACTGCACAGGCCTTTTAAGGTCCAGACCTGTCATGAGACTTCATTGGTTTAATCCTTAATTTGTCAGTTCCATTGACAAATACACTGGTTGAATTTCCAACCTGTGCCAGTTTGGGATATTGTTTGCAATAACAGCAGAATATTTTTGCTTCTGAGTCAATGAATTCAAGCCAGGGATAACTATCAACCCAATGTGGCTGAGAATTTCTCAGTCTCTTAGTAGTGTCATATTTGACATTTTTTGCTGCCACAGTCTGGCTTATGTCTCTTTGGAGAAATAGTTACCTCACACTCAGTACCAATCTTACATTTTACCCCTCCACTCTCACATTAATTTTCCTTCTCCGACTCTTCCTTATTAACTTCCGTGAAAAAAATAATTTAGTAAACTCATTTTATCCACATAGTAAATATCACCTTGCTTGACAACTAGTTTTAAAGTGATCATAACATACATTTTGTCCTTTAAATATGAACAGAGACAGCTCCTTAATTAGAGTAATTGTTTTGCTTCAAACGCAATATTGAACGTGGAAATTAATCCTCTGCATAATCAATTGAAAACTAAAGAATCATCACTGCCATTTAATCAGTTCATAAAGGGAACCGACACTAATGTTAGTAAAGTGCCTTTCATTTATTTAATTGGATTGATTTGCTGGATTAAAATCACAGGGTGAGTCATTTGTGAGGAGCTGGTTTAAGTAAACAGAATACAAGGAAGCCGTTTAAAACACTGCTAATTAATCATAGAGGTTTTGTTTTGTCTCAAGTGTTTTGATTGGCCAATAATTTAATCGCTTAGCTAAATATGCAGTCAAGCAGTAATATAATGTGTGCACATGCAAGAGTTATCAATGACCACTGGTAGGTGTGATACTGGATGTAAATAAATACATGGAGAGGGATAAAACTAACACATAAAAGTAGATAAAGTGATTATGGCATAAAAATAGGCACGTGTCTGACTTTTTTAAAAATAGGCAAAAAGCAATTGTCATGGAAAATTTTACTTGCCCGACTTCGAAAATTAATAGTCCATGACATCGGACTATGGGATTTGCTCAGCCTTGATTATATACAGCTTTTTTCATAACTTTAATTACAGACATATTTAAAGTGCAAAACAAATAAATAAAAAAGAATCAAGTTGATACAATAGGGGTTTCATTTATAACCAGTTTTGGTGATGCCTCCTCATACATGTAGTCTAGACTTGCAATAATTTCATGAGTACAGCATGACTGCAACCATAAGGCAGTTATACTGTCCCACCCCCTGATTTGATGCCAAGGATTTAAAAATCCACATGCCCGACTCCTGTTACAAGCTCAAATCTGGCTCAGGCAAGCTCAAGTTTGCAAGGCACTTGCCCGCGGACAAGGCCAAAAATAGAGAGAGAGATATGCATGAAACTTTAAAAATACATTCGTAATGCTTTATGTTATGAGCATCTTATACCCTGCCATCTCACCACAGTACATATATCAGCACCTTTAATTAGTGTTTACATGAACTGCATTCTTCTTTTACATAACTGTCCACAGTTTCTTTCATCCATGATCTATAGTATGTCATTTCCATTGTGTAGTAAATGTCAAGGTCAGTCTCGCATTTTCTCGCACAGATGTGATAATGTGAATATTTGCTATTTAAAGTAAGTTTTGACAAATAAGGAATAAATATTTATATTTAACTTGTCAGTTACATTTTAATCGTAACATTCATTTGCATCCGGGATTTGCCGACTTTTATATCCTAAGTTAGCTTCAGGTAATCAGCTTGTCAAAGATTATTTTGATGCATGTCACCGAGTTTAAGGTGAGTAGGTGTTAATTGTTAATAATATAACTGGTGAGATTTCTTTGACAGGTGTGTTTGGAATTAAAAGGTACTCGTCTCTAACAATCACCAGGAGAATTTTGTTCAAAGCGTGATTGATGTTAGGAAAATGAAGCAGCCACAAGTGGCATTTAAATGTTGTTTACCTGATAATTTTTGGAGACCGACACATACAATTAAATGGATAAAAATAAGTGCTCTCAAATCATTCTCAAAAGCCAGCTTGTCAAATATTTGTGTGCATGTCGCCAATTTCAAGATGAAAATTGTTAATGTGGTAAGCAGAGGCAGATGTGAGTGGACACAACACAACCCAGAAATATAGCAGGCAGTGAAATCATTGATATTTATGGAATACTTTAGTGATGGACTCATTTTCACCTTGTTTTCTTACTGGATGGATACTTAAATCTGCATGATCATTTGAACTTAAGTGGAAAAGTAGATAAAGAAAAATGTTATATACTAAATCATGATTAAAATTAAGTTAATGCATATCTGTTACTGGTTGTTTAATTTTCCAGTTCAAGGTCTTTTACCTAAATCTCTCTCTCTCTCTTACTTAAAAATCTAGCTATCCTAATCTTTTTCTACTTAACCATTTATCTGTCTATATACATGTACGTCTGTTTTTGCTCTTCTAACTATATCTGCATTCTAACTCTTTCTTATCAACATATATGTATATCTACATGTATTATTTACATATATATTTTTTTATAACTTTAATTATCGGCATATGGTTTTAAGGTGCCAACAAAGATAAAAAGAAAACAAAAGTTTAAATTTAAAAAACGCAATTTTAGTCTATTTTTTCATGTTGGGATATTATGTTTGGGGCAAGCTCAAATTTCCCAAGGACAAGTTCAATTTTCCAGTCAGCTTGAAATGGGCAAGCTGACTTTTATCAAATTTGTAAATCCCTGGATGCAGTCATGAACTCTCCATTTTTGAAAGAATGTATCTTTCAATGATGAAATGACCACAACATTTGTTTACACTGATCAACACTGAAAATCATATACACAGACAAATTTGATAAAAATCCTATTCTCAGTTGTGAACTGAAACAAAGATACATACATGTACCATGAAAACTAAGCACAAAAAAGATTTTTAAAAAATATTGATTCATATTAAGATGACTAATTATTATATTCGCCATTGTTACCATTTTGTTTTACCATGTATTTCTTTTCTCATCTCTATGATGGCCGCGAGTGGTGCTGTGATCAACCACAGATGGCATTATAAACATGAGAAACATTGTCGTCATAAATAAACTGTCACAGAATAAATGTCTGTGCCCATGAATAGTTTGAAGTTATGACTTTGAGTACAGGTATAATAATGATTCAAAGTGTAAATTAAGTTTTAATACAAATTACATTGTTTACAAATTATTTCGCGATTTATTCGTAAGGGCTCCGAAACTGATACTGCAAGGATAGCGCGAGGGAATACATCTTTGTCATTTGGTATGCATGCTTTGCTAAAATAATTAATGGTTCAAATGAAATGATAGGTATCTCTATAAGAGAATATTTCTAAATGGCTAAAGTAAATGCTCAAATGCATTAAAACATACGACTCCAGGATAGATTGTGACATATCAACCATTTTAGCCTCAGGCACTTGATTCTGTCAGTAGAAAAGGGGAGATTAACAGCAACACCCTCCCCTACTCCCAATTAATTGGGGGTGGAGGAGTGTTACCAGAAATCTCACACTTTCTACCGATAAAATCAAGAGCCTGTGATCTTATTGCCGCTACGGCCGTACCGGAAAGACGAAGTCGGGGGGCCGGTACTGTACCGGCAAGAGTTAAAATCTACTTGCACCATCGCATGGATCCATGTTTCTGGTGTCAAGCATTCAAGTTAAATCTGGCAATATGATTGGTGACCTCGAAAATAGATAACATACTTTTAAAAAAATTCCCCCCTCTAATTACACTTTCCATGAAATTCAAGATGTATAGTATTATACACTAAATTTCAATGTGATGCTATTGTCTATAGTGGATTTTTGCTACTTACTGGAAGATGTTATCTTAATCAGTAAAATAGTATCCGTGTCAAGTTTCGTTCTGCAAGAAAGATTCTGCCTAGGACTGGTTGCCACGAAGGACAGCGGCTGACAGACACTTATGTGGTCAAACTCGTGCAGCAGTAGGCCTACTTCAGCTATTCCCGGTCAAAGATCAGGCAATTAAACATACATGTACGTGCGTTAGAGACGGACCAGTAACAGTCACAACTAATTCCGCTACAGTAGACAAAAGAATTTAAAAATTCTTTCGTTGGAAGAATTATTCCAGTGTCCTAGTCAGAAATTTCTTGCAGATGGGGACTGGGGAAAGTACGGACACTTCTTTCCGTAGGGGCACTTTTTTGCTCTGAAGGAGCTTTAGTCAAGTATCGCGCTGTTATAATGATAATTAAAATTTTATAATGAAAATTTACGTTGGTTTTTTTTCTTCTCAAATTGCAATAAAACAAGTAGAACTTGTACGTGAAAATGAAACAAATGAAAGCTAACATTGTGGATATATGTGTATTTGTAAATAAAGAATCAAGATAAAAAAAAAATAATAATAAAAAAAAAAAAAATGGCAAATACAAATTACGTTGTATACAAAGGACTAATTACTATCACATGTGGCGATTACAATGTACACATAATCATTAAATGATAACATGCCAGGATAATCAGGTAGGGATTTCAAGTTAAAACGTACCTTAACCAAAACATAATCAAGTCAGAACGTACCTAAACCAAAACGTACCCAAGTAAAAACATACTCATGTAGGAAAAGTATAAGCAAGTCAAAACATTACCATACCAAAATGTACTAGATTTCTGCGATTTATTAAAAAAAATAAAAAATAAAAAATAAAAAATTCTGCAACACTTACCTTGCACTTCACACACACACACGTGTGTGTGTCTGTGCGTGTGTGTGCGTGTGAGTGTGTGTGTGTGTGTGTGTGTGTGTGTGTTTTCAATGTATAATGAATGAAGCAAGAGTCCTTCTAAGGGACCGACGCTCTACTGGGCGAAACGAATTTCCAGGAATTCAAGATAAGATCATTTCTTCCTTTTAACTGTCAAGTGTTGAAACCATCTGATATTATTCAGTGATAGCAAGATTTTCAAATTAGCTGCTGTGGTGCACATATTGGGTGCCATCTTGGCACCATTTTCATTTAGGACAAAGTAGACATCATTAATAGTTTTTAGGTGAAAACCGCATGTTATACCGATCATCCATTCAGGAGGAGTAGTGACAACAAGATTTTAAGACAGCCGTCGTGGCAGCCATATTGAATGCATGATTGGCACCATTTTCATTTAAGACCAATTAGGTGTCATAAGAAGTCTACTGGTGAAACCCCATGTTGATATAGCCATCCATTTGGAGAGGAGTAGAGAAATTATTTTCAAGATATCATTTTCCATTCAGAAGGAGAAGCAATAACAAAATTTTCAAGATGGCTGCTGTGGTGGCCATATTGAACGTCAGATCTGCACCATTTTCATTTAGGAGCAACTATACACCATAAAAAGTCTTCTGGTGAAAATCCCATGTCAATACGACTTTCTATTCAAGTAGAGTTGTGATAACAAGACTTTTCAATGGCTGCCATGGCGGCCATATTTGATCGAAAATCATCACTATTTTTGTTTAGGACCAGCTAGACATGAAAAGACGTCTTTTAGTTAAATCCTCATTTTAATATGACCATCTATGTTAGAGGAGTAGCGATAAAAAGATTTTCAAGATGGCTTTCGTGGCGGCTATGTTGGACGTCAGATCGGCACTATTTTCATTTAGGACCAACTAAGCGTGATAAGAAGTCTTGTAGTGAAAACCCCATATTGATATGACCTTCCATGTAGTAGGAGTAGCGATAACAAAGGTTTCAAGATGGCTGCTGTGCCGGTCATATTGGATGTCCGAGCAGCACCATTTTCATTTAGGACGAACTAAATCATGGGATGAATGTGTGTGTAATGTTTCAAGGCAATCCTCCAAGTAGTTTAGGAGGAGTAGCGATAACAAACTTGTGCTAACGGACGGACGACGACAACAGAACATCCCATAAGCTCTTCTGGCGTATGACCCGTAGAGCTAAAAATAGTAAATATTCAATTCTGTTTTAGCAGGCTGCATGCTTTAGAGAGCACTACTAGTCTAGCAGCAGAAAATAGTATCCACTTATCCATTTGTATTATCAGTTAATGACGCGCAGTCATGTGTAATTGGAGTGTGAGATACAGATAAAGGTTGACAGCCTTAAAGCCGGTAAGACTTAGGGTCAGTCTAATTATAGTCCAATTAGTTACAGAATGCTTGTGATGTACATCATTTATTTATACTCTCCCATCTTTATTAGCTCTAATAGTCATAGACCAGAAGAGCTTACGGGATGGTCTGTTGTCCGTCGTCTGTCCGTCCGTTAGCACAAGTTTGTTATCGCTACTCCTCTAAAACAACTTAGAGGATTGCCATGAAACTTTACAAAAACACATTCATCCCATGGCTTTGTTGGTCCTAAATGAAAATGGTACCGCTCGGACAGCCAATATGGCCGCCACATTGGCCATCTTGAAAATCTTGTGATTGCTACTTCTACTGAATAGATGGTTATATCAAAATGGCGTTTTCATTGAAAGACTTCATATATGATGTCAAGTTGGTCTTAACTGAAAATGGGTATGATCTGATGTCCAATATGGCCGCCACTGGGGCCATCTTGAAAACCTCGTTATCGCTACTCCCCCTGAACAGAAAGTCCAATTGACAGGGGGTTTTCACCAGAAAACTTCTTATGATGTCTAGTTGGTCCTAAGTGAAAATGGTGTTGATTTGATTACCAATATGGCCGCCGTAGTGACTATCTTAAAAATCTTCTTATCGCTACGCCTCCAGAATGGATGGTCATATAAACATAGGGTTTTCACTAAAAGACTCATTATGATGTCTACTTGGTCCTAAATGAAAATGCTACTGATTTGATGCCCAATATGTCCCCAAACGGTTGTCATCTTGAACATCTTGTTATTACTAATCCTCCTGAATGAAAAGTAATATTGCCATGGAGTTTTCACCAGAGGACTTCTTATGATGTATAGTTGGTCTAAAATGAAAATGGTTTCAAATTGATGTCCAATATGGCCACCACAACGGACATCTTGAAAATATTGTTATTAATACTCCTCGTGAATGGATGGTCATATCAACATATTGTTTTTACTAAACAACTTCTTATGATGTCTGGTTGGTCCTAATGGTGCCATTCGGGAATTCAGTATGCCTGCTACAGTGGCCATCTTGAATTTTTTTTTATCCCTACATGTATTTCTCCTGACTGTAAGGTCATATCAGTATGGGGTTTTCACTAAAAGATTTCTTATGATGTCTAGATACTCATAAATAAAAATGATGATGATCCGAATTCCAATATGGCTGTCACAATGGCTTCTTGAAAATCGTGTTATACTACTTCTCCTAGACTGGTCATATCGACATTGTACTTGCACCAAAAGACTTATTATGATGTATAGTTAGTACTAAATATAAATGGTGCCAATCTGATATCGAATATGGCCACAATAGCATCCATTTTGAAAATCTTGTTATTGTTGCTACTCCAAAACGGAAAGTCATATCATCACGGGGTTTCCACTAGAAGACTTTTTATGATGCCTTGTTGGTCCTGAATGAAAATGGTGCCTAGTGGACATCCAATATGTCAACCACAGTAGCTAATTTGAAACTCCTCTTATCGCTGAAGAATATCAAAGGTGGTTTCAACACTCTGCAGTTAAAAGGAAGAAATAGTCTTATCTTGAATTCCAGGAAATTTGTTTCACCCAGTAGAGCGTCAATCCCTTTGAGGGACTTTTGTGTTCATTTGGTGTTTGGCCTTCGTTTAGTTAATAGGTTTGCCTGTATATAATAAAAGCAGTGTAGGGAATATCTTGTGTTTGTTCCTAGGCACTCACACAACATGGTGTCAAATGTCGGATTTGCTTACGATACAGTGGATTATTAGAGCTACATGGAAATCAAACTGAAAATCATTTTCACAAAAGGAACGTTCCAGTTCAGATTTAATTTAACAAATAGTTTCCAGCAATGGTGACATTCCAAGTTCCAAGTCCAGAAAAATTGGTGAATTCAGAGATTTTCAGCTGTTACAACTTGGTTCTTGATTGAATGAAAAAGAAGAAGAAACGCAAGTGAACACTCTGATCTATACCATTGGGCCTCAAGCAGATGCCTTATTTTCTTAGTTATTCTTAAGTGATGATGACAACAAGAAATGTGAAGTTGTTTGAGACAAATTCGAAAGGTATTTCATCACAAAAAAAAGAAGCTATATTTAACCAGCAACGACAAGAGGAAAGTGAATCCGTCGATGCATTTGTTACGTCATTATACTGTCAAACAGAATACTGCAACTTTGGAGTTCTTGAAGACGAATTGATTCGAGATAGAATTGTTTTTGGACTGAGAGACACGCACCTGACAGAAAAACTCCAACTTTATAGCAAACTTAGCTTACAAAATGCAATCAGTTTATCTAGACAGAGTGAGGCCGTGATGAAACATGAACCCCTAATCCAGACAGATTATTTCGTATCATTATTAAATAAAATAATATCAATGTTACAAATAAATAAAGAACGAGTAACTCTTGCATTATTCATAAATTACAATCAATATCAACAGAACCGATTGAACAAAAGAGTACAAATTACATATATTAGACTGTCGTCACATATTATTACAATCTTATGAGACATGCCAGTGTTAGAAAAACATTTCGAAACCTCTCCATTAAGGAGACGAAAAATGACAAGATTCTCGTGGCCCAGCGGATCTGTGGGACACAGAGAATTGACATTTGAGACACTAAAAAGGAGAAAAGGCCCAGCGCTCCTGAAATTATGGCAGTGCTTATAGGAAGGGGTGTCAAGTTAGATGATGTGAAGGCATTAACCAGCGTAGGAGAGGGAATGTTCCTCTTACATCCAAAAAAGGAAAAACCGTTACTAAAATAAAACTAGGCCCAATTAATTTTTCGGGAGGACAGATACAGGTGGTAGATGCACCAGAAATCACACGAGATATAGTAACAAATTATTCTGAAGTACACATAACGGGAAATCCCGTTAGAGATCCCACTAGATATATATATATAGAGAAATTTGAAGAAAAGTTCGGAATTAAAGTACATACATATACGGAATTTCCAAATGTGTTAACTGGAGCACGTATCTCAAACATTGAGGAAGAGCAGGCAAACAAATTACCAATCTTCTTTAACGTGATTTCAGAGTTCAAGATGGATTGTTGATGAAGGGTTGTCGATTAATTATTCTATCAGTGATGCTGTCTGAAATACTTGATCGGCTATAAGTAGGTCAGAAAGGAATTTCAAAGTGCCAAGGATCTGAAACTTGCGCAATGCATAGTCTTGATCGTGCAGAGCCATTAATACCTTCCGAAATTCCACAGAGGATATGACAAAAACTTGGTAGTGATTTGTTTGAGTTAAAATGTCAGCAGTATTTGCTTCTTGTAGATTATTTCTCAAGGTTTTTTGAGCTACAAAAGTTCTCTGCTGCAAGCCCTGGAGCTGTAATCAATCATCTCAAGTCTATTTTTGCTACACATGGGATTTCTGAGATTTTTATATCAGATAATTGACCCCTATTTACTTCTGCTGCATTTGCATTCTTTGCGAAACCTATGGGTTTGAGCATAAAACCAGTAGCCCAAGATACCCCCAGAGCAACGGCAAGGCAGAAAGATGTGTACAAACAATAAAGAAGACGTTACACAAGTAAGAAGATCCCTGTCTGACTCTGTGACATTATCGTGCAACACCGCTATATACTGAACACTTAATGGGTCGTAAATTAAGGACTAACGTACCAAGCCCAAGCTCAAATCAAACTCCAGGTTGGCCATACTTAGAAAGGGTTCGAACGTTTGAAAATCGTGCAAAGGAAAATCAGAAGAGACATTTTGATAGTCATTTCCGCGCTCGCGAAATGCCCAAATTAGATCCCGATGATAACGCTTTTGTTACGGATATGCAAAAGACAGGTGTGGTTCTGTCAAATGTAACATCTCCACGGTCATACTGTGTACATAACTCTGAGGGTGATCTGCGTGGAAACAGGCCACATTTAGTTCAGCTACCTTCAAGTAGGTCTACCAGATTGCAGAAAAAAAAACCTTGCATCAGTCAAATGGTTTGGACAACACAACAGAGAGCAGTGACGACTCTTCAATAAGTGCACATGAAAAACAATTTGTGAGAAATGGAAATAATCCTTCAGAAACACCAAAGACAGTGCTAATCATGGTTATATAACAAGCTCAAATTGACTTTTTATCCCACCAAAAAGACTCGACTTTTGTAAATTATATACTAAAGGATAATAGTAATGGGGATTCCTATTTAAACTCTTAAAATAAAGCTTAAATCTTTTATTAGATTTCTTTAAGACTGATAGAACTGTTCATATCAAGAATAGCACGTATATATATATATATATATATATATATATATATATATATATATATATATATATATATATATATATATATATATAGTACATTCACATTTCTGCAGGTCACAGATCTATTGCTCTCAGAGGGGGAGATTTAGTATCAGTTACTGAGGCTAAAGGTTGACAGCCTTCAAGCCGGTAAGACTTAGGGTCAGTCTAATTAGAGTCCAATTAGTTACAGAATGCTTGTGATGTACATCATTTATTTTACAAACTTCAAAATTTATGTTCATTTGGTGTTGGGCCTTCATTTAGTTAATAGATTTGTCTGTATATATTACAGGTAGTGTAGTGAATATGTTGCGTTTGTTTTTACACAATATTTTATCCCTCAATTATTCATATAGTTCGGCTAAATTAGCAATATCAGTATTGAGTGCCACTTTAGGTGTATATGGGATTCCCATGTTAAACGAGGTAAAAATTTCTGGGTGTCTAGGACAATTTAACATTAGGCCGCCATCTTCGTTCATACCTTTTTTCACAGAGTGATTCTGTCTGTAACAGTGTAATATGTTAGATGAGTTTGGTGGGGTATGTGAGCTGTCGATCTGGGGCAAAATATGGCACTCTGGGGTATAAGGGGAATTTAACATGGGAATGGTAGTCTGGGGACAGCCCAGTCATCTACTATGCATCAGATAGTTATCTACTATCCAACACCCCGTTATATACTATCCATCACCTAGTTATGTACTATCCAAAACCCCGTTATCTGCTATACAGCATGGCATGTGTAGTGACCAATACCCGCACATACACTCCAACAAGCCGTGTATAATGACCAATACCTACTCATCTACCATCCCAAACCCAACACTATACCATGCAACACCCTGCATTTACTGTCCAACACGCCGTGTGTAGTGATAAAACCCCATACCTAATATCCAATAAAAAGGGTAGGATGTAAACGAAGGAAATGAATTAAATCACACACTATCACGCACAGGAGGATAGGAGTACTAATGCACGTAATGTACTTACATAGACACAAATATACTATCACACACCAAAGGGTACACCCCTTATAAACAAATGTAACTTCCCTATCTCCCCTACCATCCTATGATCCTCTTATAAACAAAGTTAAACTCCTATCTCCCCATAACTTCCTTAACTCCGTTTGGAGGGACCAGCATCCACTCATCTAATGAATACACAGGGTAGGATGTAAAAAGAGGGAATAAAATAAAAAGCCCTTATATACAAAACTAACTTCTCTATCTCCCCTATAACTTCCTATGATCCCCCTTATAAATAAAGTAAAACCCCTACCCCCTCTAGAATGCCCCTATTCTCCCCTACCCTCCATGGTAGGATGTAAAGTAATGGGTATAGAAAATAGAATTAAAAACCCTTATACCTAAAAATACCTTCCCTACCCCCATACCACCCTACTATAGTCCCCATTAGAATTGTTTTTGTGGAGTTTGACGCCATTTTTCGGCGCACGATAGGCTATATATTGCGACCACTATACTTGGTGGAGAAAGATCACGGGAAGAACCATTGACCCACGGGAAGCTAATGGCAAGCATTCTCACATACCCATGTTGCTCGAGCCATGACTAAAACCCACGCGGATAGGGATGAGTTGTGATATGTAAAGGCTAGCGCCTTAGGCTACCTTGTCACCAAGGGCCCCAATCCCCATTATAAATAAACATCTTGGTCCTTCAATACCACGGCCGTGAAATACGTTTAGCCTTGGAACTGAAAAGTAATAGCAAAACAAGAAAACAACTCACAAGGCGGACCGTATTTCATGGCAGAAGTATCTAGACTTAGGAACAAAATGTTATAGCACAGTCCTTTCAACAACAACGACAAAAATGCATTAAGAAAGACGAAGTTCGTGTTTTCTTTCATGGTACAAAAGTTTCACAGTTCAGAAAAACAAAATCATGTTACTGTTGTAGTAGCACACAGTTTAGTGAGGAAAACTCATTTATACTGTTCCAGTAGCATAATGTTAGTGAAAAAACTTACTTTTCCAGTTGCAGTAGCAACACCTGACGTGTGACGTTACTTTCAATATATATATATATATATATATATATATATATATATATATATATATATATATATATATATATATATATATATATATATACACACACACATAAGCGTTTCTGGGATGTACCATTGCTGAAGAGATAATGTAGAATCTAACATGGCTGAAATGGAGATA
Organism: Margaritifera margaritifera; assembly: GCA_029931535.1. Lineage (NCBI taxonomy): Eukaryota > Metazoa > Mollusca > Bivalvia > Unionida > Margaritiferidae > Margaritifera > Margaritifera margaritifera. Next base: position 1,363,289 of record JAQPZY010001290.1, on the reverse strand, counting down.
TTGTGTTGGGGTGCGCCTGCAGTGGATACTTCTTATAATCAGAGCGATAGCATGACTACTGTTGCTGCTGTAGCGGGTATTCTTCCCGAGGAGGAGGACTTCAATTTAGCTTTTTCTTCGCAAGAATGTTTGCTAGTATTACCTCCTTCGCCTCATTATCCATCATTACCCGTCTATGATGATTTTAGAAAGAAACAGAAGGATAAGTTTAGATACTTGTTTTGCATCGCTAAAAAGAAGAACATATATTTGATCCACAACAAGAAGAGGAAAAGAGAAAGCAACAAGAGAAGAAGAGAACAACTTTGAACAGTGAACAGAAGGAAGAGTGTGAAAACAAATCTGTTATTGTGTTACACGACATTGTGGCAGAGTTAAAACAATTGAAAAAATGTATCAAACTCTTTTGGAGAAACCTAAGAGAAAGAGGCCTACAACAACACTTAAGCCCTCTACTACACAGATGTCAGCAACCACGGCAACAACAAACACTACTACTACCACAGCAGGATTATAATTCGGAAGTGGAAATGGTGTTAGGCAGTTGCAGACGGTGTGGTCAAGTTCTTAATGTTTTTTATTTCTTCTCAAAACCGAACGGTCCTTATCAAGGTCACCCAATTCTCTTAGAGTTGAAACAACTGAGATGAATGTATCAAACTCTTTTGGAGAAACCTAAGAGAAATATACCTACACCTAAACCATCCACTACACAGATGTCAGCATCTACGGCAACCACTACCGCTGCTACTACCACAGCAGGAGTAGAATTTGGATGTGGAAATGGTGTAAGACAGTTGTAGCTGACGTTGTCAAATTCATATTTTTATTCAAACCCAGCGGTTCTTTTAAGGACCACCCAGTTTTCTTAGAAACAGAGATACTATTAAATCATTGCCAATATATGTGTTTTATGTTTGTGTAAGTCTATATCTTCCACAAAACAAAACAAAACTTAAACCACTTACCCAATCTTGTGTGTTAGTATATGTTTGTGGGTATAGTGTGTGTAAGCACTTATACCCTTCTTTGTGTGTGATAGGCATTTGTACAGACAGACAGAATAATTCTTTTCTTAACAAGTACAAAACACTCCATGTATTCACCAAATTGTTTCTGCGGCCACATAGTTGTTGCTGCTGATCTACATATTTGCGCACCACTTCTGCTTTGTCCTTTTGATCTTCTACTCGTACAAATGACATTGTATACATATGTAATAGGAAAATATATCAAACCTAACATCGAATCTTAAATGTCATAATATCAATAACAAAGCTGAACAAAATCTAACACAATAAATTACTACCAATACAAACTAATAAAGGGACAAAATTGAAACAGGTAAGAGTATGCACACACGCTCTCACCAAATATAAATAAAATCTCAAATAAGAATAACTCTGAAAATTTGATACATAATAGCCCGGAAAGTAAAACAAAAACAGAACACATAAACATTTAAAATATTTAAAAGCAAGAAATTAATACAGCTCATTTTAGCGTATGAAGGCAAGGAAACCCGACCAATATGACTATACCTAAAGGGAGGTGAGTACGAGCAGGAAACCCTAAGCTCAAGAAAATTCGGAACTTTAGGATCATAACAGAGGAACCGCATTCAAAATTGAAATATATATAAAAATATAAAAGTTTACTTTAAAATTTAGAAAGTAATTGCAGGGACATCTCTAGAGTTCTGACCAGCCATATATGCTGGGACGGACTAGGAGGTGTCCACAAATAACACTGTATACAATGTATTTGCATGAAATATTGTTATCAAATTAATCTGGCAAATAAAATTCGTCAAAGCCGCGACAACGCATTTCAGGAACGTGTTTTGCATCTCTATGAAAAACCATAAAGTCGTGTTTGCTTTTGCCAACAGCTTCGTAATAACATTGCTTACATTTAGCAGCGTCTACACCTCGAGAATGATCGCGCGAATACAATCTATGTATCGATTGTCGAAGCCAGAAAACAATACAAAGCAACCTGTGTTGGGGCGAATGTATTTTAGCACATCATAGTAAGATTGTGCCAAGTAGATAGAATTGCAGTTTTTGTTTCGCGACAGAGAAACGTATTCTTTGATTTTATTCATGTTGTCGCGGTCAATTTTAATGTCGTCAAACACTATGAAGAATCAATGTTGCCTTCCAATTCTTCCACGTGTATTATTTCTTATGGCTCTAATATTGTAAACGTTTTGTTGCTAGCTGTCTTGTTGTCAACAGCCTTGTCAAAGTCGCTAAGTGTTTTGTGTTTCCTAGATTCCATTCACGTTTTCAACCTCGAACAGTCAGTTAGCCAACCCATCCATAAACATGGTCACATTTTAGACTGGATTCTTCACCTAGACCTGATGATAATATTCTACAGTCTTCCTTGGTATCGCAGGAACTTGCATCAGATCACCTCTGCGTCATATGCCGTCTTGAAGTATCGGTCCCTAAATCTCCATCTTGTTTGCTACTAACAGAAATCTCCGTATGATAAATCGAACCCAACTAATGCATGACATCGATGCAAACCTAACAACTTCGTTATTTCCTACAGCAGAACAACTTGATAACTGCTTGCGTTCATTGCGTGATAAACATGCCCCAGCAACCAAGTGCAGAGTATCAATGTAAAAGTGTTCTCCATGGTATAGTGGTGTTAGGACCAGCTTCGCACTGCTGAAAGGGAACGCCGTTAGGCTGAGAGGCTTTGGCTTTCCACCAGCTTCGCTATTCCTAAGCAAATGTATAATGCCGCTAAAAAGAACGTCACAAACATAGTCCATACAGCGAAATCAGCCTAGTACAGTACTAAGATCATTAAAAGTTTCAGCTGCAAAGAGCTCTTCGAGATTAATAAGAAGCTAATGTCAAGGAACAAATGTACATCACTTCCAACGACCTTCTCTTCAGTCTACCTTCCGGACCTGTTTTGCAGATTTCTTCCTTGACAAAGTACAAACCATTAGAGATAAGCTTGACAACACAATTTCAATTGACTCCTCGTCACCATACAGTAGTGATACAGAATTTCAACGGCAACCTTTAACAGCATTTGAGCCTGTCTCTATGGATTTAGTATGTACATGATGAAGAGTGCCCCAAAATCATGTGAACTTGATCCGATTCTGACATCACTGCTGCTTGAGTGCTTAGATTCAATATTGCTGCCACTAACCGATGTTATTAATGCTTCTCTCTCATCCGGGGAATTCCCAACATTTTTCAAAATTGCCATTGTAAAACCTCTGTTGAAGAAACCGACGCTTGACCATAATGATTTAAAGAACTACCGCCCAGTTTCTAATCACCCAACCATGGCAAAATATTAGAAAAGGTTGTTCTATCCCAACTTGTATCTCATCTGAATTCAAATAATCTTTTGTAGCAATGTACAGTCTGCATATCGCCCTCGCCACAGTACCGAAACTACCATTCTGAAAGTAGTTAACGACATTCTCTCTGCTTTGGATAGTGGAAAGATTATAGTCCTCACCATCCTTGAATTGTCTGCAGCATTTGACACAATAGACCATGGTATATTACTTCACCGTCTCCAGCATGTATCTGGCATTCACGATACAGCCTTACTATGGTTCAAGTACTACTTAGTCAACATGACACAAATTGTGTCCATAAATGGAAAACATTCCAGCCCAGTTGATCTATGTTTTGGTGTTCCACCGGGTTCCGTTCTTGGACCTGTTCTCTTCATTCTATACACTCAGCCGCTCTCAAATGTCATAGATCGTCATCCGGAGTCTCACCAATTGTACGCTGATGACACCCAAATGTACAAATCTAGCCACCCAACTGAAGTTGATGCTACCATCCTAGGCGTAAAGAGGTGCATTTCATATGTGAAGTCATGGATGACATGTAATAAGCTGCAGACGAATGATGATAAAACTGAAGCCATTCTGATCACAACGCAAAGTCTTTCTCATTCCCATCCTTTACCTCAAACAATAAGTATGAGCAACACTAACATTAAATTCACACAGTCACTACGAAACATAGGTGTTACTCTATCATTACACCAACATGTCACGAACATATGCAAGGTTGCATATCTGGAGCTGAGACGAATCAGCTCCATTCGCAATTTTCTTTCAGTTGATGCCACTAAAACACTAGTGTGTTTGTAACGCACCTCTCGTTACAGGTGTACGATTTGGTTGGTTATCATTATCTAGAGGATGATCGACCTCGGTGTTATTGCCCGGATCGAGTAAATAGTGGAATAAAATATGAAATTGTTTAGATGGGATAAATAGAGATCCGAGCAGATATATAGAACAGAATAACACGAGCCCCGTAGGTGAAATATAGCAATTTAATAAATTACATAAACAAATTGAGATAATACATAACATTAGAAAGATACACTTCTTTTTGAAATCATTTACCGAATTTCAACACAAATATAATTATGTAATTAGCCGATCTGTTTAAAACGATAGACTTAGTTCAATACAGAATCGAGTGAACAATAGAAGCAATTGCCCAGCATGCCTGCAAAACCTTGTTTTTGCTGGTCACTCCAAATTCAATGTTGCTGTCAGATCAAGGTTGATGTTCTCCCCCTTTTCTTTTTCTTCTTCTTCTTCTTCTTCTTCTTCTCTCTCTCTCTCTCTCTCTCTCTCTCTCTCTCTCTCTCTCTCTCTCTCTCTCTCTCTCTCTCTCTCTCATCCAGCCTCTTTCGGTCCTCAAACTTTGTGTGTCTTCTCTCTACCGTCTACGTTGATGCTTATACGTCCATCGACGGTTGGCTTTGTAGGTAGGTAGTAGGTGGATATGTGGATAGATAGGTGGGTAGGTAGGTAGATAGGTAGGTGGAGCTATTTTCCTCCTGTGCTTTCGAGACTCGCTCGCTTCTATCGCCATAATTGTGTCCCTCAACTTCCAGACACCTGTCCCTTGCACAATTGTTTATACGAGATAATTTCGCTTTATTCTGCTCGGTGTCAAGATTTTACCAGACTTTCGTCTGGGAAACACACCTCTTATTTAGCGTAGCCAATCAGATTAAATGTATCTACTGCCTTTTATAAATACACGCCCATCGTGGTTAGAGTAACCCTCTTTATTTTCGTGCGCTATTTAAATAACTGATTCTGGAAAATTTCAAAAGATTATACTATGTAAGGGTGCAAATTTCTGTCGATTTCGGTAGAGCACATTAGTTGGCAGATAAATATTAATTAGATTTATGAGGAAAGGTACCGTATGAAATCGCGAGACTGAGATGGTTTTAATGTCCCTGTTAGGGGGCGAGATTGATTCTTTATTAAGCCTTCATTGTTAGCAGTCGGACATAAGGTTAATTGTAGGTCTAGTTATCAAAAATGTCAAAGTTGAGAGAATGCAGAAACTAGTAGAAGTAGTATTATCTTTTTAAAATTGTCCATAATCAGTTTTACATGGCGAACGAAAATCTGGAGGGTTATACTGACCGCGTTTGGCGTGTATTTATAAAAGGCGGTAGATACGTTTAATCTGATTGGCTGCGCTAAATAAGAGGTGCGTTTCCCAGATGAAATTTCATGTTTTAAATATTCCACATCGCAAAATTTAATCAGTCTAAGTTTCCTGTAAGAGGAAAAGATATCTTGACTCCGAGCAGAATAGGAGGAAATTCTCTCGTATAAACAATTATTCAAGGGACAGATGTCTGGAAAGTGGACGGACACAATTCTGGCGATAGAAGCGAGCGAGTCTTGAAAGCACAAGGTATTTGCATCAATCTCATGTAATTCGTTGATACCAATATAATTATTTGCTTAAATTTATTTGTTTATATTCGTAGATCGATTTTCTTGATATGAGTATAACTATTTGTTTCAGTTCATTTGTCTGAATTCTTGCAATAATCTTCTTTATGTGAGTTTGACGAATTGTTTGAATTTATTGTCTTGATTGCAATAGGAATCGTGTATTCTAAGAATTTCATGCATTACTTTATTTGATACAAGTTGTCTTAGACGATTTCATGTATGATAAAGACTTGAGTGCGTATTCACTGAAATTAATGTAGTTAAGCCATGAAGTGAATTTCATTGATTCATTTGTATAATTAGGACGTGAACTGAAACCGCTATGTCTCGTTTGATGTTAATGTGAGTCAGTGATGAAATAGCCGTTACAAAGTACATTAATCTTCTGAAACTCGGTTTGTTTATGGTCTGTCAAGTTTGGCCTGACCAGATAGCCTTTGGTATCTGTTTGAATTCCGATAGGACGATATCTGACGTAACGAGAGTGGAGTAATGCTCTACTCCCAGAAGGATATTTAACAGAAGATTTAGGTTGCTTCTCTGTTTATTTTGAAAGGGAAAATAGCTCCATCCACGTATCCACCTACCTACCTACCCGCACAAAGTTTGAGGGCCGGAAAGAGGTGAGATAAGAGTGAGTGAGAAGGAAGGAAGGAAAAAGGTGAGAACATCAGTCTTGACCGGACAGCAACATTGAATTTGGAGTGACCAGCGATAACCATGTTATGCAGGAAGACTGGGCAATGACTTCGATTGTTCACTCGATTCTATGATGAACTAAGTCTATCGTTTTAACAGATCGGCTAATTACATAAGTATATTTGAGTTGAAATTCGGTAAATGATTTGAAAAGAAGTGTATCTTTCTAATTTTATGTAATATTTCAATTTGCTTTATGTAATTGATTAAATTGTTATATTTCATGTACGGGGCTCTTGTTATTCTGTTCTATATATCTGCTCAGATCTCTATTTATCCCATCTATAAAATTTCATAATTTATTTTATTATTTACTCGATCCGGGCAATAACACCGAGGTCGATCATCCTCTAGATAACGATAACCAACCAAATCGTACCCCTTGTAAGAAGGGGCCCGCCACATACTACTTCCACTGGCTTTACAACTGGTCTCTACATCCTCTCAACTTGACATTTGCGATACCTAGACCTCCAATTAACCTTATGTCCGACTGTTGACAATGAAGGCTTAATTAAGAATCAATCTCGCCCCCAAACAGGGACACTAAAACCATCGCAGTCTAGCGATTTCATTCGGTACCTTTCCTCATAAATCTAATTAATTGTTATCTGCCAAACTAATGTGCTCTACCTAAATCGACAGAAATTTGCACCCTTACAGTGTTCCTTAGTACTTTCAAGACTGGACTATTGTAATTCACTTCTATCTGGTTCGTCTCAGTATCTCCTACAGAAACTTCAAAATGTTCAAAACACATCTGCTCGGATCATCCTTAGAGTACCAAGAACCGAACACACCTCCCCCCTGCTCTGTACCCTACACTGGCTACCCATTCAATCCAGAATCAAACACAAAATTTGTTCTCTATGCTACATTTCGTTGACTCCCAAGCAAGATAAATAAGCTACTCTCGTATTCTCATTATTCCCTCTATAAAAATGAAGTCATAAGGACAACGTTCTTTTGCATACCAGGGCCCAGATACTTGGAACGAATTGCCCATTGAACTTAAACACTTATTTCGACTGCAAGAACAGACTTAAAAGCTTAATAATGTTTCCTTACCTTAATTATTTTCAGAATGTTTTTGTTTTCTAATTTCATGGTGTTTGTTTTCGTAATCAAGTCTTTATATATGTTTTATGTGTAATCTAATATTGTAAAGCGTTTAGAGCTTCTAAAGATTAGGCGCTGTACATTATCCTCATTATTATTATTATTTATCTTGACTTGGATTAAGAGTGTAGATAACTACACTGCCATAATTAAGTCCATTGTTAAGCAGCATATTCAAAAGCAAATTGGTTTTGCCACGAACGGTTGGACCAATGTAAGGACAATCTGAAACAATAGGAGCTGTCTAGCCTTTATGATATCTTCTGAGTTAAAGTTGATGATGCGCATTTTTATACAGTAGAGTATATATAATGAGTCATTGTACACCTTTTTGTACAGTTATTGGCGGCGCTGAATCGAGCACAACAACAGCCATTTCTGATGCAGAACTCAACAAGCGCTTGCTAAAATCTGGTGATACTATGTCCGAACCACGAAACATGTCCTCGCAAAATATTACAAATTTAGCCGTACCAACAGATAACACAGACACGGTCAATAAATAGTATGCATACAAGTACGCAAATGCTAAAGTATTGATAACAGATGCCAATACAAATATTCTTCGATGACGCTTGCTTTTTGAAGGACAAAACTTGGCTTCGGTCATCCTTGGCAATGAAATGTTGGTGGAACTATGACTGGCGACATCGACATGAATTCTAAAAAAAATGACAAACTTAGCCATACCAGAAACTGAAAAAGATGCGGCCACCAAAGAGTATGCAGATACAAGACATAGCGCAGATGGCGAAGTTTTGGTTAACGCGCCAACTTCTGCCGCCAATAGAAACATTAGTATGATTTCAGATATTCTTGTGGGCAAATCACTGTGTGTCGTTTTTGGTTCGCAGTCAAGGCGGATTTTGGTTCAAAGATCATCTGAGGTATCTTATAGTCCAATCATTATTCAAGCGCCAGAAGGTTTTAAAATTACCAATCATGTCAACTTAGTGATGTTTGAAGTTACTGGAATCAATGTAACTTCAACACAAATTAAAAATCTAGGTGTTCCAACAGATAATACAGATGCGACCACAAAATTGTATGTGGATCCCAAGCGAATAATAAAAATAAATACCATAAGACATTCCATCGCTGTAGCTCAATTCTGATAATCGCAACGGATTTGTAGCCTCTGTGTCCTCGGAATATTCAGCAGCCTTCAAAGCGCATCTGGCTTTTGCAGACCACATATCTACTAGCAAATTGGCTACAGCAGGTGTTTATAATAATTTTTGGATCAGAATAGAACGTCCTGTGGCGGTTACTATTTGGCACTTTCAACTTAGAGGCAGATAATACAGATAAATTACAGCTGAATACATCAACCATTGGCGTCTTGAAGCGTCCATGACAGCTCTAACTGGACCACGCTTTACACAAGTACGGATACATTAGGATCAGCTCTGGCTACGTTTGATATTTCAAACCCTGGCATGACAACATATCGCTTGTACAGATTGCATTGCATTTCTGTTATGCCAATCAATCCCGGTCTGAATTATTTTCAGATTTGTACGCTGGATGATCTTATGTAAACAAATTATATATGATGTCAGATTTCGGGAGAATGGCACGCGAATTTAACGCGCTGTTGTTTGAAGAAAAACATGATGATGTTGATTTTGATGACGTGAGAACTAAGACGTATTATGACAAAGTTGGTGAAAACAAACAACTGTATACAAAGTTCTTGGCGGATCCAGAAAGCGAAAAAATAGATGATCACATACTCAATCTTATTTCCGTAACTCATATGAGAGCACCACCGTTGCGGGACGAGCTAAACAAATATGACAAGCTATAACCTTCCGGAATGACATGGAATAAGCCAGCACTGCTAGAAACATAGAAATGCTCTTTAAAACCGTACTAAACGAATTGAGGTTTTGAAAAAAATAAAATTTAAAAAAAAATTGCACGAAAAATAAAGCAAAGTTCTAGATGATGACTACGCGTGCATGGTCAATCAAATCTGGCAACAACAACATAAAAAAAAAAAAAAAAATAATAAAAAAAAAACAAAAACAAAGAAAGACTTCAAGATCAAGTCCACTAGCGGTATTTTGTTTTACAAAGAGTTTGATTTGGATTATGATGGCGTAGAAACGATTCTGGGAGTGATGGCGCTATCTGATATAAAAGATCTTCCTGATGATCTGTAACCACAAGCCACAGCCACAACCTAAATTAGAAAAGCCGCAGCAAGATGAAATTCAAGACATTGTAAAAAAGACTTCTGAAGCTTGCTGTCACATCATAAAGTACAAATATTATGACGAGTATGACGACAAAATTCTTAATGCAGATCTTGAGCACATTAGAAAATTATCAGCAGAAGACAAGTTGGTTCTTGCCGCGTTTGATGACAAGATCAAAAATATACCTAGTGTGCACTTTGTTGGCGCATAATATCCAAGTGCGGAAATATCAGCTCACATTTATGCGCGCACATTTGACACGACACCACATAAATATTATCTTGAAAAAAATGCAACAAATATTTTCAGGTTGATCAAAGAAAAATTAGATGTCGAGTGGTTGCCCGTTTTGCAAACAACAATTGAGGCTCATTATGTTATTGTTAAGTATCAGTACAAACATATCTATGATTCTGATGAGCTTCAAGCAACAATTGATTTTCATAAGACCAAATTTGATGTCACAATAGACATGCTTAAGGAGCTAACATCATCAAAGACAGAAGTACCGTGCGGAAACATTGTGGGCTCTCCAGAGGCACCAGACTTTAGTAAAGGAATATTCAAACTACATGAAGCGAAGTATAAAAGAATATACTACGACACGTTACAAGAAAAAGTACCAGAACTTTATTCAAATATCATCAGCAACCTAGATCTTGAATTTCCTGTGCTACAACCTGAAGCAGAAACCCCGCAACCACAACCACAACCACAACCAGAGATTCCTAAGCAGCCACAACCACAACCACAACCAGAGATTCCCGAGCAACCACAGTCAGAGTATGATGATGATAAGAAAAAGTTATCTGAAGCATACTACAACATTTTTAAGTATTCAAGAGCGCGTGGAGATCCTTTTCCTTTGAAAGAACTTTACTTTCTCAGAAAAAATATACAGAAGGATTTATGGCTGACTCACTTTTAGTTTCAGAAATAGCTACTGGCTATTTCAATGAACATGAGCTTACACAAGAGAGGGCAGATAAAAGAACTTAGATTAAGTCCAGATACCTTTTCATCACAGGGTTACAAAAGCTACGAATACAAAATTTTACGAGCAACTGATGAGCAAACATGTTGCAGAGCACCCACAGGATGAGCCCTTTGTTTTTGAAGAAGAAATACCACCAGAGGCTGAGGAAATATTTGACTAGCTTTATTATATACGATGAAGGATATCATAGACTTCAATCACTTTAGCAGCCATCCGGAGAAAGAACAACTCGAAGAACTTATCGTGTATTACTACAGTTATCACAAACGGGCTTACTGTTTCGAGCGGTCTTACATATATTACAAGCGCTTGTTGGTTTCGCTGTCTGCCATTCAGCTAACATAAAGCGCTGCATGTGTTGCTGGCACTGGCACCTTTTTAAATTAATTTCTACTGATTATTTCTGGCGTTGGAATTGCAGCACAAATCGCTTTCAGAAAACTGGAGCAAAAAATTCAAAACAAGCTGGCGATGTGTAAATACGCTTACATCACGTACAGAAAAATTCTGAATAAAATTAAGACCTCCTTACGAGGTGCTGTGTTTAACATGGCTGGTTTAGTGAAACAATTAAAAATCGTAGACAACATCGTTGTAGATATAAGTCCAATGTGCATTAACAAATACGAAAAAATGTGTGCACAAAAATACCCCAACCCCCGACCCACCCAGGAAAAAATAAAATAAATAGGCGCTTGTGTGGGCACATTTTAAAGTTTGATTATGGTAAACAACGCCTCGCCATCAAGTCTACTGTATTTATTTTCTATAAAAAAACAGAGCTTGCTTTCACTCTATGACGATTTTAGCATAGCAGTCAAAGTGATCTTTATTTTTTTCCATCAGATTCCAAGTGATATCAAGGCGTCGCTTACAAAACCATAGGTGTAATGGACCGTCATCGCTTTTCTGAGATCATACAAATTTAGTTCAGGCGGAAAGTAAGCGCAAGGAGCTTCTTTGTAGTCATCTATAATTGCTTCTGCATACATATATCAATTGCTTACATAAAAGTGAACGGCGGTCTTCAAACAAAACTGCCATCAAACCTGGTTTTGACAAAAATCGTACAAAGATCTTTTGCTGTCAAGTACGTTGTTGTAAGGTTCTCCTCTCATACAAGTGTACCATTTGGTTGGGTATCGTTATCTAGAGGATGATCGACCTCGGTGTTATTGCCCGGATCGAGTAAATAGTGAAATAAAATATGAAATTTTATAGATGGGATAAATAGAGATCTGAGCAGATATATAGAACAGAATAACAAGAGCCCCGTACATGAAAAATAACAATTTAATCAATTACATAAAGCAAATTGAAATATTACATAAGATTAGAAAGATACACTTCTTTTCAAATCAATAACCGAATTTCAACTCAAATATAATTATGCAATTTGCCGATCTGTTAAAACGATAGACTTAGTTCATCATAGAATCGAGTGAACAATCGAAGTCATTACCCTGTCTGACTGCATAACATGGTTATCGCTGGTCACTCCAAATCCAATGTTGCTGTCAGGTCAAGATTGATGTCCTCCCTTTCTTTTCCTTCTCTCTCTCTCTCTCTCTCTCTCTCTCTCTCTCTCTCTCTCTCTCTCTCTCTCTCTCTCTCTCTCATTTCGCCTCTTTCCGGCTCTCAAACTTTGTGCGGGTTGGTAGGTAGATAGGTAGGTGGATAGGTAGGTAGGTGGATGGATCTATTTCCCCTTTCAAAAAAAACAGAGAAACAACCTAAATCTTCTGTTAAATATCCTTCTGGGAGTAGAGCATTACTCCACTCTCGTTACGTTAGATATCGTCCTATAGGAATTCAAACAGATACCAAAGGCTATCTGGTCAGGCCGAATTGGACAGACTATAAACATACCAAGTTTCAGAAGATTAATGTACTTTGTAACGGCTATTTCCTCACTAACTCAATCTAACATCACACGAGACATAACAGTTTCAGTTCACGTCCTAATTATAAAAATAAATCAATGAAATTCACTTCATGGCTTAACTACATTAATTTCAGTGAATACGCACTCAAGTCTTTATCATACATGAAATCATCTAAGACAACTTGTATCAAATAAAGTAATGCATGAAATTCTTAGAATACACGATTCCTATTGCAATCAAGACGATAAATTCAAACAATTCGTCAAACTCACATAAAGAAGATTATTGTACAAATTCAGACAAATGAACTCAAACAAATAGTTATACTCATATCAAGAAAATCGATCTACGAATTTAAACAAATAAATTCATGCCAATATAAACAAATAAATTCAAGCAAATAATTATATTAGTATCAACGAATTACATGAGATTGATGCAAATACCTTGTGCTTTCAAGACTCGCTCGCTTCTACCGCCAGAATTGTGTCCGTCAACATCCAGACATCCGGTTCCTTGAATAATTATTTATACGAGAGAATTTCGCCTAAATTCTGCTCGGAGTCGAGGCCTCTATTTTCTCTTGCAGAAAAACTTAGACTGATTAAATTTTGCGATGGGGCATATTAAAAACATGAAATTTCGTCTGGGAAACACGCCCCTTATTTAGCGTAGCCAATCAGATTAAACGTATCTATCGCCTTTTATAAATACGCGACAAACGTGGTAAGCATAACCCTCTAGATTTTCATTCGCCATGTAAAACTGATTATGGACAAATTTAAAAAGATAATACTACTTCTACTAGTTTCTGCATTCTCTCAACTTTGACATTTTTGATAACTAGACCTACAATTAACCTTATGTCCGACTGCTAACAATGAAGGCTTAATAAAGAATCAATCTCGCCCCCTAACAGGGACATTAAAACCATCTCAGTCTCGCGATTTCATACGGTACCTTTCCTCATAAATCTAATTAATATTTATCTGCCAACTAATGTGCTCTACCGAAATCGACAGAAATTTGCACCCTTACATAGTATAATCTTTTGAAATTTTCCAGAATCAGTTATTTAAATAGCGCACGAAAATAAAGAGGGTTACTCTAACCACGATTGGCGTGTATTTATAAAAGGCAGTAGATACATTTAATCTGATTGGCTACGCTAAATAAGAGGTGTGTTTCCCAGACGAAAGTCTGGTAAAATCTTGACTCCGAGCAGAATAAAGCACAACAAGTTGACTACATCTGAGTTCAAGGTCAGAGTTGTTTACCATTTGTTTCCATTCGAAATACGTATTTATTATTGCATTCTAGGTCGTAATATGACACAATTCCTGTTGTGAAATAGGCCATTTGCAAAGAATATATAAGACCTTGATATACGCATTATAGTCATTCCGCTTTTAAATCCTGTGTTAAAATCATTCATGTTCTTTTATGATCAGTCTTTGGAATCATCAGACTGTTTGGAATCATAGTTGTGCTGTAGTCTTATAATGCCGTAATGCTGTATACATAATTCGAAAGGAATTATTTATTGGAACATTCATTGGAGTTGCCCAATGTGCTCATTAATCTTTGGATTTAAATATATGACTTTTGGATACTTGTGGATATTCTCAAAGATGATCTGGATTACATTATCGTTGATATATCAGGACATTCCAGACTACCCATTCATACAGAACATTCATTCATTCGGAACATTCTTTCATTAGGAAGATTCATTCACTCAGAAACATTCATTCGTTCATTCGGAACATTCTTTCATTAGGAAGATTCATTCATTCGGAACATCGTATAATTTCTCTATTTAGGACTTGTGAATAGGACACTTAGGAATATTGGACTATTTGGGTTTTAATTCACGTTACTGTAAGTGTCTTTTGAATTTTCACTTTAATTATGCAGAAATAAATTGTTTGTTAATTTTGCGCACATTGTAGGTTTCACTTTCTTTCTGGTACATTTTTCTTAGACCATAGAGTCGTAACAATACAATTTTTCTTTTTATCTCTAATTCATGTGGAATGTGTTGCAGTTTTGATATGGCGCTCTTGATTGTTTTGCTGTAGCCGGGTTCGCGGGCAATATAGTTGTAGGTCATTTTGAATAATTTCCACGGTAACACAACCACCAGCTTCTTGTCTCGACAATTCTTAGTGATATTATCCATTGCGTCAGAAATGCAATCAGGCTGGTCTTGAATGTCTGCAATAATGTTTATTTCTGTATAATTAAAGTGAAAATTCAAAAGACACTAGTAATGTTCTCTATGTAGGTCTTTCTTTAGAAATGAGGACAATTCTGCTTCAGTAGATTCGCCAAGATCAGTAAAGTCGTCATAGTGACCCAAAAATCCTATGATGCCTATTCGAATGAATCCTTAGTGTACCTGTCGTAATCAATGTTATGAAATTTTTTGTCGTACTCTGGGTAAAATCCCAATTGGTTCAAAGACCATTTACAAAAAACTGTATTGACTAGCAGACCGCCTGCTGCCTTTCAACACCATCAGCCTTGTGCTCAGTGGCGTAGCAAAAAAATCTGCCCCCCCCCCCCCCAAAAAAAAAACATTCTGGTGTCCCCTCCACCAAAAAGTTGTTTGATGGGAATTTGGGGCCACCTCCTTCCGCAGTTCTGTGGGGTTGCTTGTGCTCTAACACCAAATTTACATCCATGTGGGAGTGGCGTTATCATAACCAAGGGAGGTAACCCACTGTGATGAGTGTGAATTATCTGTAGTCGCACGAGCACCGGAAGTGTGACGCGGTTTTCAGCGAACTATCGGCATACATTCGAGGTTGTTGTTCGTCCTTCGAGTTCCAGTATGACCATGACATCACTTACTGTTTGGTTTGTGAATGGAATTGACCCATCTCATCGGAACATCGCTCGGAAATTGCCGACAGACTTGACAGAAAAGGTCGAAAACGTTTCGATTGCATCACTCGGCCATTGACGGAAAAGGCCCGATAGGAACATCGCTAGGCCATTTTCGTCTGGTCGTCAAATAACTTCAGAAGTTGTTGTAGGAATAAACATCAATTTGAATATTGTTTGGTGATTTGCCTCGGGCATAGTGCACCACATATGTTACCACAGCAAAACCCGAGACTGTTCCGATTGTAACCTTGTCTCCTTCTGCCGCCATATTGTTCCTTGTGAACGAAAGTAGTTCAGAATATAGTTCTCAATGGCGACGAATTACTTACGAGATTTCTTTCGCAACTTGATGGAAAAGGCCGAGAATATTCTGACTACTATCAGTGGGTTACCTCCCTTTGGAAGGATGATACCATTGCCACAATAATGTCTTTTTTGCTGGTAAAATGCCACCAAGAGAGCTTACTTAGGTGGCGCTCTAAAGCTTCGTATTTTCCATAGGGGTTAGATTTTTTAAGAAAAAGAATTTCCCAGGTTTTCCTCACTGGTTATCCTGGCTATTAAAAATACCTTGTATATCTTAGGTATTATAAAAATCACTTTTAATTCCCTTAATTTTGGTGTGTGACTGATGGGTGCAATTTGGGTTATAAAGTATACAGCTTGGTCTTACTTCAGCTGTGCATCTATCAAAAAACTGCTAGCTCCGCTTGGTCATTTTCACTTCTTGGACTTCAATGGTAAATTGTAAAAAAAAGAGCTGATAACTTTTTTTTTTACTTTAATTTATTTTGTAACTCATTCATTGTACTTTTTGAAGCTGGCATTTCCTACTCTGACAAAATTCGTTTTACATATTTTAATAACTGCTAAAGTTAGTGTACTTTGGACTAATTCAGGCTGATTTTTTTCGAGCACATTGGAGCAGCCATTTTTTTCAGCTATGCGCTTAGATCATGTACAATTTCCACAAGTACAGTATGTAAAGAAATTTCAGCCACATTCCATGAAAATAGCATTGAGGTATGCCAACATTCTCTTTATTGTGCATGTTACAAATTCAAATAACTTCACCTTACACCTGTCACTCTCTCAGAAGTAAATAATATCTGTAGAGCGCCTCCTTAGCGGCAATGGTGCATAGTAGCATATGACTTCCGGGGCATATTTTTGTCCCGCAGAATAGCTGAGGTAGTCCGAATGCTACATTAGGTAACAATTTTGTCCTTCGAAACATGTAATCTCAAACAATGTGATCATTTTAAGGTATACTTTTTAATCAGTTTCTAAATTAGGTAACATTGATGTTATATTGCAGATCATTCACCAATGAAGTGCAGAGGAAAGGAGAAAATATATACTCGTAATTACTGCGATTATTGATAATAGTTCTGATGTTCGCAATTAATTGGAAGATGAATATTGCGTCAAAATAGGGGAGTCCAGGATGTATCTACGACAGTTGGTAAAGCTTACAAATTATATACATATTTTATTAATCAGTATTCTCTGTAAAACTCTTGAACACATCTTAAGATCATGGTTAAACACTTCAATAGTCAGAACACATCTTAAGATCATGGTTAAACACTTCAGTAGTCAGAACATATGTTATAAAGTACAGCACAAGTTTCGAGAAAGAGATCATGTGAAACCCAACTGTTAGTGCTTGTTGACGAATTCGTGAAAAATTTGCAAAAAGATTCCTTAATTGTAAAACATAGACAGTGATATGTTTGATGTAGCTCTCTTACATATCGGGCTCGACGTGTTACACTTCATGACTAGCAAAAGGGTAAACTGATATGGTTCTGTTAGGCCTAAGCTCAGTAAGGTTTTTGACAAAGCAGCTCATGAAAATCTGTTATCACAATTAATATACCCTCTTATGGAATTAGGGGTAAAGTGCTGGCTTAGCTCAAATTATTTCCAGACAGCAGAAACTCAAATGGAGAAAATTCAGATAGTATACCAATAAAACGATGGCTATAAGTTTAGGACTCTTCCTTTTTCTAGCCTGTATGAATAACCTGGCAGAATATTTACAATTTTGTGTAATGATTTCAGGTGGCACAGCAGCATAGCCTTGGTCACCAGTATCAGGTGGTGTTATAATTTAAGTGCCTAAGTTGCTACTGTGAGAGGTGTGGAAAATAAATGCTTTGTTGACTTTCAGACTTTCCATTGCTCATTTCAACCCAAATTAAATGCAGACCATGGATGCAATTTTGAACCCAGGAAATGAATGTGAAATTTGATGATACTGCATATATACGGGAACTTAAGAGTTAATGAGTACATGGTGTATCACAATATTTTGGCTGCAGATACATGTTTCTGTGTTGCTCTAGGTGTGTCTGACTATTGGCAGAGGATGCATACATTTTTATGGAAAAGAATAATCTTACAAATGAAATAATCAAATACATTTTTGAATAAATTACAGCTTAATACTGTGGTACAAAAGTACATCAACAGTCGACCATTTATCACATGCACATACACTGATATTTGGTGCTTTGATTTTTGTAAAAGCTTCCATACATTTTACACGCACAAAATCTGGAAGAATTGGAAAGCTGGGAGCAAAAAATGGGATATGGAATTTAACCTTTTCAAATGTAAAATTGTACACATAACCAGATTTTGTAAACCTCAATACAGTACGTTCTTCATGGTATTCATTTACAAACTAACCTCTGTCAAATACGTGAGTGTCAACATCTCAAATTTGCCTGGTACATATCACACGTAACCCCAAAAAGCACATTAGACTTTAGGATTCCTTAAACAAAATATCAAAATTCATCATTAAAACCTAAAAGCAGTTGCCTACAAAACTTAAATATGCCTCAAGACTCTGGTCCCCTCACTCAAAAAACCTTGTCGTATCAACTTTAATCTTGCCATGTGCTGCCAGATAAGTCAAACAAAAACATCCAGTGTAGCAAACATGCTATACATGTATTAATAGCGCTATTCGTCCTGACCAGGTAAAATTCAATATGCAGAGGAAAACTTTACTACTTACTCATCGATGGGATAAGTAGATGTATATTCGCAACTTGAAATAAATCGTATTCTACTCTTACTAAGCTGCAACGTTCAACATTGATTGAAATTTAGCTTAACATGTATTAGAAAAGGTTTTAAACTTGCTGTCTTCACTCTGAAAATAATATTTTCATGGTCTGGATCCATTTTAGTGTCAAGCTTGCATCAGATGCCCTTGGTTTTTTAGTAAGAGCTTAAGTAGTGTAGTGGTTAAGTGTGTTGAGTAAAGTAATGACATGGAGTAGTATGTGATATAATTCACTTGTCCCAGTGACAAGTGCTTGGGGAGGTTTTCTAAGAGCTCTGAATTACTAAACTGGAGATGACTGAACCAATGAAAAATGGATAATAGACTGAGCATCATGAATGAAGTCACCAAAGACTTTGTTGCTATTGTCAATGAAAAGTAATGTAATTAACAGACAATCCCACAATTACCTATAGATATATTCAGACAGATTACTTGTATAATACTCTTTCTTCCCAAACAGCATCATCCACTGAACTCTCTACCTGTTGACATATATGTAGTTAAGTTGCCAGATGTTGATAAATTCAACCTGGCAGTAAGCCACATTCGTTATATCTTACCATGATTCCATTTATGCTTTACTTATTTGAAATTCATCCCCATTCCCAATCAGAACTTTAAAAAAGATCATTGTCCTTTACTATACTGACTATTGGAGAGAAATTAATAGCATGAGTGTAACTAGGGATATAAAGAGTCCAAGGCTAATAATTCACGGTCCATGCTGGACTCTAATATTTGGGCCAACTAACTTTTCTTTCCAGCCAGAATATGGCTAATTTGATGATAATAGGGGGAAGTGAGTGTGGAAGGTTCAGAATTATCATGTTCAGAATAGTCACCTGAATCTTCTGTTTTTGTATATTTTCGTGTCAGAAAAATACTGATGAAATACTATTAAACATTTCTAATAATATTAAAATTTTCTTATTTTGCTTCAGCACCGTTGTTGTATAACATAAAATGGAAACCCCAAAAATAGGTTACAGTCAAAAATCAACAACTATTTCCATAGAAGTCATATATTTAAAGCATGAAATAATCGACGAAATGATTAATTTTACCTGGTAATGCCCACTGAGTCATAATTCACGACTGAATTCAATTTATCACTTGTATCTTCAAGGGTCATAGTCGAATATTCAGTGGGAATTTCACAGATGGCAATGTAATTTCTGGCAGTTGGATCAACACTGTATTGTATCTACTTCAACTCTGGATGTTTGGTATCGGGTCTGGTTTCGTCGGGTTACTATTTGCATCTGTATTGTTGTTTACAATTTGGTACATTAACAACTAAATGGTTTAGTTTTAACTTTACCAAACCATACGCTAGATTAAAGATACAAATTATGACCTGACAAAACCGGAAGTGATACTAAACATCCAAAGTCCGAGTAGATACAATAAGTTGTCAAGCCAGGTGCAAAAGATAACGGCTAAGTGAGTGGGTAAATATCACGGGTTATTTTAATTGTAAACCCAAGAAGCATTAAGAAAAGGTGTCATTTGAGTGATAGGGCTTGGAATTAGGTGACCATTTATATTTAATAGAATAACTTTTTAAAAGATGTAGAGAAACATAAGAGCTCTAAAAGTCATGGTCTCCTCAGACAACACGTCCGTTGTAGCGTATCTATGACGTCAGGGAGGCACACATGCCCCTTCTGCATGGAGGTCTGGAACCTCCTCCTGTAGGCAACCTCAGAGGACATCACAATCCTAGTTCACCACATTCCGGGCAAGAAGAATGTATTAGTGGACAGCCTGTCCGGGACAGGTCAAGCCATCCTCACGGAATGGTCTCTTCACCACTTCGTAACAAAGTCCCTGTTCACACTCTGGGTAAGACCCTTAGTGGACCTGTTTGTGACCAGGCTCAACAACCGACTTCCCTTTTACGTATCTCCGGTCCCAGATCAGAGGGCATGGGCAGTGGACGCATTCAGCTTACGGTGAGATCGGCTATTCGCATATGCCTTCCACCATTCTGAATGCTACCTCAAGTTCTGCAAAAAGTCCAAACTTCCACTGCGCAGATCATCCTCATCACTCCACTGTGGCCCCAGCGATCATGTTTCAGCGATCTGCTAGATCTGTTGATCAATCGACCCAGATCTCTACCTTCCTGGAGGGATCTCCTGTTTCAACAGAGGGGATCCCTTCTCCACAACAGCCCACACATTCTCCACCTTCATGCTTGGCTCATCTCAAGCGATCTCTCAAACCAGAACAAGTTTTCAGGCTGAGTTTCCAGTTGCATCATTCAGGCCAGGAGAGCTTCTACATCCAAGATCTATGATGCCAGGTGGAGAATCTTCTGTGATTGATGCGGTAGGAAACACGTTGATCCTATCTGCCCCTCTGTAACTTCCATTACTGATTTCCTTTTTTTCCCTTTGAGACCAAAAGATGTTCAGTATCCACTATCAAGGGCTATTGAGCTGCCATCTCCAACACACTTAAATTCTCTCAGGGCAATGCAATTGGTTCAGATTCATACCTTGCTGATCATATTAAGTACTTGAGCTCCAGAGACCCGTCTCCCAATCTCTTATGCCCAGATGGAATCTTCTTGTGTTTTGTGGTCTTTAACCAAAACCCCCTATGAACCATTGAGTGAAGTGAGATTCTTGCCTTGTCTATTGACACTGGCTGTCTCCGGTTTAACAGGAATTATAATTCTGTCTCCCTCCTCTGCCAACCAGGATTTCTCGCTAAAAAAAAATTACCTTCGGTAGCTCCATTACCTATAGAGATCCCCAGTCTAAGTCAAATCTGTGCAGGGGATGATCCAGATAGACTCTTATGCCCCGTGAGGGCCCTCTGTTTCTATCTTAATGCCTCCAAAGGAAAAGGAAGGGTAGGGAACATCTCTTCCTTCCACTTAAGGGCTCCATAGACATTTCAGCTGCCATCATCTCCTGGTGGATTGTCACTACAATCAAAAGAGCATATCAGTCCCTTACTGATCGAGACCTTTCCTTTATGGAACTAAAAGCTCATGAGGTTTGAGCCGTTGCTGCCTCATGGGCCTACATTAATCACTTCCCCTTAGAGGACTTTATGAAGGCAGCTTCTGGCATTCCCATACTACCTTCTCCTCCTTTTATATCCGCTCATTAGCACAACAGAGCACAGGCATTTTTTTCTCTGGGGCCCATCGTTGCAGCACAACATGTGGCTCAGAGAGACACCAACCTTCTATAAGATGTACCTGTCCCTGTACGGTGAATACATTACATTTTCTGTTTTTGACTAGTTTAACTAGAGCATCAGCCTACCCCCCAACTGACAAATTCAGCTCAACAATTGCGACACGATAAGTAATTGCTGCTATTATAATGTAGTTTTTTGGGGGGGTAAAACTAATTTTAATTATGCAATACTTGCCTGTCGCTATTGTCGTATGCCCTCCTCCTGCCCCGCTCTGATGTCTTGCATAATTGTCGTCTATGAAAAAGATGATTTAGGCAAGCCTAAACGAGGCACAGACTGGAGTGCAAAGGTCATTCTTACCTTTTCTCCATTCTGGGAGGATGTATTCACATCGAACGGACGGTGATTTTTGGCATGAAATAGAATAGCTAAACAATAGCGACAGGTAAGTATTGCATAATTAAAATTTGTTTTACCCCCACAAAAAACTACATGTTAAAGCCAACAAAATACCCCCCTCCCCAATAAGTAAGTAAAACTTTCATAGTAGTCTGTATGAACAAATCTGGATAATTGGTATCTGGATAATCAATGTTTTGCTGTATTTGTATTGTGTACAGTATTATTTTTTTATATAATTGTTATTATTATTATTATTATTTATCTCCGTAGGTACCTTTGTCTTTGTGTACATGTGCGTGTGCTTGCACAAGTCTTTGTCAGAAGAGAAAATCTCAAACAAATCTCCATAGAAACAATTTTAAGATTTATTTCTTCACTGCATTGTGATTGTTATTGAAATTTCATTGGAATAAACAAAGTAATACATCTACAAACTGGTCACTGGTTGTAATAATTAAAGGTCCAACATGAGCCTTTACATTAATTATTTCAGACAAAGAATCCAAAGGAATAACACAAGTTCAATTTATACATACCAGGATTAATTATAAAATGATCATCAGTCCTGCTAATGGAAAATGTCTTACAAGTCTGTATGGTAATTTAATTGAGATCTTTATAGTAATGATAATCAACAAGAATAAGACAAGCTAGTTCTAATTGTCCACAGTACATGTTACTCATCGTCAGCCTTGCTGGTGGAAAGTGTCACTCATTTATTTAATCTATTTGAGATCAGCAAATAAAATTAAACAATTTCCTGTTTTGGATGGTGTCTTGTTGTTCATCAGCAGATCAACTTTCGAGTAGGCGAGCTAATCCTGACCATAACTTACCCACATTGTATACATATCGGTGTTTTCACCACTATGGTTCAGAGTTATCGTTAAACCAGTACTATTAGCACAGTCTCTAAAACTTAGGTTATGTAAACTTTCCACTTGGGATTTTGTTTTATATAGTAGCCATTACCCACAAACCAATATAGTATGCAAAAACAATTATGATAGGTTAAGTTTTTTAAACATGCCATATTTCTTTAGTTGCAGCCAGAGACCAGAAACAACTGTCACATGCTCTATAGCAATAAAAATATTACCATTGCTTCAAAAGACCAATGAAAAAGTATCATATTGAATCATTGGCGTTAAGTGTGTTAGCCCTAAGAGATAAAAAAAATGCTACCATATGTGGGTGTGTTGACAAAAGACAAACAGGATAAGAATATATCCTGAGGGGTCGGTAGCATTGACTGTGATTACTTAATCAGATAATGAGTAGCTAATAACCATGTATTAGTGTGGCATCTTACCAGTAACTATCACCCAACACTCAACTAAGGGCCAGTTTAATTATGAAATGTTTATCGCCAGAAAATATAATATTTCATTATAATTTTTAAGTTTTTAGATCTACTGGTCATAGACCAGAAGAGCTTATGGGATGGTTCTTTGTACATTGTCCATCTACCAGTTAGCACATGTTTGCTATCGCTATTCCACCTAAACTACTTGGAGGATTGCCATGAAACTTTACTCACACATTCATCCCATTGTCTAGTTGGTCCTAGATGAACATGGTGTTGCTCCCACATCCATGAAAATGTTTTTATTGCTATGCCTCCTGAATGGATGGTCATATCAACATGGGGTTGTCACTAAAGACTTCTTATGATGTATAGTTGGTCCTAAATGAAAATAGTGCCAATCTGACATCCAATATGGCCACCATGTCAACCATCTTGAAAATCATGTAATTGCTACTACTCCTGATTGGATGGTCATATCAACATGGGGTTTTCACAGAAAGACTTCTTATGATGTCTAGTTGGTCCTAAATAAAAATTTTGACGATGTGATGTACAATATGGCCACCATGGCAGCCATTTTTGAAAATCTTGTTATCACTGCTCCTCCTGACTGGATGGTCATATCAGCATGGAGTTGTCTATAAAGACTTATGTTGTCTAGTTAGTCCTAAATGAAAATGGTGCTGATATGGGGTCCAATATGGCCACCACAGTGGCCATCTTGAAAATCTTGTTATTGCTACTTCTACTACATGGATTGTCATATGAACATGGGGTTTTCACTAAAAGACTTCTTATAATGTCTTGTTGGTCAAAATAGAAATGGTGCCGATCTGAAGTCCAATATAGCCACCATGGCAGCCATCTTGAAAATCTTATTGCAACTCCTCCTGAACAGAAAGTTATATTGACATGGGGTTTTCACCAAAAGACTTCTCATGATGTCCAGTTGGTCTTAAATGAATATGATGCTGATATGACATCCAACATGGCCACCACACAGCGGCCATCTTGAAAATCTTGTTATGGCTGTTCCTTCTCATGATTAGATGGTCATATCAACATGAGGTTTTCACTAAAAGACTTCTTAAGATGTCTGCTTGGTCCAAAATGAAAATGGTGCTAATCTTATGTCCAATATGGCTGCCACAGCAGCCATCAAGAAATTCTTTTATCACTACTCCTCCTGAATGCAAAGCCATATTGACATGGGGTTTTCACCGAAAGACTTCTGATGATATCTACTTGGTCCTAAATGAAATTGGTGCTGATCTAGGACCTAATATGGCTGCCACAGTGGCCAGCTTGAAAATCTTGTTATCTCTACTTCTCCTGATTGGATGGTCATATCTTATAATGTTTTGTTGGTCTTAAATTAAAATGGTGCTGATATGACATCAAATATGTGACCATCTTGAAAATCTCGTTTTAGCTACTCCTCTTAAAGGGGTAGTCATTTTGACATAGGGTTTTATCAGAAGAGTTCTTATGTATCTGCTTGGTCCTAATTGAAAATGACTAACCCTCAATATGGCCACCATGGTGGCCATCTTGAAAATCTTGTTTTAGCTACTCTTAAAGGGAAAGTCATTTTGACATGGGGATTTTATCAGAAGACTTCTTATGGTGTCTACTTGGTCATAAATGAAAATGACTAACCCTCAATATGGCCTTCATGGTGGCCAACTTGAAAATATTGTTATCTCTGCTCCCAAATGGAAGGCTATATCAACATTGAGTTTTCACCAATAGACTTTTTATGATACCTAGTTGGACCTAAATGAAAATGGTGCCAGTCGTACATCCAATATAGCTGTGATGATGATTGTTGTGAAAATCTTGTTGCCACTACTCCCCCTGATGATCATTATGACATGGGGTTGTCACGAAAGACTTCTAATGGTGTCTACTTTGTCCTAAATGAAAATGGCGTCAATCTGACATCCAGTATGTCCACCACATCAGCTATTTTGACAATCTTGTTATCGCTGAAGAATATCAGAGATGGTTTCAACACTCAGCAGTTAAAAGGAAGAAGTGGTCTTATCTTGAATTCCTAGAAATTCTTTTCACCCAGTGGAGCATCAGTCCCTTGTTTAGTAATGTTTTTTGACTTCCTAACTGATATTTAGCTCTACTGGTCATAGACCAGGAGAGCTTATGGGATGGTCTGTTGTCTGTCATCCGTCCATCTCTTGGAACAAGTTTGTTATCGCTACTTCTCCAAAACTACTTGGATGATTGCCATGAAACTTTATACATACACATTCATTCCATGATCTAGTTGGTCCTAAATGAAAATGGTGCTGCTTGGACATTCAGTATGGCTGCCAAAGTGACCATCTTGAAAATCTTGTTATTGCTACTCCACCTGAATGAATGGTCATATCAACATGGGGTCTCACTAAAACACTTTGTATGATATCTAGTCGGTCCTAGATGAAAATGGCAGCGATCTTGCATCCAGTATGGCCACTACAGCAGCCATCTTGAAAATCTTGTTATCACAACTCCTCCTGAATGGAAAGTCATCTTGAAATGGGATTTTCATCAGAATACTGCTTACAAAGTTTAGTTGGTTCTAAATGAGTGATGCTGCTAGGACATCCAATATGACCACCACAGTGGCCATCTTGAACATCTTATAGTTATTCCTCCTGAATGAATGGTCATATCGACATGGGGTTTTCACTAAAAGACTTCTTATCAGGTCTAGTTGGTCCTGAATAAAAATAGTCTCGATCTGATGTCCAATATGGTCACTACAGCAGCCATCTTGAAAATCTTGTTATAACTACTACACATAAACAGCAAGTCATTTTGACTGAGTTTTTATCAGAAGGGGTCTTATGGTGTCTAGTTGGTCCTAAATGAAAATGATGCAAACTGGCCTCAGTATGGCCACCACGGTGGTCATCTTGAAAATGTTCTGGTCTCTACTCTTCTCAAATGGATGACCATATCAACATAGGGTTTTCGCCAGTAGACTTCTTATGGTACCTACTGTAGATGGTCCAAATTCTTGCCCTCAGTCTAGCCACCATGGTGGTCATCTTGAAAATATTGTTGTCTCTACTCTTCCGAACGGATGACCACATCAACATGGGGTTTTCACCAATAGACTTCTTATGGTACCTAGTTGGTCCTAAATAAAAATGGCACCACATGTACATCAGATATGGCTGCCATGATGGCTGTCTTAAAAATCTTGTTGTCATTACTCGTGCTGAATGGATAGTCATATTGACATGGGGTTTTCACCAAATGACTTCTAATGATGTCTACTTGGTCCTAAATGAAAATGGTTCCAATCTGAAATCCAGTATGTCCTGGCTCCACCACAGCAGCTAATTTCAAAATCTTGTAATCACTGAAGAATATCAGAGATACTTTCAACACTTAGCAGTTAAAAGGAAGAAATGGTCTTGTCTTGAATTCCTGGAAATTCTTTTTGGCCAGTAGACCATCAGCCCCTTTGGGGACTCTTGTTCTTCGTGCCAGGCTCCCAGGCAGTGGATTTTTCTACCCCAGCTCCTATAAGTACATGTAATACAAGGATGGGAGAAATTTACTGGATTGGCACACCCTGCACACAAGTTTTCCTAATTGGTTGATGTCTTAAAGTGTCAGATTCATTGCATTTAATCCTGTTTTAATTTTGTTTGCTTCTTGAAAATATAATGCCAAATTGGGTTTGTTTAATGTTACAATATTTTTTTCCTTTTTTTCTTTCAGATTTGAATAATATTGTTTTCCAACAAGAATGATGTAGTGTAGTAACAGATGTAAATTGATGTACTACAAAATGCTAAGCTTTTTCAAATCCTTTGCAAGATCAACTTCTGATCCTGACTGGAACAGCTTGCCTGTACCACAATCACAGCCACATACCGACAGAGAAGAGGATGGGTATCTCTTAGTTGGGCAGACCCGAAGTGAGCGGACCACTGTTTACACCGACAGATTCAATAATAATGTCGGGGCACCACCTCAGTATGGAGAGGTACACTATTTATAGTATTTTCTGACTAGTCAGGTTAAATTTCCTTATGAGTCATCAGCAATCAACTTTCATAAAAGTAGAAGTCATTGATTAGGCCAATTTTCTTCTTATGTTATGGCCATAATGGTGGGATTTCTTATGGGTTCATGTAGCTGTAATGGTGGGATTTCTTATGTAAATGACCATAATGGTGAGATTGCCTATGGAAATGACTCAACTGGTTCATTGGTTCAAGAGCTGGTGACAGTGAGAGAGGTTGGGATCTTTTCAGAACATAATACAGTAGTGACTGTTGTCACTGGTTTTAATGTGGTGACTATATTGCCCAGCTGTACTGATGTCATTCTCACTGACAGTAATGATTTCTTTCTCCCAGTTATGAAGGTTTTTATGCATTAAAGTTGCAATTACTGTTGTCTGCTGCTCTAAAAATCTCTAACATGTCAGCTGATGAATTCCAGTATGTTACTACATCAAGAATAAATTTGTGACATGGTATATCCAACAATTGCTGCTTTTCTGCCAGTATTGAAGTTATTGTAATGCTTTTAAGAAAGTTACAGTCTTCCATACTCTACCTAGTAATCTTGATACTTGGTTGACCTGCAGTACCTTTTGAGAGACTAAGTTTAAAGTGTGTGTGTGAAACACTTTAGATATGATGAAAATCCACACTCTGATATGGCAATGTTCATGTTACTTGTATTATCACTAAATAATAAAGGATCTTTCATTGCAAATCCCCATTCTACTGCAGCAGCTGACAATACTTTTCCTATGTTTTCTCCTCTGTGTGACAGGGGCAACTCTTTGGTTGTAACACACCATTACAGAGTTCCTATTTGTCATTGATGTAGTTTGAAGGGATAGTAATGTCTGATTGGGTAGCCTGGGGTGTCCACGTATATGTTGTGATTGCAATCCATTGTGCTCATCTAACTTCATTCAATAATGTAGATTTTAACTCTTCCTACATTTTTGGTATAGCCTCTTCTTAAAAATAATGTTGTGGCATAGTGTAGCATGGTTCTATAGTCTCCTCAAGATTAGGACATGCTTCACTGTCAATAGCTGAATACAGGGACATACTCTTCACCAGGAATATTGACATGTCATTGGTGATTGCCACTGCTTTGGGTAAATTTTGAAGGGATTAATTCAACAACTTGAGGCTGCATAGATGTTGTCATGTCTGTGTGATTCCATTTCTGCACCAAATACATAACTTTCTCTGCTACCTCTGAATCCAGTCCCCCCCCCCAAAAAAAGATGGAAAACGTCTTTCTGTCTATATATTATATAGACAAAGGGAAGAAACTTTTACAGGTTAATCCCCTCTTTCTACCAGCTATGTGGCTACCATTATACCTGGTTCAAACCAGTTTTTACTTTCGTTTTCATGCTGTAAAGATGTCCTCCATAGAATCCATTTTATCTTATACTTAAATTTCAAATCATCCATTTTTTATTTTCAGTGGTATAATAAGACCAAATGTTGTTTTATATGGTGCATATAACAATTTTGTAAATTCCGGTGAATTTATTCCTATTTTTGCAATTATTGTACCATTCATTATTGTCACATTTGATTTCGATCGATAACATTCAATTTCACAGGAGAAATTTTCGGGGCTGTGCCTATCAACTATTACACTTCTAAGTCATTTTGATAATGCAGTTTACATTATTTCAATTTATATATATTTGTTGTATGCACTTGTTTGTTCCTCTTCTTCATTACAGAGATGACAACCAAGCGCAAGAAATGTAAATGATTTAAGGTCGTGGAGGATGGACACTAGATGTGTCTAAGCATACAATTGCTCATACTTTGGAAAGGAAAATACTTGGTCAAACGTTTTGAAAAAGCAGTTCAAAGCCATCAAAAACGTGCATACTCCAATATATCATAGCAAGACTTTTAACATACACCTCACATCATATCATCGATTAGTCTCATTGGGGGTGTTGAGATGCCCTCTCCTCCTCCTCCCCCCCCCCCATGAAGACGCAGAATAGTGCCAGAACATACTATATCTGTGAATACAGTAGGCTCATTGATTAGTTCCATGGATGATGTCAAGATGCCCTCTCCATCCTGCCATGAAGATGCATAAATCGCACCAGAACATGCTATATCCGTGAATACAGCAGAATCATTGATTAGTCTCTTGGGTGATGTCAAGATGCCCTCTCCACCCCCACCCCCACCCAAAGACGCAGAATAGCGCCAGAACATACTGTATCCGTGAAAAAAGAAGATTTGTTGATTAGTCTCGTGGGTGATGTGGAGATGCCCTCTCCAACACCCATGCAGATGCAGAAACAGCAACAGAACATACTGTATCCATAAATACAGTAGAAAGCACAGGTGATTCCAATCAGGCCTTGGAATCGCATATGATCAATATGACACAGGTTTTGTTGTCGAGATGTCGATGAGTAGGCATGGCATTTATATATTGTAATCGCATGGGGATAAGCCTAGCACCATGCCAATGAGTCGTGAGGGCTCACAACAAATAGGACTATGCCTATGAAATTCATAGCAAACTGGCATTACTTATGGAGCTGTATGACCGAGCCAAACTGACTGTGCCAAACTGACATTCCATAATGCAATCACTACTGGCGGCATATCCAATGGGTAAAATGATGATGCATGCTGATGATACTTCATCATCATTTCCCGTTAATGAAGGTGATGAAATGGAAATGCCGGAACATGCAGATCCAACAATGGAACGGACGGAATTTAGTTCACGGCAGCGATAGAGGAAATCTGTAGGATTTTATCACCCTCAGAATGTCCTCCTCAACCTTGAATCAGTTCTACCTACATGGTCAATGCCTTGGTGGATGTAGACGATAATGATGACAGTTTGTCATTCAGAATAGTGCCACAATTGTTAAAGATTGCAAAAATTACTGGGCATCTCTTGGAGCATTCACAATCCTGGTAGCGCAAGAGCTTTTTTATGGTGAGTCAGTTGCATGCAACTTTCTCACTCTACTGGTAAAAAGTCACGTACAGAGATATTTTATCCACACAGACCTTGTCTAGATGTTGATAAAGTGTTCAGACAAGTCTTTAACACCACGTCAAAGTTAGTCAGGAACGTCGTGTTGACTTCCTCCCTGCTTGACTTCACACATCTTCGATTTTTTCATCTAGCTGAAAAGGCTGCTAACAATCATTGCTGTTTTTCTATGCGCTCCCTCCCTTTCAGTTCTCCACTTCTGTTAGGGCATCAAATTTAGGAGGAGGTGAAAAAGCAAGAGACACAAGAGTTACCCTTTAACTTTCAGCACAGTCTCCTATCTCAGCACAACCCTTTTAGGGAACATACATGAGAAGAGACGATTGTTGCCAAAGAATTTGCAGAGGCGGTTCTCAACAACGACAGGTTTTTCTTTTTTCTCCTGGCCAAGCAAATTATAGGCAGTCATATGCCCCTGTTTTAGTAGGCAGGCAGGTAGGGGAGAGTGAGGAACACAGTTTCTCCTTCCCAGGCCTTCCGTCAATCGTCAGTGATACACCATCACCCAAGCCCACTGGCGACCCACCTGAGGTGCCAGACTACTCCCTTTTCATTAGATTTGGACCAACCATTCTCAGAAAACGATGGGTGATCCAAACCATGTCAGAGGGCCTCTGGATTTTGTTTTCTGAACCCCTCCAATTTCGTCATCCTACCTTCATGATGGAACTACCACGAAGGGATATGTTTTTACACAAGAAAATCTAGTTTTTCTGCTTGAAAAGAGCAGTGTAGATAGTACGAAAACCGGACACACATGGCTTCTACTCCAGAACATTTCTGGTAAGGCTGGGTTTTGGTTTATGACATGAACAACCTTACTTCCCTCATTGTGTTGTGGATAATCAATGTAGAGAAGTTGGACCTTGTCCCTTCTCAACTTTTCAGTCCATCTAGGTATGGAAACCTTAACATATATCAACTTGGCGTCTTCCTCCCAAATGCATTGAATGAATCGTTCATGCGATGGAGAAGGCATCAACCAAGACGTCGAATTTGGACTTTCAATAAGACGTTCGACCAAGTCATTTCCCAGTTCAGGACATCCTCCTTGGAGAAGGCAGCGTTCCTGGATGACATACTACAAAACCATTTGGTAAGTATGGTATTGGTTCACGACATGAACAACCTTACTTCCCTCATTCACAGTTCAGGGTGGATAATCAATGTAGAGTAGTTGGACCTTATCCCTTTTCAACATTTTGTCCATCTAGATATAGAACTTTTGACAAATATTAACTTGGCGTCTTTCTCCCAAATGAATAGAAACTCTAGCTTATGTGTTGGAGAAAGTATCAAACAAGACATTGTTTAGGCACAGAAGTTTCTTACAGCTCCTCGGCCTACCCAATGTGGGGGTGGAACTGTTACAATGCCAGTTTACTACTGCGAGGGTCAGTGGCATGCGGACGCTTCAAGAGAAGGCTCTTAATGTCAACCTCTTGGAAATGAAAGCCATTCTCAATGCCTTCCATATGTGGGTGGAACATATCCATGGAAGCACGGTCCTGATTATGTCGGACAATTTGGTTGTGGTGACATACCTCTGCAAGGGGAAACACTCACCAGACCTTTGCTTCACAGTATGGGAATACCTTCATGGGTACTCCCAATATCAGGTAATATTCAGGTCCAACACATTCCTGGCCGGTTCTGAGTCCTGGCCAACTTATTATCAATGGAGGACAACTACTTCATATGGAATTGTCCATCCAGGAACCTTCTATCGGGTCTGTGCCCAATGTGGCTTTCCAATACATGACATTTCTTTTAATTTTTCCCTGACTGCAGAAGCATGGGCTGTACATGCTCTTTTCATCAGCTGGGAGGTAATGTGGGCATACACCTTCCCTCCATCAGTTTTGATTCAGAAGATAATAAAGAAATGAGGGGCACATACTGCAATAGCTCTGATTGCCCCACTATGATGAAACACCCTGGATCAACGATCTGCTCAATTTAGCGACAGACGTACCTAGTCGAGTCATAGCGACCTCCTCTCCACTCAAGCAGTCGAGATAGCCACTAATCCATCCATGTCCTGATCGGAAAGGAGTTTGAAGCTTCAGTTTTGATGAGGATTGCAACATCTGAAGATCCTCTACTTTGAGGACATAAAGGGGAAATCATATGTTGTCAATGACTGGTGTTTCATCAATGATATCACATCACTCTCAGCACCCATTCCCCGACAACAAACTTCGTTCCCTTTCTCTTTGAAGACAAGAAGTTAGCCCCTATCACAATCAAGGGATACTGTTCTATGATCTCAGACTTCATGGAAGAGATGATTTTTGCTGCAACAAGGTAATCTCCTACTTGCGGTCCAATTCTGACATATCCAGACCACGCTCACTCGCATTATTCCCAAAATGGAATCTCTCCTGGGTTTCGACATGGCCAAATTCATCTAAGTTTGAGCCACCATTCCCCCCCCCCCCCCACACACACACACACTGAAGTAACTATTATACATGACTTGCAGTTTATGATAATGCTAACTTTAACATGCAGAGTGAGTTAGCTACTTATGATATCCGTGGATCCAAACTACATGCACTTTTGTTCTGACAGTTCAGTCATTCTACTGACACAACCTTGTTCATTCCTAAGAACGGGTTGCTGTCACTAGTCAACCAACAATAACTATTCATTCCCTCTCCTTGATCGATCTGTTGAGAAAAACAAAGCTGCAGGACCCTGTACATACCCTCAGATGTTACCAAAGACGCATGGACATATCCGCATCAGCTGTAAAAGACTATTCCTACTGCTGAAGGCAGGAATGCAAGACATAACCCCACAAGTGCTGGCCGCTTGGCTAAAGGGACTTATTAAGTCAGTGTACTCTGAACTCTCACAGGATCAGGTAAACTTATGAAGATTTCAGCTCACAAAATACGAGTGACTTACATCAGCCTGGCCCTGAACATAATGTCTCAATTCGGGACATAGCAGAGTCAACTGAGACAAGTATACTTGAATCCTAATTAAGTTAATTACCAAGGAAAAATTCTTCAGGAATCATGACGGTGGTGTGTTTTACAATGTTCATCACAGAATAAGATAATACATATTCCTTTCCATTAGGAACAATATATCAAAGTGTTTGATATTTATAAGCTAAAATATTGTTCAAATTTAACACAGTTTTATTTACCTGCTGTTGAGGTAAAACTGGAAGATAAAGATTGTTCCATTTATTACTTGGATAGACAGAAAAGAGAAATGAGAAATTAATAGGCCAGCACTCACGTAAGTTAGCAATATGGAAAACTTACCATCCGATCCAGCAATTTCCACCCAAGGGAATAACGTCTTCCATTCATTATTAAATCCCGTCCTTCGTTTCTTGATATCATTCTTTTTGGAAATCATGCTGGCTCTATCGGAATCAGAATCACTGCCACTATTTGTGACGCCAAGTTCTGATTGTCGTAACCAGGCCAACATGGGGCTAGCCAGGCGCTGGGTAATTTTTCGTTTCTTGGAAGGTGGTGTGTTCATTTTTCACAATAATTTTTAATTTAATCGGTGTAACTGCTTTGGCTGTTAATGAAAACGACTGACATATATATAACACACTACCAGTAGACTCCATTGTTGCTGGCCAATCACGTGACTAGGTGCAGACGAAACCCTCACCAAAGGTCGCGCATGCAAGCCAGATACAAAGAATAATGGTTAAGTGAGTGAGCAATTATCCTGGATTATCTTAATAAAATACCCCAGAAGAGGTAAGAACAGGTGTCATTTGAGTGGGGCTTTGAATTAGGTGACAGGATGTTTGCTTAACAGATTAATTTTATAAGGGTAGTGGGAAACATCAAAGCGTAGCGGCACAAGAGCATAGTGTAGCGGCAGGTTCTAAGCGTCGGGGGTTATCGGAGTTTGAAACGATAGCATAGTGGGCCCGCTATGGTAAAAGGCCCTCGGGAGAACACTGACTCATTTTGTGATAAAATATTCCCAATTCTACGAATGGTGGCCCCAAAAATTTATTGCTGGAATCATCCCTGCAAGCTTAAAATGTAGAACCATAATTAAACTGTTCAGAAAAAGTATGGAGATCAAATGAAGATTATTTCATCACAAGTTTTTGGTCAAAAATTTTTATATCCTGACTTTATGGGATATATTGTAACTGGTCATGTCCATCATGAATACGGTGTGTAATATAAAATGAAGCATTACAAATGATGATGATTAAAAAAAGTGTTTAGTGATTTTCTCCTTTACAATACACTCACTGTACGAACAAAATAAGTGATATATTATTATTGACATCATTATTAAAACCTCACTTTGAATATGAAAAAATTTTGAATAAGCCAAAAGTGTTTGACTAGGAACAATTTTGAATTTTCTGAATGCAAACTTGGTTGTTTAAACTGAAATAAAACACATCTGAAAAAGCTGACCAATTTGGTGATTTAGATGATCTGTAGCACAACATGAAATGTGTAGCATATGCTGTGTTATAAATAGGATACACAAAACTTTCCTGGCCAAACTATTCATCTTCAGGTTTTATTTTCAAACCTGATATGAATTGCATTTAGTATGAAATTAAACTGGAAATTGGTCACTATTCTTTGACAATGTTAATGATGATTCTTATTAAATAATTGGCATGTACATGTATTGTGCTTTGTAAAAATTGTATGCATCCTCAGGACTTCCATATTCTGCTGTTTATACATCTACAAGAAAAAGATGCATATTTTTATGCCAATTCTAACATAATGGAAAACTTTGGAAGGGGGTGGGGGTGAAAGGTCACATTTTCATAGATAATATAAACTCTTCTTGTAACCTGAACTTCTTCTACACTGATTGAGGGGGAGGGATTTTTTTAGTTTTTGTTGGCACTTTTAGCACATTATTGGTTATATCATGCCGAGGAAATGAGAGCTAAGGGTCTTTCCCAAAGACTCACTGAGGCAGTCAACCTGGGCTGGCCTAGGCGGGTATCAAACCTGTGACTCTTGGAATATGAGTCCAGTGCTCTACCAACTGAATTACTGTGGCTTCCATGAGGGGGAGTGAAGGTGAGCATATTGGGTATGCCATTTCACTTGGAGAGTAGATGACATATAACTTGAACTCCTTCTATACTGATTGAAATGGAGGGGATGATCATATTTTATATGATGTTTTACAAAACTAAGGAGAGTAGATGACATATAACATGAACTCCTTCCACACTGATTGATATTACATTTCACTAGGGAAGTAGATGACATCTAAGAATTTAGATTTTGGATGCAGCCCTTGGGATGGAGGTGGGATGAAAGGGGGGAATGAAGAAAAAAAAATGTGGATATTTGAGATGGCTTCTATCTCTAGTTGAGGTTAGAATAAAAAGAATAAAAGTATAAGTTCTATAATAAAATTTTGAAAATCTTAAAAATTGCTTACAGTTTGTTGGGAATTTTGGAGTGGGTGAGTTGAAGAATCCTTTTTCTATCTATGAATATCAGTTCATTCTTTTTTCTCACTCACTGTTTGTTATTAGAGTACTGTGAATTAATTTATTTTTGTAGGTATCAACTTTTGTTTGAGCACTCTTCATTACTTAAATTGATTGGCTGAGAATGAGTCCTATTATTTCCACAGAAAGATCCTTGTTTATTGGGTTTATAGCAACCATGAAATCCATAGCTCATAAAACATAGTGATTTCATGGTATACAATGTATTTAATTGATAGCTCATAAAACACAGTGATACCACGGTATACGATGCATTTAAGTGATAGCTCATAAAACATAGTGATTTCACAGTATACCATGTATTTAATTGATAGCTCATAAAACATAGTTTTTTCACGGTATACAATGTAATTAATTGATAGCTCATAAAACAATGATTTCACAGTGTGCAATGTATTTAATTGATAGCTCATAAAACATAGTGATTTCACGTTATACAGTGTATTTAATTGATAACTCGTAAAATATAGTGATTTCACATTACACGATTTATTTAATTGATAGCTCAAAAAATATAGTGATTTCACAGTATACGATGTATTTAATTGATAGCTCATAAAACATAGTGATTTCACAGTATACAATGTATTTAATTGATAGCTCATAAAACATGGTGATTTCACAGTATACAATGTATTTAATTGATAGCTCATACAATATAGTGATTTCACAGTATACAATGTATTTAATTTATCTTGCAGATTAGACAACCTGAAGACCCTCTACCATCATACAAAGAATATTCTTCTAATCTTGTGCAGTATTCTCCACACCCAACACCACCTCAAGGACAAGATACTCATTTTCCTGCAGACAGACAGATGGACCAAATGAATTTATCAGTCCCTGGCATTAGATCTGCTATAGCCGATGTTCCTTTTGTCCTTGCATGTGATGCAGGAATTTTGAATTCTTTACCAGAGCTTAATTCTGGATCATTTCTGTGGCAGCATCGTTTTTGTGTAGAAAATTATGATTATGACTTTACAGTGGAATTGTCATTTCTAAAAGAATTTGGAGGTGACATTCATTTTGAAGATGGAAAGCATTTTGAAAATTCACAGGACAGACCATTAATACAGTTTTAGAAACTATTTTTCCATGTGTCAGCCATTTTGAAATGCAGAGATGTGCAGATCGTAGTGC
This sequence comes from Margaritifera margaritifera, assembly GCA_029931535.1. Classification (NCBI taxonomy): domain Eukaryota; kingdom Metazoa; phylum Mollusca; class Bivalvia; order Unionida; family Margaritiferidae; genus Margaritifera; species Margaritifera margaritifera. Next base: position 1,326,071 of record JAQPZY010001290.1, on the reverse strand, counting down.
TGAAAATGGACTTGGGAGAATTTTAGAATTCTACATTTAATTTTAGAATGAAACATACAGTGACACCTGCATTAGAAATCCATCCATTACAAACAAGTGTCTGTTGTATGGAGTTGTCCACTGAGTCTGGTTACACTATACTACAAATGCTCAAGATGGATCTCTAATTCAGTTTTAGAACTTTTGAGAAGTGCCAGTGTGCAAATACAAAGAATAAACCTTTAAAAGAAAGTTCATAATTTTACGAAGGCTTTTCAGTTTTAGGGTGAATTTGTGATCACTTTCAAGGGGTCCTTCAGAACAAATACAGGAGACAGAAAATTATGGCTTGGGTGAAAAGAAGCTACATATTGAGTAAGATGCTCAACAATATAGCAAATGACATTTCAGCTCATTGTGATTGTTGTTGAAGTGTCTTGCACCAACTTTGTGCATCTTTGTTTTCCAAACATGGGATAGTAAATAGAACTTCTGTCAGTCTGTACTGTTGTATGACATTGTTACACATATACACCAGACCTGCCAACCCTTATCATTTGACCCTAAGTCTTACTGAAATTACCCTTAAATTACAGACTTATGGAATGATAGCACAATTTCCAAAAATCTGATTGTTGCCATCAAATCCATATACTGGGTGGGCTGTGTTTGATCCAGATCTTGATTTCATATTAGATTCAGTGGAGTTCATTAGGGAACCAGCCTAACTTTACAGGAGTACCTCAGACGCTATAAACTGCCCATATTTTTTAGTGTAAAAGACCTGCATGATTAAGCTCATGTTTAAATAGCATTTCTAGAAATGGTGTCCAACGAACAAAAACATGTTAAAGATGAAAATGACAATACGGTTCTTAAAAAGTTTAAACAATCAGTACATAAGAGTAAAAGGAATATTCATATTCTTGGAAAAAAGTAGGAAAGGCAACAATTATGTTTATTGGACATCATGTCAGGTCAATTTGAGTATGTCTCTTGGCAGGAGAGATGATTACCATTGGCACATAAAAAAAAAAACTCCAAAGAGTACATCAAGTTAGGAGATCTAGCAAGAAGCCTGTGAGCTCAGTGGGGTTTGGAACTGCAGTTTCTGAATCTGTAGTGGAGGTAATTAAGGTCTAAGTGCACTTTACAAACATTTTAGTTGAACATAATGTTTGCCATTGCTGCATCGTTCTCATATCACACTTCTGAACTTTATAAATGTATGTTTTCCAAGTCAACAATAGCAGTACATGATATTTTGTTACATCTTACAGAAAATTGGTCTAACTGTCTAAGTTACGGAAAAATATCGTCTGTCTTACTGAAACAGTCTAGTTAGAGTTGGCAGGTCTGATACACACATATGCATATTCTCTTCAGCTTTAATATGCTAATTGCTTGTCAGCTGGCTGTTGCTTTCTTCCTGAACAAGATTGTCCACTATCAATCTTTCTGGCAACAGTGGGAAGTTGATATCCATGTTATGCATATATTTTGCCAAGAGTTTATCAATGTGAGCTTCAAAAATGTTTAATGTACGGACCTCAGCTTCTTGTGTAGGGGCCTCAGCTACATTACTTCTCTAGTCCTAGTTAGCAAGTAATGATGTTATGTGCTTTACTGTCTACAGACATTTGTGATGATTTCATTGCGATTGTAAATTATGTACTTGTTTGGTTGGATGTTACATAATCATATTTAAATATCAATATGTTATTTTTTGCCCTTTTGATATACTAAAAATTAGGTAGATGAAAATCCTTCTGATTTGAGATGAATTCTTATCAGATTTTGTAAATATCAAGATTTGACATTTCTGGACTGTTGATGGTTCTGGGTTTGCACTAACAGTTCTCAAGTAATCACCAGCTTTGCCTTAAATATTACTGACTTCTTTGATTATCAAATGGTTGCTGTAAGAAATATTCCATTCCAGATGTGGCATATATATTCAACTTTAATAATTACCCATTGTTAACTAGAATTTTATTTTATAATCACCTCTTTTTATGAAATTTCTATATACAAAGTAATTATAAGTTTGACTTCTAGCTAAATTATGCATTTCTGCATGATCATTTGTTAGGAAATGTAGTCCCATATATCATTTATACAACTTAGAAAATACATTATACTAGCAGACATCAGTGTCTTGAAGGCAAAAATACATTAAACTAGCAGTTGTCAGTGTCTTGAAGGCAAAAACACATTAAACTAGCAGTTGTAAGTGTCTTGAAGGCAAAAATACATTACACTAGCAGTTGTCAGTGTCTTGAAGGCAAAAATACATTACACTAGCAGTTGTCAGTGTCTTGAAGGCAAAAATACATTACACTAGCAGTTGTCAATGTCTTAAAGGCAAAAATAATTACACTAGCTGTTGTCAGTGTCTTGATGGCAAAAATACATTACACTAGCAGTTGTCAGTGTCTTGAAGGCAAAAATACATTACACTAGCAGTTGTCAATGTCTTGAAGGCAAAAATACATTACACTAGCAGTTGTCAGTGACTTCAAGGCAAAAATACATTACAATAGCAGTTGTCAGTGACTTAAGGCAAAAAAAACATTGCACTAGCAGTTATCAGTATCTTGAAGGCAAAAATACATTACACTAGCAGTTGTCAGTGACTTCAAGGCAAAAATACATTACACTAGCAGTTATCAGTGACTTCAAGGCAAAAATACATTACACTAGCAGTTATCAGTGACTTCAAGGCAAAAATACATTACACTAGCAGTTATCAGTGACTTCAAGGCAAAAATACATTACACTAGCAGTTGTCAGTGACTTAAAGGGAAAAATACATTACACTAGCTTACGTCAGTGACTTAAAGGCAAAAATACATTACACTAGCAGTTATCAGTGACTTCAAGGCAAAAATACATTACACTAGCAGTTATCAGTGACTTCAAAGCAAAAATACATTAAACTAGCAGTTGTCAGTGACTTCAAGGCAAAAATACATTACACTAGCAGTTATCAGTGTCTTGAAGGCAAAAATACATTACACTAGCTTACATCAGTGACTTAAAGGCAAAAATACATTACACGAGCTTACATCAGTGACTTCAAGGCAAAAATACATTACACTAGCAAACTTCAGTGACTTCAAGACAAAAATACATTACACTAGCAAACATCAGTGACTTCAAGGCAAAATTCTGCAGACAACAGCACAAGCCCCTAAATTTTCAATCATCAAATCTGTTATTTTTATTCAAAATTTTGATTGCCATCAGAAATTTTGGTGATTGCTAGCACCATGGATTTTGCTTTCCTTATTGATATTAATTACACAATTCTAAAACCAATAATGTATCAAGAATTATGAAGATATATTCTTTATTTCAGTCTGTTATTGTTGAGGGTTACAGTAATTATGTAAACTTGATTTCTTTTCAGTCATGTGTTTCAGAAACATCACAGTTTATTATTCCAAAGAGTTTGCATAATTTTCATTTACGGAAAATATGTTCGGTTAATTTACAGTAGCTTTGTTATGCAAGATTAAGATGGAACAAACTGCTGGCAGGGGTGGGGATGGGTTGCACAAGAGCAATAGGTCCTATTGACATTATTTATTATATTAAATATATTGCTCTTGCAATACATGTGGGTACTAGTGCTACTGCTTGCCAAAACGCCAGTGACAATACAAATTTTCAGATGGCGAGTCGTTTCAATAAAAAGAACAATTTTATAGGGCTTGTGCTGTTGTCTGCAAATTTTTTCCTTTTAGTTGCTCGCTTTTTGTAATGTATTTTCAGAGTTGTATGAATTATGTAATCAATAAGATTTTACAGAGAAACATGCAGAAATGCATAATTCAACAATAAATAGAAATTAATTAGTTTGAACAGAAAACTTAAAGAGGAAGAGGGAAGAAGTTACTAAGGAAATTACTAGTTTATTATGGGTATTAACTAAAGTTGAATAGGAGCCAGATCCAGAATGGAAAATTCTGTGGTGCAGCCATTTTTTGGTATACTTGATAACCATACATGTTAGTAACTTTTTAGGGCATGATTTTGGCAGCTACTTAAAATAAGCTAGCCCCAACCCAGGCATGTGAAACATTACAGGATATTAATGTAATTTATATTACATCAATATGTCACCGCTGACATTATAGTGACGCATCATCAATTCCAGTGCTCAAAGAATTTTTTTTTTAGACACAGTTCAAGGCCAGGTGACTTTAAACAAAAATTACTTGCCCTGACTTAAAATCCACTTGCCCAACAAAGCCATATATTTTTTACAAAATTTCGACACACCCACACCCACCAGAAAAACTAAATGGTTAGTCCCTTATACTTGTGATATTATTCATAAGACTGAACCCTTGTTCACACTGTGCTGAAGAGGGTCTCACAACTAATGAGATTTCCAACAATTTCACTATATCAGCATGCTCAGTTGTGGAATTCTGAATAATTGAGGCATGTACCTCTGCTCTTGCGATCTCCGACTGCCTTCAGGTCAATGTACAGTCTGTGTATTTCATCACAATCTGTAGACACAGGTATTTGGAGGCCTTGGAGTAGTTTCGTTTTCTGAATGCTGCAAAAATCTCGATGTTTCTTAATCAAAGTTGAAAGCAGAAATGAAGTCAGAGAGGCATTGGTCTTTTTTTAAATATCAATTAGTAAATACAATTGCTTCAAGTTTCATAATTGGATCGTTTGATAGTGATGTGGATGTGTCACAATTACGGAAAACTCTCACTCCATATCAATAGAATTAGTGACTACCAATTCTTTGACCTAAAAATGTGCTATTTTCAACAAGGCATACTAAGACAAAATCAGCAGAAAGCCAGATTTGTGTTCTGTGTATTTAGGTATGTTTTATAATATTTTCTTTATATTCCAAAAAATAATTCAACTTTCAAACACCATCTAAAATCAACAGTCAGTATAGTATCATTCTACCAATATGGCTGTAAGTGATGTCACATGAGAAGGGTCAGTAATCATCTTGTAATGAAAAGTCTACCATAACTGTGATATATTTTGGTTCTAAATAGATAATTTAATTTCTCAATGTAGAAAAATGTCTTCCAGACATTTGGAAGGAACTTTCCATGACATTTGAAATGGAACTTACCTGACATATGGAAGGAAATTTGGAGTCAACTCTGTGATGGAATTAAAGCAAATGTATCTTTATCCTATGTCAGGAATCAGTCTAATTTTTAATTATTGTACCTTGGATAAATTTGTCCAAGGTACGATGGTCAGATCAATGGTTGGATAACTTTGTCCAAGGTATGATGGTCAGATCAATGGTTGGATGAATTTGTTCAAGGTACAGTGGTCAGAACATTGGTTGGATAACTTTGTCCAAGGTATGATGGTCAGAACAATGGTTGGATAACTTTGTCCAGGGTACGATGGTCAGATCAATGGTTGGATAACTTTGTCCAAGGTACGATGGTCAGATCAGTGGTTGGATAACTTTGTCCAAGGTACGATGGTCAGATCAATGGTTGGATAACTTTGTCCAAGGTACGATGGTCAGATCAATGGTTGGATGAGTTTATTCAAGGTACGATGGTCAGATCAATGGTTGGATAACTTTGTCCAAGGTATGATGGTCAGATCAATGGTTGGATGAGTTTGTTCAAGGTATGAGGGTCAGACCAATGGTTGGATGAGTTTGTCCAAGGTATGAGGGTCAGACAAATGGTTGGATGACATTGTCCAAGGTATGAAAATCAGACCAGTGGTTGGATGAGTTTGTCCAAGGTATGATGGTCAGGCCAATGGTTGGATGAGTTTTTCCAAGGTATGATGGTCAGACCAGTGGTTGGATGACATTGTGCAAGGTATGAAAATCAGACCAATGGTTGGATGACTTTGTCCAAGGTATGAAAATCAGACCAATGGTTGGATGATTTTGTCCAAGGTATGATGGTCAGACCAGTGGTTATATCAGGATGGTGATAAACATGCTTTTTTGTTTTCAACTTTGAAAGAAGTGGTGTTATTCTTGGTTTATTAATCTTTTAGTTTCACTTTCTTGAAGATATTTAATGAGGGATTTTCTTTCTCAGTTCTCATTAGTTAATTTCCTTCAAATTATTGAATTGTGTGTTTGATTCTTAAAGTTTGCTAATGCTAATAGTGGTCAGGGTTTTGTTTTGTTTGTTATTTTTTTTTTAAATTCAAGATTTTCAATAGAATAACGCAATTAGATGAGAATTGTGACTAAAATCAAAACCATTATTATGCTTTTTATTGCTCAATATTTATTTGCTTTTGCATATGATATACTGTATCTTTTTTTTAATTAAAAATGTGAATGTGAAAATAAACACAATGTATCTTTTTTTTTATTAAAAATGTGAATGTGAAAATAAACTCAATGTATCTTGTCTTTATTAAAAATGTGAATGTGAAAATAAACACAATGTATCTTTTTTTTAATTAAAAATGTGAATGTGAAAATAAACACAATGTATCTTTTTTTTAATTTAAAATGGGCACATGAAAATAAATACAAGTAATGGAGGCCAGTAATGGCCATATGATTAAACACAAGGTATAGAGGCCAGTAGGGGCTATATGGTTAAACACAAGCTAAGGAGGCCAGTAAGGGCTATATGGTTAAACACAAGTTATGGAGGCCAGTAAGGGCCAGATGGTTTTTAATCTTAAAAATTCAGTAAAGGAATTTTCAACAGTTAAGTTGAATTTCAACATTGTAGACATGGTGTTTTAAGATTTAACAAATATTTGTATGACTCTAATTTACTTAAGTAAAAACAACACATCTCGTCATGTATGATGTTTATTTATTTTATGCTAGTCTGTGAATTAGTAGATTTTCCAGGAGAAATAATTTTGATAATTCACTTGAGTGAAATACGTATTTTACTTCTTTCTCAAGAACTTTTTCAAATAGACATTGATTACATTATGACCAAAGAATTCCATCTTACATGTTGTCGATGACTTGGTGCAGTGCTTGGCATATCTACCTGTCATGCAGGAGATGCAAACACAGCAGAACATAAATGGTAAACAGCTATATTGCTATAAGGAATTTGCTACTTCAGTCTGTTATATGTTTAGTTGGCAAAACACGTTGGAGCATAAAATAAAAAGAAAATTTGCTTATTCCGAGTGAATAACATATTTCATCTTGTCTGTGAAAAACTCAAGTAATTTCACCCACTCGATGAAATATATCCGTTATTAACTCAATATAAGCAAATATCCTCTTTATCTTTGCATACCAATTCTGTTCGCAATTTCAAGCATGATACTAAGATAACAAATAAAGATAAGCAATTGAACAAATCGTTACTGTATATACTTGCATATAAGTCGAGTCCAACTGCAAACAACATAGACCATGATCTGTTATCGTATAATGCACTGGCAGATCAGGGTCTATGTTTGTTCTACTGATTACTCTTAACAAACTATATAGACCCAGATCTGCTGGCACATTATGCAATGGCAGATCTGGGTCCATGCAGATTGCAGTTGGACCCAACTTCTACGCAGATATAAACTGAAATGGTCATCATTGCTGTAGAATATATTTTTTCTGAATGATTGTTTTTCTTTTGGTTAATTTTCATAAAGATTGGAATGGATCAAGAACACACCAAAGTTTTTTTCTCATAAAGATTGGAATGGCTTGAGCACACCTAAGTTTTCTTCTCCTAAAGATTGGAATAGATGAAATACACCCAAGTTTTTTTCTCCTAAAGATTGGAATGGATGAAATACACCTAAGTTTTCTTCTCCCAAAGATTGGAATGGATTGAGCACACCTTAGTTTTCTTCTCCTAAAGATTGGAATGGATCGAGCACACCTTAGTTTTCTTCTCCCAAAGATTGGAATGGATCGAGAACACACTAAAATTTTTTCTTCTAAAGATTGGAATGGATCAAGCACACCTTAGTTTTATTCTCCTAAAGATTGGAATGGATCAAGAACACACCAAAGTTTTTTTCTCATCAAGATTGGAATGGATCGAGCACACCCAAGTTTTCTTCTCCTAAAGATTGGAATGGATCGAGCACACCTTAGTTTTCTTCTCCTAAAGATTTGAATTGATGAAATACACCCAAGTTTTTTTCTCCTAAAGATTGGAATGGATCGAGAACACACCAAAGTTTTCTTCTTCTGAAGATTGGAATGGATCGAACACACCCAAGTTTTCTTCTCCTAAATATCAGAATGGATGAAACACACCCAAGTTTTTTTCTCCTAAAGATTGGAATGGATTGAACACACCCAAGTTTTCTTCTTCTGAAGATTGGAATGGATCCAACACAGCAAAGTTTTCAAACAACCAAAGTTTTTTATGTTTTAGTCAAACTTTAAGATTTTATCTGAAATAAACCAATAAGACCATGAAGGAAGGAAAGAAGGATAGATGAATGAATAAAATAAACATAATATCTTGTGGTGCATTTCTTAGCAACAGTTCAATATAATATTTGGATAATCAAATCTTTGAATTATAGTTTACTGGTATTTTTCTTCCTTTCTTTCATATTTTTTTTTTTTTTTTTTTTTCTGACATATGTTGTTCTGCCAGTATATATGTCCTTGCAAGATAAGAATGTCAAATTTTAATGACTGCAGTCACAAATCATTGTAAAGTTATTAGTGACCTAGCAGGGGTCATGAAAAGCATACAGTTGTAAATAAGGAAACAAAGTAAAACACTTATGACGAAAAGCTGTTCCAACACGTACTTTATATTTTTTACTTAGAATATGTAATCAGTAAGTAAATACTAAATATTAAATGACTGAAAAGCAGCGATGAACACACTCGCTTTACACCTCGTCCATCCGTAGTTTAATGATTGAAGCAGTGCTTACACAGGTGGTCACCTTTTCATAAAGTTGTTTCTCCAGATTCTCTGTTTTTACCATGCAGAATACTATTTCATACCATGAAGTCTGCCATTGGAGAAGCTATATAAAAGCAATTAAAATTTTTGTTTACAATCAATGTGAAATTATTCAATTTAAGAACGACATCAATAATTTATGTCCTGGCTGCATCTTGCCAATCTTCTGTGATTATTTCAAATTGACGAAAGATTCAACAAGAAATCTATGTGAGGATTTTTGTCCAAATATTGAACAACGATTTAGAGAGACTGAGTGTTTGTATTCAGCCCTACTGCCACCTATCTATATATCGAATGGCAACTATCGCCTAGCTCTCGTGCACCAGCGCTTTAACCAACACGGCCATGCGCTCATCCTCCAAGAAGGATGGAACAAGGTTAAGGGTAAGATCTCGAGGTGCACGAGAACTTATTTGCTAGGCAAGCAGAATTTAAGACTCGGCCTTATGCACATAGCCACTGGATCTATATTTAGAAATGCAAGGTATATACATTTTTTATTAATTATAAATTGACACCAACATACCAGAGAGGAAAGTTATATATATATATATATATATATATATATATATATATATATATATATATATATATAAATTTCTAATAAATTCAGACAGTAAAAATCTTAATTACATGTAAAAATTTTAAAGTTAACATACAATGAGTATTTAAAAAGTTCAGCACTGTACAACAAAGTTCTTTATCAGTGAACAGTGCATCACCTAAATGTCATTTTGTATTCACTTTTTGGTATCATGTTGTTCAGACGATGGAAGACTGCACTTGCAATCACATGGCGGCTTTCATATAGTCTGCCCCTCGGCGAATCTTTGATAAAGGAATTCAGCAAAAAACCACTTACAGCTAAACCAGGGCTGTATGGCAGATGTGGGAAAGTTTGTATAATGTGCTGCCTCAAGAAGTCCGTCACGACGGCGGATTTATGCGCCGGTGCGTTGTCATGGAGTTGATGGATACCTTGGGGTACCGGTGCGCGGACAGGTGGTTCAGTAGTGTTCCACAACGTTTGGCAACACTTTGGAGGCATAAAAACGTCCAGTGTCACTAGCAGAGTCAGATCGACGTAAATGGCCGAATGGCCGCACACGTCGTTAATCCAATGAACGAACGAAAGCACAGTCAGGCACGGGTACCCGGACGACCGGGTCATTTTGCATCGAAAAAAATGCGTATAAACACTCTGGACAGTCCGACATTTGTGGTCTCGGCTCGTTTTCTCCGATTCAAACTTTATTATTTTCTCTTGAGTCGAGTTAAAAAAAAGTTAATACATGTTGCATCACCTATAACAATTTCATTCAAACGTGTCTGGTCATTCTTTTTACATTTGCCGAGTAGTTGTTTGGCGATTTGAACCAGAGTTTGCTTTTGATCAGGTTTCAACAAATGCGGAACCCATCTTGCACAAACCTTTTTGAGCTTAAGTTGAATCTTCAGTATATTAAAGTGATAATAGAAATATCTTCCACTGTGTGTCAAGCATCTTCATTAATGAACTCCTTCTCAGCAGCCACTTCCCGCTCACTAATAGCAGACAACGGTCTTCTAAAACGCTTGTCATCTTTCATGGATTCGCTACCATCTTTAAAACGATGAAACCGCCTCAAAAGAGTAGTATATGACAAAAAAATGCATTCGCAAACTTTATCTAAGTCGGCCTTTATATCAATCTGAGACTGCCATAAGAGTGTCCAGATTTTAGAGTATACTCTTTGCACAGTAGCAAAATTGTTTTCCATCGCCGACAATTCTACATCACTACCATTTACATGTTACGTCACACGCATATATCTGCAGGTGTCAGGCGTGATGCACGTGTAGCTACAGCTCATTTTATAGAACGTTACTTTGTCTATCGACGGGCATTAAATGTATTGACAGGTTCAGGGAAAAAAGTTATAATAAAAATATATTAAAAATGGGACTGCAAACAAACTGCACAAATATTATATAATGAGACATAGTTTGAAAATCGTGTGGGGAAAATAAAGCCCAACCCCACATCCACACCCACACCAACACACATTTCATTACTTTGAATAAATGTATCTTTTATCGACTAACGATCTCCCCCATTACACCACAGTTACGATACATAAGTGACAAATAGAGAGAAAAAGTAACAGATGGTATACATCTGGTATGTACAATTTAATTATTATTTTTATAGTCCTTATATTGCCATTCACATGACTTAATGCTATGAAGATATCTGAATAAAATGTAATTAGATTCATTCAGTCACAGTCAGGCTGAACAAATTACAAGAAAAGCTCTAAAATTCACTTCTGTCATGAAAGACCATGACAACTTAGTAATATTTTGAAAAATTGCACAAGTAATGAAATTTAAATGATTATTCTTAAAAATCATTACCTTTGGAAACAGATGCAAACACATGTACGAATTTTTTTAGCTTAGCAAATTTGCAAAGTCAAACAACCAGCTCGCTTCAGAATGGTTATGTTCTGGCGGATCGAATTATCAGAACGAAACCAAATTAGAGAGGAGGAGATGCGCGAGCATACGCATGCACGGATGGATGGACAGTATCACATTATCTCGCCTTGTCTATGAAAAGCGCGGATATACTAACATCAATATTGATGATGACAATAATAACAATAATAATAACGATAACACTATTATGATGATACTACTACTACGACTACTACACGAGTATATTTAACCTATTGTGAGATGATTATCATTTACAGAGTAGTCGTACGATTTAGTTGAATTTTTGTTCGAGAGAATAAAAAAGAAAAGCACAGTGAAAATAAATGAAAATGTTAGAAAAAAGATAGATTTAGTAAAGAAAACACGACCGCATCTTAAAATTGGAGAAGGTCTCGTTTTTATACGAACCCCTGTAGACTTGGGGTTAGGGCTGACGCATGTCGTAAGAGGCAATTAATGGAGGCGACCTTTTGTGACCCGGGATACGTTCATTTATGATGTTCCAGCTGAGAGGGTTTAAAAGATTGAGGTATATATATATATATATATATATATATATATATATATATATATATATATATATATATATATATATATATATATATATATATATATATATATAATTTAAAACGAAATGACTTTGTATTAAAATGATTATACCTTTTTTAACTTTGTCTGTTTTGTGTGACTTTCTTGAGATACATAAACTTTTTGGCACTTTATAACCAGAATTGTGCTTGTGTTCCGTTAAGTCCTGTACATACATACATACATACATACATACATACATACATACATACATACATACATACATACATACATACATACATACATACATACATACATACATACATACATACATACGGCACAACGCCGAAGACAAGTAAATGTTATAATAATGAGAGTATTTCTTAGAGTGTTATCTGCTGCGATAAATTTACTAAGTCTTAAAAAATTAAAGAAAGTGACGAAGGGAAAGGGTGGCTAGGTATAACCGCTGATGTGGTCTTTTACGTTATTTTTGCACAGTCTGTAAAAAGATCACCAATAACCTATGAAAACCTTAGAAAATATAGTCAAATGTTATCTACTTTAAAATAGTATCACATACATATATTATAGTAAATATGTATTACAAAACGAAACTTCACTAGTGAATCTGTCCCTCTCAAGGTTTTCTATGGCACAAATTTTTTCCTCTCTCAAAGAAAATAATATTTACGTATGTTAATGCAAAACTATTACACAATACTTATACAAATATTACACAATACTTGTACAAATATTACACAATACTTGTACAAATATTACACAATACTTATACAAATATTACACAATACTTATACAAATATTACACAGTACTAATACAAATATTACACAATACTTATACAAATATTACATAATACTTATACAAATATTACACAGTACTTATACAAATATTACACAATACTTATACAAACTTGTAGAGCGACATTTCGATAACCTCACTACTCTTAATTTTTGTTTTCAACTTATCACTATGGATACGGAAATCAAGCAACACAACACCGGCTTTGAAATATAGGCAAGAGCTTTTTAAAACATGTTATGGTAATAATTAAAAAATATAATTCTTCTGTATAATGTGTCCGCTTTCTTCGGTATAAATAAATGTTTATTGCTTTTTTTTAATCATCTATAACGATCTTCGAATTGAGGCGTAAACTACTGACTTTAGTATATGTTATTATATTTGATAAATATTTTAGTTTTTGTTTCAAATATTTTATGTTCAGACCCAAATATTAACGGACATCCATGTCTTATTTATTTTTAATTTATTTATTTTGTTAGTTTGTTAGTTAAATACTAAAAATTAAATATATATGAAATGATGATGCAATATTTTCTATAACAAATACATCTGCCAAAGACATTTCATCAACAACAACAACAAAAATAAATAAATAAATATTTAAAAAAAAATGTTTTTCACAAGTCTTTGCTACAATAACAAGAACCCTGCCTATTTATAAACTTTTATGGCTCAGTGGATAGAGTACCCGAAAGCCAAAAGTCGCGGAGGCTCAGTGGATAGAGTGCCCCCAAAAGCCAAAAGTTGCGGGCTCAAATCTTGCCCAGATCAGTCCAGGCCGGTTGTTCGTGGCAAGTCATTTTACTTCCATTGTCTAGGCACAATATAGTCTTTCGTGTGCTTATGTACCATTAAACAACTGACAAATAAACAAACAAATCATTAACTTTTATCATTGAATTGATATAGATAGATAAACTATAGCTGTGAAGTTTCTTGTTAGCATGTCTTATTTTAACGATTATATCGTCTCCAAAACTTCCATATCTAAGCGACTTAAAATCTTATAAAATTTTGTAATGTCATGGACCTTAGCCCTATCGTCCAGCGTCGAAATACAAACGGTCAAAAGTCGATGTTTAGCGCCAGGGCGTCCTCAGCAAAGCAGGACCTAAACTTGTTCATAGAAACTCCCGTTTATGTGAAAGTTTTAGTTTGTCGTTAAAGTTCGGAAATACAATATATTGCTGTATTCTCACATTCGGCCAAGTTGGATCTAAAAGTCACCTATGAAATAGCAGAACAAGTAAATCATCAATAGGCTCGGTTTATTTCGTTTATCGAAAGAAATATTCCTTTTTGACGAAATTAATAATTGCGTATTGTGAGAAAGCATTCATTTTGTATAATCTCTGTTTAAATCGAAGAAAAAAAGTATTACGAGAATTTCATGTAATTTCTAAAGGCTACGCCATTGGAACTGAAGTTTCAAACATTCGGATTTTCGCCCAAGTAACGTTGCAATTTATAAACCAATTTTTCGAATATATTTAATTTTAAAAAGATCGTTTCTCCAGATAGCGGAAAAGACTCTTGTATTATATATATATATATATATATATATATATATATATATATATATATATATATATATATATATATATATATATATATATGTATGCATGTGTGTATCCGTCCGTCCGTCCATCCATCCATCTATCTGTCTGTTATGTCTGTCTGCTAGGGTTCTTGCCCATCTATATATTTATGTAATAATAATAATAATAATAATAATAATAATAATAATCATAATCATCATCATAATAATAAACATCATAATAATAATAATGTCTTTATTTTAAGAGGGTAACTGCGTAAGTTGAGTGCAACTAATTTCCCTTGAGGATTATACTATATAAAAATCAGGAAGTATTATCACTCATGTGAAGTAATAGAATCCTCATGCATGTTCTCTCTCGTTCTCTCTGTCTCTCTCCCCCCCCCCTTCTCTCTTTTTCTCTCTCTCTCTCTAGTAAAATAAGTATTTTCAAGTAAATACACATATATAGACATTATTACAATACAGTAGAAAAGTAGGAGGATTTTTGTAAGGATTTAGTCTAGCTAATTTGCATAAATTTGCATAAATGTGGCGTGTAGTCATGTTTATACCCATATTATACTTTGCCGTAAATATTATTCTACACAAACGCAGGGAAATGGTCATACGCTGAGTTTTACTGATATAACATTCAGTGCAGTGACGTACTTAGGGTAAATGGCGCCCGGGGCGACGATGATGGCCCAAAGGGCCAGAATACTAGGCCCGAATTTTATCAGCTGTTTTGACGCCCCAAGACCTCTGGCGCCTGGCGCCTGGGCAACCGCTCCGTCCCCCCCCCCCGTTAGTACGCTACTGATAACATTTTAGATATGCGTGACATTTTATAATTATTTGTAAGATAATGTCAAAATATTAGACACAGAAGAAGCAAATAATAAATTCATAACAGCAGCATTAAAATAAATTCCAGAAATGGGTGCATAATTTAAATTTTTAAGACATTGAAAACTAGTAAACAGTTGTGAGGACATTTATCTTCAAAGTTGTTAATATGTAGGTTTGAAATATTATTGCATGTACACTTTTAAAAAAAAAAGGATTTAACGGATCAGCAGATAGAATGTGAGCAGAAAGCGTGTAAATTGGGACTTGCGGTATGCGTCAAATTTCTTCTATCGCGATTATGTTATGCATAAAATATGGAAAAAACTGTAGACTTAAGCCGATTGCAATTGTAACCTTATTCAAGGTCCAAACATGCGAATAAAATCTACTCAAATTGCCATCTAGTTTTCTATTAGTGATTTATCATAGTTTAAAATTTATCATATATATATATATATATATATATATATATATATATATATATATATATATATATATATATATATATATATATATATATATATATATATATATATATAAAAATTAGTTTCATCAAATGTTTGTGACGTTTTTTATCACAGGAATCCTAAATACAAGGAGCGCGTGTTTTGAAAATAAATTCCAAATCGCCATTCCTGTACATGGAATTTTTGTCGTTTTTTTATGTTCTGAAGTATTAGTGTATGGAATGCGTGAAGTTTGACACGAAGAGAGAAGGATCAAGAAATTACGCATGTTATGAAAGTTGTTTACCAAATGGATACCTTTTTAAATAAAATAAAGAAAAGAAAATATGCTGAACAATATTACCTTAGATTTCTTCGCGCGACACGTGCGTGCATACATGCACAACATCAGCGTTTTCTTAAGAAAGTCTCCTCATAAGATCGAAAGTCAATTATTGGGTATAATGGACTCTGGGCACAGTTGCTAACTTTTCAATAGGCGTTGAAGTTTCTCATTACTTTATGCTCCCTTTTTGGTTATTAGCTTGGCATTTGTGTGTAACAGATGGGTTCGATACACCGAATTACCTAAAGAATCGCTGACGATGTTACTTTTTTATTAATTGGCATCGTAATCCAAGATAGGGATAATCAATTATTAGAGGTATCTTTCAGGGATGGAGAATTTATGTAACAAAATTTCCCCCGACATATTTATCTTTTCTTCTATTAATTTCTGTATGATAGTAGTTCGTATTTTCTTCTCTTGGATTCTCTCATCATAAAGTAATCAGTTTAGCACTTTATTCATGCTCTTACATAATGGAATTTAAAACATACACACACACAAACATTTTCATGTTTCATACATTCCCCACAGAGAGCCCCAAATTTTGACCATCAACCAGCATCCGAACAAAATATACTGAATGGTCACATGATCTTTGATAGCCAATCACCATTTAGCAATCAAGTATAAAATCACTTCGTCGGTTTAGACCGCCGGTTCAGAAAGAGGCCCTAAACTTGACTCAATTATCAGTCATTTATTGTACGACAAATAAGAAGACTTTTAAAATATTGGGTCATATTTTACGAAGAAGTTACAAACAGCCCCTTAGGGACTATGGGAGGGCCAACTGCTCCCTTCTTAGGACTACTTTTATGGATTCTGACCCTGGAAACGTTGCCACGGATAGGAAATGCCCAAGCAGAGTAAGTATTCAAAATTCATCCCTTGATTTATTCCAAGCAGAAATGTTTAAAGTAAAGTTTTCTTTTAATATCTAACATTTTCTTTTTTCACGATTCTGCTACTTTATCAGAAAACACTACTTTTTCAAGATTTTGTTTTCTTTAAGCGAATTTGCAAATGATTCGATATAAATATAATTTACTTTAGTGAGAGGCAAGTAAGTTTCCTATGCAGAGAAATATATTATTTGGAGTTATACGACTTCCATTGAATTTCCTGCGTATGATTTTACTCAAGCTGAAAAGTAAACCGTTCTGTGGGATGAATTTACTTGATTTATAGACCTCCACAGGATGGGAACTGTTCCAGTTCTGGTTATGCTGGTACCCCTTTACAACAATATCTAATTTGCTTACCAGAAACTATCAGAAATTATCTACCTATAGAAACGGGCTTATGGCATAACATCACCGGTAGAAATAGGCCCATGGCATAAAATCTCTCGTGAAGATTGACTGTCTCATTTAAGCGGAAGTCATTAATTTGATGGCAAATTTCATTTCTTATTCGAATTCAAAACTTTTAGGCAAGAACATTTACTAAGATTAAAAATAAAATATATTAATAGACTAAATACTTATAATTATATGAAAACATCTTCAGTCCAAAAATCATGAAGAACTGAAAAATAGGTGTATCTTTATTGAAAGAATGTCTTTCTGAGTGTATGTATCGACATAATTAGGACACATGAATGTGACAGTTTAAAGAACATAATTCCTTCTACAATGCATACAGAGTTGATCAAGCATGCTTTCAATGTACTGTTTTATGCTTAATATGCTTTTATTCAATATATGTTTCCATTCCCTATGCCATTTTCTATAATCCTCATGTGCCACGATAGAGGCTGTTTTGAGTGAATAAATCTTGAATCTTAAATCTTGTTTACTGGATGAATCAATGATGAATGCCTCTTTTAAGGGAAGAACAGCGTATGTGGCGAGCCTCTAACCCATGGCACGAACGTATCCAAAGCAGAGATAGTTGCTAATTAATTCCTAAGTAACCTAGCATTTTTACATACAAATCTAATTCCTTATTTTGAAAATAACTCACAATCAAACTAAACAGAATGCTCAATATAAACTGAAGATTTCATGAAAAATGGACGAGAAATGTGGTTGTTATGACGATTTAAATTTGTATATGCTTGTATTGACAGTTGCCTACGTGTCGGAGATATTCCGACAAGCTTTTCAGCGTGGTCGTCATTACATACTCCCTTACTCCGAGCAAGCAATTATATTAACCAGCGGTTCATTGTTAGGTCAGAGTTTTAACATTGGACTGACAAGTGGTCGAAGTCGGCGATCCATCTCTTCCAGTACGGGAATCACTGGATCACACAACCTTTCGCCTAGAACAAATTCATCCACAAATTTTTTAAATGTACATACCGTTTGTACTCGCGTATAAAGCGAATCCAAATGCAAACAACATAGATCCTGGTTTGCCGTCGCATAATGCGCCGGCAGATCAGGGTTTATGTTGTTTGTTCTACTGTTTAGTCCTTACAAACTGATTAGATCCAGATCTGCCGGCGCATAATGCGACAGCAGATCTGGGTAAATGGAGTTTGCGGTTGGTATTAGCTTATACGCGAATATATACGGTATATTAATTATATTATCTCATAACTATTGCTCTGAGAACTGCAATGTACCTCACGTAATCTTCAACATGTAAGTGTTTTACAGCAGTGGTCTAACAGTAGAATAAAGTTAAAACATACTGAAATGTTTGTTGTTATTTTTATTTATATTTGTTTTCTTCCTACGCAGACAAATTTTTATTTTTATTTTTTTATTTATTGAAATAATGAAATTTTAGGGCAGATAGCCTGGCTATACTAATTGTCATAGTAACAGACCTATTTCTTTCCAGATGTTTAACTTCTTTGGTTGTTTCACGGCATATCATTCACAATTTATCGGTGCAAAAAAACTTCTAGTGTTTGTTATGGTGTCATTTTTTAGCAGAAGCGTAAGCAGACCCTCATTTTCTTGCTAACATTGTCCTGATTATGGTCTGGGTGGATGCCCCCTCTGACCTTGTTCCTGAAGGGTCATAATTAAGTTAAAGGTCTATCAAGAGTACATGCACTGTACAATGAGACTTCGAAATAACATAACAAACTTACAGCGAAAATCTTAAAATATTTGGACAATATTTTTAACGAATCTTGAGGAATAGGTTACTGACAGTGAAAATAATAATGATAAAAATCACTTGTTTGTCCGTCCGTTGACGTCCATTCTACTCTAATTAAGGTCATTTGGTCCATGCTGTAACTATATAATCTGCCAATTAGAAATCTGACAAATATTCTTTGTAGCTTTTTTTAAAAAAAAAGTCAAACCTGACATTCATGCTTTATCAAATCCGAAAAAGGGTATTACGAAGAACAGGGACAGATATCACTCGTGATTATGCACTTTACAAACAAAAAATTTGGTCGAAGATAAAATAAATGCAATTCTGATATGATTGTAATTTAAATTATTTATAATAGGTATAAAAATGCAGAGAGGTGTATAAAATTACATGATATAGTCCTATTTGCTGATTTTTCAAATGTTAAAGGCAATTTTTCTTAAAGAAAAATAAAAAAAATCAAAGTACCTACAGTACTGTTGTGTTGACACATTTTTAATGTGAAGCTCAGAATATATTTACTACTCGGATGCAAGTGAAAGACACAATGATATGCTTCGTTATTAGCATATTTATATGTAATGGGACTTTTCTGTTATACACATATTTATATAGGCGTGTAATGGGATTTTTCTATTATACACATATTTATATAGGTGTGTAATGGGACTTTTCTATTATACGCATATTTATATAGGCGATAAGCATATTTATATAGGTGTGTTATAGGAATATTCTATTATAAACATATTTATATAGGTGTGTAATAGGAATATTCTATTATAAACATATTTATATAGGTGTGTAATAGGAATATTCTATTATAAACATATATTGGTGTGTAATGGGACTTTTCTATTATACGCATATTTATATAGGTGATAAGCATATTTATATAGGTGTGCAATAGGAATATTCTATTATAAATATATTTATATAGGTGTGTAATAGGAATATTCTATTATAAACATATTTATATAGGTGTGTAATAAGAATATTCTATTATAAACATATTTATATAGGTGTGTAATAGGAATTTTCTATTATAAACATATTTATATAGGTGTGTAATAGGAATATTCTATTATAAACATATTTATATAGGTGTGTAATAAGAATATTCTATTATAAACATATTTATATAGGTGTGTAATAGGAATATTCTATTATAAATATATTTATATAGTTGTGTAATAAGAATATTCTATTATAAAAATATTTATATAGGTGTATTAGGAATTCTCTAGCTACAGGCGTCGCTTTCGCCACAAGATTATAATACAAAGAGACACATCACTGGAAGACACATATATAATCTTTTTATAATACACTTTTTTTATCAACCCTCCACCAAATCAACTTGTCATCATGAAGACATTCAAAATAAAAAACATTTATATTGCACAATAGGCATACCCCGAAAGAATGTACAATGAGCCTTATTACAAATTTATCTTTGAATTTAATATAATAAGTTTTACACACACACACACACACACACACACACACACACACACACACACACACACACACACACATAGCTGAAAGTTCCCTTTTCTCCTTTCTCCTTAGTAGTCCAACGTTGATATTATGGAGAAAAAAAAAGATGCAAATATTTGACTGTACGAAAATACCTGTATGTACGGTAATTATGATATAAAATAAATATTGACAGCAAATATAAGCATGTTTAGTTTGAATAAAAGTGGTGTACTACTTCTTATTGATTCAAGCGACACCTTCCTCTAATACTCTAATACTCCATATAAAAGATAGACACAACATTCACATGTGGTACTTGTCTCTGTATTCCAATACCAGAAAAGAATGATCCGTAAAGCACACACACTTTCCACTTTTTACCTTCATTTTTGAGCGTTAAATCCAAGATAGCTTGTTATCACTGAAATTCATATTGTTCACTAGTTCTAATAGCATCCATTACAACAATTCTGGAGTCAGCTGTTATGATTGGAGAAGAACTGGACAGAGACTGCAAAATTTATGACAGATAAGATAATTTCTGCTGGGAAAGAGTTAGCAAAGCAAAACAAATTGAAACTATTTGAGGTTTTAATGACTTTCTTCATTGTGGCTTTGTCATTTTGCTGTAAACTATAAAAGAAGCCGATACCAACATTATACAGTATGCTCTAGATGCTGTTCAAAATGAATAAGAAAAGACGCTCTTAAATTTCATGTATCATGAGTCAACTTGAAAGCTAAATATTTGATACAGGCTGACATTGGCATACAGTCAGTACGATCACCAAAGAAGGCAGGAGCACGGTCACAATCAGCGCAATCAGTTGAAACCACAACAATTGTCTAATTACTGTTACATAGGAGATATTGTTGTTAAATTTTCAAACAAGTTGCTTTTGTACCATGATCTAGTCGCAAAACTGATGCTAACTCTCGACATCTCTATCCACACCATGATATGGCTTTAAGGACAAGTTATGTTTTGCCCTCATCCTCAACATGTTATGGCTTTAAGGACAAGTTATTTTTTGCCCTCTATCCACAACATGTTATGGCTTTAAGAACAAGTTATTTTTTGCCCTCTTTCCACATGTTATGGCTCTAAGGAAAAGTTATTTTTTGTCCTCTATCCACAACATGTTATGGCTTTAAGGAAAATTTATTATCTTGCTCTTTATCCATAACATATTGTGGCGTTTAAGACAAGTTGTTTGTCTGTCCTCTATCAACCCTATTATCTTTAAATACAAGTAATTTTCCTGCCCTCTGTTGACAAACTGTTATAACATTAAGAAGAAGTTATTTTTCTGTCAACGCTGATACATGGAATTATGATTTGTTTCATGCGTGTAAAGTGCCCAGTGAACTTTGCCAGTCAATAAATGCACATGTGAATGTTCCGTACTTTAATTATTTCATGTTTTCCCACAAACGGTCAGCATTTAAGTTGCGGTTCTATCTCCAATAAATTGAAAGAGTTCGCATTGCAAAATTAGAAATGGATAAATGTTAAGAATGCAAATCCCTTAATTTCATCATTTCCCATATTTTTGAGTAGTATCTATACCGTAGATATGGCTTTTTGCCCACAAGCAGTTATGAGTATGCCTCATTATGTGATCTCTAAACATGATAAAAGTTTCCATTGGCCAATTAGATTCTATTCTTGACAATACTGAACCAATTAAGCAATTAATGAGCTACTATTAATAATGCTATAACGCTTGAAATAATGGATTTTTGCACCCAAATGACCTTAGACCCCCATTTTACTCTTAATAGTTAAGACAGAGAGTGACATCCAGCTTCTATTTAATACTGTTGTCAAAAGTATTTTTCAAGCTTATGGTATGCTGAGTGTTAGACACATAACCTTAAAAAAGCTTTATTTTAATCTATCTTGATTTTATATTAATGATATTAATGACTTTCTCGTGCCCAATTAAACGACAGCAGCAGCAGCAGCAACAACAACAACAACAACACATACACACAATAAAGAGTCTTTTTTTTTAGGTCATATATTCATTTGTCAGGCCATATATTCATTAATTTACAATTTGTGTATCGTCAAAGGAGAAGAACATTATAAGCCATTGACTTTCGTTCTAATCCTTTACCTTCTATACTGTACCTCTTGTAATCTCCAACTAAAAATTTAGAGAATAGTAGACTGTATTATACAAAGAACAGAGCATAAAAGAACATAATCTTGATTAACTCTTGTCCCAAAGTGACATCAGATGTTATTGTCATTTTAAAGGACATCCACGCGATGGGTGACGTATTTATTAAAAAGTCACAATACCATAGGTACGTCATACCTATTTAAAAAATATAAATACAATTGCATGTACCAAGAGATACCGATTTATTTGTAATGTCACGAACCATATCCGCCGTGTTGGAGGGCCAATACGGCTATTTGTTAATACATAATTTCATTACACTTTTTAAAAATACGAACATAAAATCTTCCTAACGACAGAACATTGGACTATCATTTACATGCGTAAGATATCTTCCTGCCATATAGAGCATAGGTAAAAAATTAATCCAAATAATAGATTAGGTAATTTGTTAAAACCAAAATGTTACGCATAAAGTTTGTACAAAAGTTATCAAATGTCTCCAAAATAGCGAGAAGAGGAGGGGTGGAATGGAGAGATAACCCTTTGATATGAAAAGGTCTATGACGTTGGTTTAAATATCGATATTAAAATTTCTTGCATTACAGTGAGACGCATATCTGTACGGTTATCAAGAAGACTGACATTGAAGTGACGAAAAAATGTTCCGAGTTTCTGTCAATGATGCTGCAAGGGATGCGACTAAACCCTGTGAAATCAGGCATCGGCCAACTGACATCTGACGAACTGCAACGGAAGATAGATTACTGGAACAAATACCCGAACAGTAGTCCCAATTGTGTCTATAGCCAGTAAGTTTGTGTCATATTTTTTTATTGGAATAGAATCAAAATTCGCTTACCTGAAAATCGATTATCATTATTTTGTGTCCAGTTTATTCTCATTAACGTCTTATCCAAAGGAACATTGTACAACAAGGATAGGTTCCCATAAGGTCCTGGCGATCTCGCTTTTCTTTATATTTCCGCAGATTTGATTAAATCACTTGACTACCTTTGTTACTTGAAAATGTCAGGTTAGATAGTTAATTATAGCTATGGTATTTTATGGAACAATTATTAGTGGCTCGTATTTGATATCTTTGTTATATTGTATTCTATCAAAATGCTAACTGCCATATAGCAATAACGTGTTGAAAGTGTCGTTAAAAAGCCAACCAACAGACCAGTTATCAAAATTTTATAGTGATAGATTTTCTGGATGCTCAAACATATGTGAATGTATGTATGCATTTATATGTGTATGTCTCTCTCTCATATATATATATATATATATATATATATATATATATATATATATATATATATATATATATATATATATATATATATAATTGCATTTTGCATTATTTTCAAATTTTGTACCATGAATTTTATGATTTGCAAATTTTACACCTTTACTTGGAGAGTATGAAACTCGCACAGTCAATCTATGCAAGGATTGCTGTATGCAATTAAACAAAATTTGCTTCTTTTTCACGACGTGAGTGTCTCAGAGTCTTCTTTATGGACTAAGTGAAAATATTTTATTTTGTGTCAACAGGACAGTAGAGAAGCAGGTGGAAGAATGCTGTACTGGCTGGCAGGGCATCGCTTGTGACCAACGTAAGTGACAGAGCGCTGTCTTAGACATACGTTTTATGCGCAGAACACACTCAATAAAACGCGATATAAGCATACGTGTTACGCACAGAACACAGGCAAAAAAACATGGTATAAGCATGCGTGTTATGCACAGAACACATAACGCGCAGGATAAGCATACGTGTTGTGCACAGAACTCACGTAATAAAGCGCGGTATAAGCAGGCGCATTTACTACACATTAAAATAGCCAATTCAGTGATAACACAGGAAACTGTAACCTTTTAGCGTGCACGTATAATATGCAGTGACAACTAATAGAAGGAACTTGTTACCAACGACTTAATAATGATAAAATTACAACGTACTCTTTCTGCTGAAACTAACATATTTGCTTTTAGTGCTGTAGTATGCCAATGTTGTCTGTAATAATCCGAGCTAATCCCTGAAGTTATACAAGTGATTAAAACATACTAAAAGTTTTAATCTTGTGCTAGAAGATGTACAACTGCCGAAAATATCGGAGTGTACAGGGCAGTGAATGTTTAGTTTTACTTGCATAGTTGTCATTTAAAAGGTGCATATCAACGAAAGATGGCCCAACAGCTTGATCGCACAGTATACGTGTCTTTCATCAGCGAGAGAGAGAGAGAGAGAGAGAGAGAGAGAGAGAGAGAGAGAGAGAGAGAGAGAGAAAGGGAGAGAGAGAGAGAGAGAGAGAGAGAGAGAGAGAGAGAGAGAGAGAGGGAGAGAGAGAGAGTCAATGGAACTTTAAACTTGCACCAGAGTACGTTGAAGATAATCATACGTAAATAAATAATTTCCAGCACATGTGAATAAATCCCCAATCAATACATCCATCAATGAATCAGTAGGTAAATCCATCCATCAATCAATAACAACCATGATGACAATGATGATAATAATGATAATGTTGATGATGAAGACTTTATTATTATTATTATTATTATTATTATTATTATTATTTCAGCTGTTTGCAATCCAGCTTGCCAACATGGCATCTGCGCAGCGCCGGGCAAATGTGAATGCAAAGAAGGGTTCGGTGGGTTCCGCTGTAACGAGGATGTCTCGGGTAATATAATAGTATTCTAAGAAAAATATGATATTTAATAATTTATATACAGTTTCATGGTTGACAAAGTTTTCTTTAAATCACTTTTATACAGTCTTTGAAGCCATTCCCTGCAACATGACAAATTTTGTTGTGATTAATAGCCTTTACTTATAAATATTATTCATTATATGGCAAAAAATGTGATTTGCATAATTAATACACAACATGATTAAAATATAGGATTTAAGTTTTGATAATATGTGTGTGCGTGTGTGTGTGTACGGAATGTTTTTTCCTTACGTAAGAGGCTCAGCGAAGATTCATTGTATCCCTGTATCCTCGCTACGTTAGCTATAGCGGTTATTCTTGAATTGGTACACATATCAAGCAAATAGTTATTAAATGCAAGTAATTGTCCACATTCAGAGTTACGTAAAAATCATTGATTGCGCGTTTGTTAAATATCTTAAGGTAACCGGATAGTTCTTGAAACAGCAAAACCGTTTACTTCCCGTTAAATTACGCAGTGTGATGTATAAGCAAGGGAAGCAATCGCTATTGTAGCTACATTTGCTTGTCATCATATTGATTAAAATTCGAAAAAGATGAATAGAACGGACAAAAGTGAATAATTGCATATTTCGACTTCTGCAATTTCTCTTTGTAATTCAGTTGTGCTCAACACCTCCAACCAAAAATACTGTTACAAGAACAAAGACTGCTACGGTCTTCAGATTGACCAGTTTCAGGGGACACCAGTCTTACAGGGAGATTGTTGTATAGCTGGCGGTGGAAGCTGGGGAGGTGGTAACAGCAACTGTACAGTCTGTGAAACAAAACTAGGTACCACCCTTAACTCTGAGTCTGGCGATCTGTCTGTTTGTACTGTCTGTCCACCCACTTGTGTGTCAGCCTGTTTCTCTTTCTATGTTATTTTGCACCTCTTCCTCCACCCGTTTGCGTGTACATCCCTCTGCTTCTCTATATCTGTTGATTTGTCTTCCAATCTTATTCTTATATGTGTATCGCTTGAAATATGCCAGTGATTTCATAGGCCAGTCTGTAAGTCTGTAAACCCTTGTGTCTGTTTGTTTGTGTACCTATCCATCTGTCTATCTCATACATTTTTAAAATCCGTTCTGACGAAACTTAAGAAGGTATATTACTTAGCATTTTAAAGAGTTAAGAAAGTGAATCTATGAAATATCTAATATAGTGATTGTTTCATCTATCGAGTGAAATATATAGTACACTTTGGTAAAGTTTCCATTGAAACTCCATTCACTGGATATGTATATACATGATCTCAAAGTGAAACAGTTAAAAAAAGAAGAGCTGTTGAAAGTTTGAAGAATAACAAATTCTTAACAAAAGAAAATAGTAATATGCCCTTTGAAAACCGAAATAGCTTTATTGAAAAAAATCAAGCAGAAAAGTAAAATGAATTAATTTTGTAGACTTTATTTCGGATCCAAGTTTTGATATCAAACGTAAAACCATCACTTCAGGAATGGGTTCTAAAGTGACCATGGACGCCCGCTTGCCATACAGAACCTGTATGAATTATGGTCCCAGCTATTACTCCACCTTCGACGGTCTCCAGTACCGCTTTAATGGCAAGTGTACGTACAACATGGTGTCCGCAATAAACGGTGACTGGTCCATACAGATGCAGGTCAAGAACTGCGACAAATACTCCACCTGCACAAAGGTACTTTACTATCTATCTCTCTCTCTATATCTATCTATCTATCTATCTATCTATCTATCTATCTATCTATCTATCTATCATATTAATCGTTAATAATATTTCTTGCTATTTTTTGCTCTGTTTGTACGGACACAACAATATATGTCTTCCTTTCTATTTGTATGCCTGTCCCTCTACTTTTGATGCAATAGATCGACATAATATCAGAAGAATTGTAATCCTGTCCAAATAAATCTGTCTAGTCCGTATGCTCTTTTTTTTCTATTTTGAAGCAATAAAAGTCATAAATACATTTTTTCCATCTTAAAAAAGTAAAGAAAAACATTTGCCATATTTGTTGCAGAGACTGATTTTTAGGTTTGGTGGAAATACATTTGAGCTGGAGGGAGGTGCGCTGTATGTCAAAGGTGAACCCCAGTTTCCTTTGTTGGCAGAGCCACAAGTAGGGGAAGGAAACAGTAAGTTTATTTCACAGCCATCCATTCATTGTTTTACATTTAAGATGCTACTTAAGTAAAACCATCATACCCTTGTGTGATTTGCCCCCCCCCCCATTACAAATAGAAAAAAACAAGGTGTGAGCTGTATTATAATATAATGGAATTACAAGGTGTGAGCTGTATTATAATATAATGGAATTACAACGTGTGAGCTGTATTATAATATAATGGAATTACAAGGTGTGAGCTGTATTATAATATAATGGAATTACAAGGTGTGAGCTGTATTATAATATAATGGAATTACAACGTGTGAGCTGTATTATAATATAATGGAATTACAACGTGTGATCTGTATTATAATATAATGGAATTACAACGTGTGAGCTGTATTATAATATAATGGAATTACAACGTGTGAGCTGTATTATAATATAATGGAATTTTAGTATTGTAAATGTAAAACTTTCAAACATTTTGGTGAGTGGAGGAGCAACAGTGTCCATTTTTATTTTCATAGTTGGCTATTAAAATGTATAAAAACGTTACGATGGTGACCTATTTGCATAAACACAGATTATGGGTGCCAGAGAGAGAGAGAGAGAGAGAGAGAGAGAGAGAGAGAGAGAGAGAGAGAGAGAGAGAGAGAGAGAGAGAGAGAGATGCATTTTCTGGTCATGGGACTTCCAACTTGCATAAAGAAAATCATTCTGCATCAACAAATCTGAACACATGTGAACAAGAAAAATACCCCCCATCCACACACACACATCATGATGATTTTCTGTCCTATTCAGAGTTTTGTAAATACTTGAGTGTAATTACTTTTTTCACTTCTGTCTCGTTTCATCAGTATACAGCTTCTACAAACTGGGAGACTATGTAATGCTGATGTTCCTTGGTGGGACATTGAGAGTAAAAGTTGACGCCCACTCCACTGTATTGATCACTTTACAGAAAAACTCTGTTCATAAAGTTAAGGGTCTGTGTGGGACAAACAACGACAATCCATTGGGTGAGTATCCTATAGAGGACAATAGTTTTGAATTCATGAAAGTACATTTCACATGAAACACTATAATGGTGTAATATAGAATACATTTACTACTTCATCAAATTGCGAAAATCTTGTGCCGTTAATATCCCACATTGACTATATTGCCGGCAATATCTCGCATTCATTGACTATATTATTGGTAATATACTACGTACATTGACTATATTGCTGGTAATAGACCGCATACATTGATCATATTACTGGTAATATACCGCATACATTGATTATGTAACCGATAATATACCGCATATATTGACTATATTACTGCTAATATACCGCACAAATTGACTATATTACTGGTAATATACCGCACACATTGACTATATTACTGGTAATATACCGCACACATTGACTATATTACTGGTAATATACCGCACACATTGACTTTACTACCGGTAATATACAGCATGCATTGACTATATTACCGGTAATATACTACGGACATAGACTATATTACTGGTAATACACCACACACATTGACTATATTACCGGTAATATACTACGTACATTGACTATATTACTGGCAATATACCGCATGCATTGACTATATAACCGGTAATATACCGCACACATTGACCATATAACCGGTAATATACCGCACACATTGACCATATAACCGATAATATACCGCATGCATTGACAATATAACCGATAATATACCGCATGCATTGACTATATTACCGATAATATACCGCATGTATTGACTATATTACCGATAATATACCGCATGCATTGACTATATTACCGATAATATACCGCATGCATTGACCATATTACCGATAATATACCGCATGCATTGACTATATTAACGGTATATACCGCATGCATTGACTATATAACCGGTATATACCGCACACATTGACCATATTACTTGAAATATACCGCAATGCATTGACTAAATTGACGAAAATAAATGACGCTAAAATATTATGATTTACAGCATTTTGTTTTCTGTTTTGAGATTATTTAAAAAAAATATTAATATAGTATGAGGCAAATTATCCATAGCATCGCATTCTTTTCAGAACTGGTTATTTTTTATTGACTTTGTGGATTATACTTGTAGCCATATATAGTCATATTGGTATATTTTGTACACTATAAGGAGTTGTGAAAGAATTCCCAATGAGAGGATATATCTGAATAGAATCCACCATATACACTGGTGTGATATATGACAATCCACGCAAGGGTCGGACTTTTCGAGGCAGGAGCGAGGCTCTGCCGAGTTTCTGCGGACAAAATTCTAACAACGATTGTGGGATCTCATTCTCTCACACTAGAGCATATGATTGATTATTTGTATATATATATATATATATATATATATATATATATATATATATATATATATATATATATATATATATAGTAAAATAACGTGATTAAATAAGTAATGGTGTATATAGACTGCATTATGCTGGAAATAAAATGGACATCCTCTAGATTCTTAAGTATGATGATGTCAATTTGGGTACGCTAATGTGGAATATCGTTTTCTTTACATATGTCATTGGGTACGCTAATGTGGAATATCGTTTTCTTTACTTATATCATTGGGTACGCTAATGTGGAATATTGTTTTCTTTACTTATGCCATTGGGTACGCTAATGTGTAATATCGTTTTCTTTACTTTTGTCATGGGTACGCTAATGTGGAATATGGTTTCTTTACCTATGTCATTGGGGACGCTAATGTGGAATATCGTTTTCTTTACTTATGTCATGGGTACGCTAATGTGGCATATCGTTTCTTTACTTATGTTTTTCTCCTCCAATATGTTTTACCATGAATAGCGTTTTATTCGATGTAAAATAGCATATTGTCTTATATTAATTGATGATTTAATTAATTACTTAGATGACATGGTACACTACGTTACTGGAGAAGCGGTGAATGAGGTAGTGTTTGGAAACTCTCACGCTGTTGCGAACGGTGAAACAGTGGTAAGTTGAAATCAATCGATTTTTTTTTTTGAAAATCTTTGATGAAAGATATTTAATTTAAATTAGACGAGTATAAAAAACATATTCCTGCAAATGGTTTCACTTGCGCATTAAATGCCAGAAGGATAATTGGCTTATTGTCTCTTTGAATTATAGACTAATGTTAAAAGTTTCAACTTCGTTGTCAGGAATATTTTTGGGGTGGGGTGGGGGTGGGGTATTAAATTAAATAGTCTGATACTTTTTTCCTTGATATCTACGTGTTAATCATGACAGGATAATGAGAAGAACTTGACAAAAGATGAACAAATTCCACAGAAAAAAGCCACAGATTAAACAAACCTAAAACTTGCTGCATGCGATTGATTTTTTTTGGGGGGGGGGGGGGAGAGGGGGAGGTATATCCATGAGGTCTTCCATCCGCTGCCTAACGTTATCTTTAGTCATGTAATTTATCATCAGCATAAGGTTTGCCATTACAGCTTCTTTAAGAAAATATTTGAAATTTCGAATTAATTTCATACCTATTTGTTTTTTTACTCTTACGGTTTGTGTGTCTTGCTGTTGTGCTTTACGTAACTTTCGTTTTGTTTCTTTTCTAGTGTCCAATTGCCGGCAGTATTCCAGACCGATGTGGCACTCAGGATCAGCGAGATCTGGCCGAGGTGGTCTGCCAAACTTTGATCTCATTAGAGTTTAGGGCATGTCACTCCATTGTAAGTCCTTGATACTCTTCTTCGAAACAAAATACATTTTTCTGCAACATCTGTGTCTTATTCAGATTTTACAGCAATGTAAAAAAAGATATCTTCTTCTCTTCATATTGATATGAAATCGTTTTCAATATTGAATTGTCATTTAATTAAACAATATGGAATTTGACACGAGTTAACTTAACTCATCTAGGTCATTTAATTAAACAGTATGGGATTTGCCACGAGTTAACGTAACTCATCTAGGTCATTTTATTATACAATATGGGATTTTAAACGAGTTAACTTAACTCATCTAGGTCATGTTACAATATGGAATTCGACACTAGTTAACTTAACTCATCTAGATCATTTTGCAAAAGATACGAAATGCTCTGAAGATGACATTAGTCGTTGTGGATATTGAGATGGAACAAATAAATACATAAATACTTTTGATGCATCTGATGGAAAATAAATAAATAAGTTAGATGATTTCGCAAATTAGAGAATTTCATACTTGTAAATTCAAAAGGAAGAATGCTAATATTTTTCCACAAAATATCAACGAGGGACGTTAAGTTCTACAACAGAATACACATAGATAAGAACTATTTCTCGTGTACAGAGTATCTGGTGAGAGTTGTGGTGCAAATGCTTTTATCCAGTGCATTCGGAAAGTATATTTGATAGAAATGGAAGTGAGGCTATTTGGTAATTCAGCATTTATAACCTACATTAGGTGTAAAAATTATGAGACAAGCCCAGAAAGGTATTTTATGCTTTAGCTGAAATGTTGTCATCTAAATCAATCGATTACATAATTTATTTTTAATGTATAACTGTTGTAGGTTGACCCCTTTATGTGGTACCAGACGTGTATCAATGATTACTGCGCCGCGACCACACCGGAGGGGAGAGATGCAGTGCAGTGTGGTGTATTGGATGGATATTCGAGAAGATGCTCTCTCAACGGCATACAGATCTACTTTAGATCACCTTTCCTTTGCCGTAAATAATATATATCACCTTTCCTTTGCCAATCATTATATATATATATATATATATATATATATATATATATATATATATATATATATATATATATATATATATATATTTATATCTATATATATATATAAATAAATATATATATATATATATATATATATATATATATATATATATAATAATAATAATAATAGTAATAATAATAATAATAAATTTCTCTATTCTAAAGGATTGAGAATTATAATATTTGAAAGTTTATCAAATTATAATTTCAAGTTTGACTACACTGATTGTCCTGTCCAAAGGGCATTATTACAAATTATATTGGGAATTGTAAAACAGCATTGGCATAGCACTTACATCCGAGCATTATTATAAATTATGTTGGGAACGGTAAAATAGCATTGGCATAACGCTTACATCCGATGCCGTAGTGCAATATTTTCAAAAGAAATAAGTAAATACTTGAATTTCGAAGAATACTACATTGATTTTCTTGCGTTACAATAACTGAAAAGATATTAAGAACGACAATTACAAGTACAGTGCAAAAGAAAAGAAGACATTCACTAGTACAGTGCATACCGCTTATTTGCATAACGTTTCTGCCAAGTAAAACTATGCATATACTAATATAGTGCATACCACTTATGTGCATGATATTTCTGCCAAGTACAACTAGAAATTTACTAGTACAGTGTATATCACGTATTTGCATGACGTTTCTGCCAAATAAAACTAGACACTTAACCAGGCAATGCATGTAATCGGAACAGGCTAAGACCGAGAATAACTCTTTTCTATGAAGATTATGGTATATGGTAATAGATATGCTAATTTGCAGCAGGTTAAACTCAGCCTCAGAATAAATTGAACCTTAGTAAATCTTAGTAGAGTCATGGATTTGACTGAGTTAGATAATGTATTTTATTTTAAAGCTATCAAATGAGTGCATATAAAATACGCATCATATACAGTGAGCGAATTAACTATATATATATATATATATATATATATATATATATATATATATATATATATATATATTAATTACACAAGCCAACACTAAAATCAACCTACTTATGAGTCTTTGATGCCACTGACAAATAAAGTCACTCAAGTCCATGTCACACAAAGAGAGCAAATAGAGTAGTCACTCTCGTAACTTACTTATTTAACTCCGTACAAAGTATGTGATCTTGTGTTAACAAGGCTCCATTACAGGGTTCTCTCCTTTTTAAAACTCCTTAGATGCGGTGCAAATCGTCTCTTACGACGTGATTGCGTTGATAATTACCTAAGTTTATTTTCATACTGTATATGATCATTATATAATCTCAAAATCGGCTATTATAGAACAAACATTACTAAATACGTCATAAGGGATAGCCACACCAACGTGGTTTGTTTGCATAACGGCAAGAATTGCTAACATTTGTCCATGCAAATAAACTGGACATACAAATAAAAGGTATGGAAAATAAACTGTTAAAGTTTATAATAAATAGGAATAACGGGATTTGTACATGGAAATTGTATGTAAGTATCAGAGATATCCACATAATCAATTGGAATCCATTGCAAATATTAATGTCGAGTTGTTCATTACATTTACGTCTGAAGTTTCATACCAGAACTGCAGTTAGGATATACACATGTGTCAGTATATTTTTAGGCTGCTTATGATTGACAGCGCAATTTGTTACAGTTATGAAAAAAGAATTTTCTTTTATTGAATGTTATTACGTTTCAAGAAACTATCGAGGAGCGCGATAGATGGCTCGGTAGACCGACTCGTAGCCGGTGCTCGTGAGGTCGAATTTCAGTACCGACAGGCCCTTCGAATTACCTTGAGCATGGTACCTTGCCTCAGCCGCTCTTGTTAGGTATGATGTTGATGGCAAAAAACAAAAACAACAAAAAAAACAAAAACAAAAAGCAACTGATAGCTAATGTTACTTGTTGAAAAATTAAAAGCCAGGTCAAATAAAGACACTTCTATTATTATTATTATTATTATTATTATTATTATTATTATTATTATTATTATTATTATTATTATTATTATTATTATTATTAACTACATTACCTTATATTGAACTACGGGACATTGATCTTATGATTACACTTGCAGCTCCCGTCCAATGTCCGTCCGGAACTGTGTATCAGGAACACATGTCCTCTTGCCCGTTCACCTGTTCGAATCTGTACACCATTCAGCAGGGTCACTGTGTACAGCAACTAATATCCGGCTGTAACTGTCCCAATGGATATTACATTCAGAACGGAGTGTGCATGAAACCCGACGAATGTCTCTGCTACAAGAACAATAATCCCTACAAGAATGGAGACACCATAAAGGATCAGTGCAATGAATGGTGATTTAGATTCTACTACTACTACTGCTAATACTACTACTATTACTACTACTACTATTACTACTACTACTATTACTACTACTACTACTACTATTACTACTACTACTACTACAATTACTACTACTACTACTATTACTACTACTACTACTACTACTATTACTACTACTACTACTAATGCTACTACTACTACTACTATTACTACTACTACTACTACTACTACTACTATTACTACAATTACTACTACTACTATTACTACTACTACTACTACTACTACTATTACTACTACTAATGCTACTACTACTACTACTACTATTACTACTACTACTACTACTACTACAATTACTACTACTACTATTACTACTACTACTATTACTACTACTACTACTATTACTACTACTACTACTACTACTACTATTACTACTACTACTACTACTACTATTACTACTACTAATGCTACTACTACTACTACTATTACTACTACTACTACTACTTCAACTACTACTATTACTACTACTATTACTACTATTACTACTACTACTTCAACTACTACTACTACTACTACTACAACTACTACTGCTAATACTACTACTACTACTAGTACTACTATAAACACGAGGACGATAAATATGCTGATGGCAGTAACGATGATATAATGCATATTTCCACATTGAAATGGTTTCAGTTGCTAAGAAAGCAATTTGGTCAAAAGTATTTATCAAGCCCCTACTAACACCACCATACCACCATCCTCACTACAACAATATACGACACATTTAGTTGCTAATGTTAGATGACCTAAATCGGTTTCCGTGGTGATAGGCTATTTCATATAGAATGCCCATTTTCTCTGTATAAATCATCTTGTTACAACATGAAATTAGTATATCTCTGTATGTAAAAATGTTACCTTAAACATATGTTATTGCAACAAATTGAAATACAAAATCAATAGGATCGAAAACAAATTACACAAACTTACGAGTTTCTTTCCATTATAGTAGTTACAAGATACATTCAGCGTGACAATGGACTCGAAAACAGAAGAATTAACTGTCCAAAGACACAAGAAAACAAAACTCACGAGAGAGAGAGAGAGAGAGAGAGAGAGAGAGAGAGAGAGAGAGAGAGAGAGAGAGAGTTGGGAGGGGGGGGTAGTATTGTCGTAACTAATTTGCTCTGTTAGTAAAACGACTGGTATTTTTGATATAATTTTGTGTTTCAGTTGGGATAGATTTATTTTGTTATATTGATGGTGTTTCTATAATGTTATTGCTCCTAACCATGATAGCCTTCAAAAAAGATTTTGTATATGATTACATTCGAAGATATAACGAAATCATTTTCAACCAGACAACCACAATAACAAGACATTTGTCCACAAAATTAACTTTATTCGAATCATAATATAAAGTATTACATTTGTGTCAAATACGTAAAAATAGGATTTAATATTTTCTATCACCACAGGGAAACTACGTTGGCGCTGAGTTTAAAAAGGAAGAAATATTACTTTCTAACTTTCTATGGTTGAGTTATTCCTGATTTATGAAGAAAGGCTATTCCATTGTTGAGCGTGGAGATGTAAGAACGTGTTTTATGAATTTGATATTCTTTTGTTCTTTCAGCACATGTAAAACGGGTCAATGAGATTGACGTATTTTATGATTTGGATGTCCTTTGTTCTTTCAGCACGTGTAAAATGGGTCAATGGGATTGCACACATCGCAAATGCTCCTCAACATGTTCAGTTTATGGATTTGGTCACGTGACAACATTTGACGGAGCGAGTTACAGTTTTAGTCCTGGACTCAAGGATTGCTCTTTCAAACTGTTGACTGTAAGCATTACGCTATCTTTAATTATATAAAAATACCGTATTGTTTGCAATTTTGTGAACCTCCTAATTGTTTGTATAAATTTAGGTCATCAAAATCATAATTTTGTCTTTACTTTTTTACTTTTTTGTCCATAAATATTTTGCAACTACTACAATTTATGCAGATTATCATACTTATGAATGGACCGAAAATTGTGATCAATATTTTGGCATTTAAATTTTAGCACACCCAAAAGAGAGTTAATAAAAATATAAGATAATTACAAAAAATACAGTTATTAGTATATCACGCACACTACAATTTTAAGTTGTAATTTTTAGACGGTGGTTCGAAATTGATCAAATTTGAGTTTTAAAAGAGTATAATCAAAAAGGGTTTTTGAAAAAAAGCCAAATTGAAAACCCCATTGATTCAGGCAATGTATTAGCCCTTAAAAAGATACGAGTAATTCTTACTCAAAGATTGGTATTGTTTTTGAAAATACTATGTACACTTTGTACACAAAATTTTTACAACTGGAATAATCGCGTTAAATGGAAAATTCTTTGAAACTTGAAGTATTGTCATAATTAAATATGTGGTTTACACATTATTGGTATTAGGGAGAGCCCGACTTAGTTAACTGGGCAGAATTTGATCATGTATGTACGTTCCTGGCGTTTCAGCTTCCGTCACGCTTTGCGCTTTCGCTTGCCTAGTCCGTGCCGCCTGCCACTCCAGACTGAGACCTAGAAGCAATTCAATCAACAAGTGCGCTATCGCGCACCTGTATACCTGTAAACATTGTGGTTCTAGTCCTATGTACAGGTATAAACACACCTCACAATATCATGCCTTCAATGAACCCCCTTTGTGGGGAAACCATGCATTGATGGTGGGGTGTGTTAAATGTACACACCCTTCAATAGCGCGCTTTCAATTTAATATCTAATCGATGAGTTTACAGATACAAGCAATGGCACAAACCATATTGTATGTTTTCTTATGTAACAGACCGGCAACCCATCCTCAACTGACGCTGTGGAGGTGATTATATACACAACTTCATGCAGGGATATTCCAGCTGAAAAATGCATCGCCAAAGTTGAGGTTACAATACAAGGAACAGTAGCCGTCATTGGAACGGATACATTCAGTATAAACGGGAAAGAGACATCATTACCATACACGTCTAACATCCTTTACTGCAAGCAAGTGACCTCCATATTCACCCAACTGCGGACATTTGGGCTGGACATACAGTTTGATAGAAGAAACAGAGTTTACATAAAGGCCGACCCAGTCTATGCTTACAAGGTATGGACATATTTATTGATTTTAAAAAATTTTAGTCTTCGAAAAGTCATGTGTACATTGTTCATTATGTACCAGAATACCAGATTGAGAGTACCACATTTTTGTTTGTTGGAATTTTTATGTGGGCTACTCAAAGAGATCATGACTTGTTCGGTTCAAAACCTAACTTTAAACATATTTCACAAATGATAATAATAATTAATGATTCATAATATGAAAAGGAAGTCTTAAGCCTACAGTATTATATGAAAATACTTTAAGTAGAATACTGACTATAAACTGGGCTGTTAGGGTCTTTTTCTGGTAATCCGCTAAGCTCTCGTCTGGTTTTGAAATTGTTGGACTCTAAATTAATTTGACTTAACTTCTAAATATGCTTTGCACTGAATGCAAAATCTGGGTTTGACTCGATGAAAAACAAAAGCTCGTTAACAAGAGTTGACCATGACGAATTTCGTCACTAGTCTCTGCAATATGTCAAAGAATTAGCTGCTGATCATACAATTTTGGAATATGCTAAGCAAATGTCTCATCGGGTCTGTTCAAGACACCCAATGAGATTTTGACTATCAATGTGAGCATGTCACCATTTTTCAGAAATATTGCCTTTGTCTTAACTATTTAATTCTAATTTGTACGGAAAGTAACTCTAACCTATCATAATTTCTCAGCGTTTGTTTAACGATATACTTGTATTTCTCTAATCTCTGTCCAACCTCGCCTATTTCTATGCATCGTGCTTCCTAGGTATCACTGTTATTCGTATTTATCAACCATGCTATTTACGGTTCGCATCTGCTGCGTATCAATTAAGTAAACAATTGTTGTAGATCAAACGGGTTCTATTTTAAATATATCATATGCATACCACTGAAGGTTAAGATTTCTGCGGACAGCTATACTACAAAACAATATTGTGATAGCAGAATAACTGCAAGGGCTTCTGAGTTCCTTAAAGTACCATTTTGAAACCTGATGATGAAATGATGAAAACAAAACTTTCTAAGATAATAAACCTATACAACACTCTTCCAATTTTTCTAGATAACAAATATATTTTTTTATATACTTCTAGCTACGTGGTCTCTGCGGTGAATTCAACTACGTGTCAGAAAACGATTTGGTGACATCATCTGGGATGCCAGAACCTAAAGTGGAATACATGGTCAGCTCCTTCGCAAGTGGCACGTGCTACAATCCAGTTCCATACGTGGACCCCAGAGACATTCAGCATTTACTGGTTTGTATGCCTATATTAAATGTAAAATATGAATGTTAGGTTATGTTTTATGTATACCAATCAGGCAATTGCTACACGTCTCTTTATATATATATATATATATATATATATATATATATATATATATATATATATATATATATATATATATATATATATTACTTTGCGGCAATACATTTAAATCCGATGAGCTCTCTTTTGTAGAGTGGTGTCTCATTGATCAGTCTTGATCTTCTTCTGGTCTGAATTTATCAGTATATGTAGGCATATTTTGAATCGATTTTTTTTAGTATCATTCAAGTTGCTTCCCTTTCTATCACGGTAG
Source organism: Margaritifera margaritifera (assembly GCA_029931535.1). Taxonomy (NCBI): domain Eukaryota; kingdom Metazoa; phylum Mollusca; class Bivalvia; order Unionida; family Margaritiferidae; genus Margaritifera; species Margaritifera margaritifera. Next base: position 1,286,886 of record JAQPZY010001290.1, on the reverse strand, counting down.
TGCCTTCCCATAGTAGGTAGTCTCTCAGCAAAAGAGTGAAATCATATGAAGGCTTTTTTGGCTAATAGTAGCAATAACATCAAATCTACACAGTTTTATTTATGCTATATAAAAGCACAATTTTGTATGAATTGATTGACATTTATACCTATACAATATTTTAAAATTAGAAAATTCTTTTTTCAGCTAGATACTGTAAAGTAAAATACCTATTTCTTCGAGGCACGCTCTGCCGTAAAAGGGACGTAATTCATATAATACAAATACAGGGAATCTAACGTGCAAGAAAAATAGAACGAAGGACTGTGATCCGAAGATAATGTTCATTATAATTTGCTAAATTGCGCAATTAAAGGTTACAATTTTATATAATGAGTTTGGCAGAACATAAATTGTGCTGAAGTCTAATGCAGAAGTTTTCGTTGACAAATTAAACCTTAAAATAAATTAAGTCTCGGTTTCATATGTTGTCGAGGCCAAATGCAGATCAGGCTTGTGCAACATCTAATGCATAGGTTTTCAAATGTAAAAAAAAAAAAAAGAAAAAAAAAAATTCCACAAATTATACTTTGCAATAAAAGGTCGTTCTTTTTTTATATGTTATAGAAACCAAAAGCAGAGCAGGTTTGCGCCCACTTGAAAAATCCTGAAGTATTTGGGAGCTGCATGACATTGGTTCAGTTTGAATATTACTACGACCTTTGTGTCAAGGATATGTGTAAAGTGACACAGCCTAACTACCTCGTTCCCATGTGCGATATCACCGGAACCATGGCTCATGAATGTGCTGCACACGGCATCATTGTCAACTGGCCCAACTATGGGAGCCTTTCAAGCGACTGTGGTAAGTGAATGAGACCATCCAGTTTAAAGGTCGAGACTTCTATAGACAAGGAGAGTAGAATTTATCTACGTTCAGTCTGTAGTTAGAGATGATATGGAGGAAAGTTGGCCTTTATTAATTGGCTACTTAGCCCGAATAAGGGTATGATAGAGATAAATATTCATGGATTGACAGATAAAGGTTTCCAGATTGTTGTGCAAATTAAGATAACTTGACAAATTGTTCCAGATACTCTTTAAAAAAAATGTAAACTTTTATGAAGAAAAATATCATCTCTTTTAGAACAAATGTTGACCAGCATCGTCCAAGGGGATCTATTACACAGAAGATGCATACTTTTTGCTAATATATAAAAGTGTAAAATTCTGTTACAAATAATTTTTCACTATACTTATTTGACAACAATGCTGAACTTTGTCGTCCAAGAGCGTTTTACGCCAAAGCTGCACATAGTATTGTAAACAAAACATGCAATAATATTAAAGAAGGTTTTTGCTTTTTCAGCACACATGTTGACCTGCGTCGTCCAAGGTACAACTTACACAGAGGCTGCATCCTCATGCGGAAGTCACTGCCGTGACTTGGAGTTGAGCGGCCACAACTGTGAAGAGATGTACATTGCCGGATGTAGCTGTCCCAAGGGTCAATATATCGACGACTACGGTGTGTGCCGCGACCCACAACAGTGCACGTGCTACGATCCTCACAGCAGAAAGACATTCAATCCAGCGCAAACAGTTGTAGGAGATTGCAATGAATGGTGATTATTTATTTATTCTTTCTTTTTTTTTGTCTGCATTAAAAGCCTGAAATAAGATTGAGCTCCCCTTTTAAATTAAAACAAATGCCAAATAAATAAAATTAAGAAACAATTATATACTCAATTATTAAATTAAATTTCTACTACTCTAACTTGACACATTGTTGTACACCCCTTCCCAGGAGGTTCATTCTTCAAGCGTTTTGCAGGGGCAATTACATTGTTATGTGTTTGCACAAAGAATGCTAAGGTACATATGATATATGGTCTCCATAGAACTGTAGGAACCCCCCCCCCCCAAACAAAACAAGCAAAACAAAACAAAACAAAAAAAAAAAAGAACAAAAAAAGGAGAAAAACAAAACAAAAAAACCCCTATCAACAATTAAAGTAAGTGTAGCATTATGGTAAGATTATTGTTTTCTTCCCACAGCACCTGCTTAAATGCTATTTGGAACTGTACGGAAGACGTAGAAAACTGTGTTGCGCATGTACATTGTCCAAGAGACGGCCAGGTCTACAAACAAGACTCATGCCAGATGACATGCGACACCTATAACGCAGAGGGCGTTTGTAAAGCCAACGACTTCACTGGGTGTGGTTGTAAAAGAGGACTAGTACTCTCACGCGATGTAAGTGTTTAAATAATTATGATGCTTGAGATTTCTTCTGGTTAATTTTGACTAATTATGATAAATGTTTCACCCCAAGTACACAAACGAATTGTGAGTCTGATCGCTTAAGGAAACCTCAATGGCTCAGTGGTTAGCGTGCCGGACTCGGGCCCGGAGAGGTGCCCGATCTATTCTTCCCAGACCAGTATGGGTCGGCAGCTTTGTGTGTTACTGGGCTAGACACTTTAATTTACTTGACATGAGACAACCTTCCGTGTATTTATGTACCTTAAAACACCAGTCAGTTGATCGCTCGATCAATAAATAAATCTCATTGTTTTAACCAAAAATTGATTATATTTCACAAAACAAGTAGTATTTTCATAATGTAATTTACAGGATTCACCCTGAAGCTGCAGATCCAGATAAAACAATAAAGAAAGGCAATTATGTATATGGATATGCTGAGTTAAATATTAACACAACTAAGCAATACAAGCTCTAATACAGAGCTAATTCATATTTGAAAATTATCGACAGTTTGACGGTAGTTGTTAAACATGCGTACATTTGATTAGATATGATTTTAAAAAGATTTATACCAATTATTTAAAATTGTATTACTAGTTTCATATTTACCCACAGGGATCTTGTATAGAGCCTCAGAATTGTCCATGCCAATATGCCGGTCAGTATTTCCTGCCTGGGGAATTTATGGACACCGAATGCATACGATAGTGAGTAACAGTATTGCAAATTATTCCTCTTTGTAGTAATAGAATAAAACAACAAAAACACCAGGAAGGCAATATCAGCCATGTTATGTTGACATAAACATAATAAGAATGAGTAGACAATATTTATAGAAGATTTAATTTGCAGTTTGTACTCGTAATCATTCAACAATTTTATCTAATATTTAAAAGAAGGGTTTCAGTTTTCTTTATATCAGCCAAATTTCACTCAGATCACAAAGACTCAAAATATGAGCCTTGTATCAAATATGAATGTTTCAATCATGACATATGTAGATAAATATTTATTAATGTAGTATTAATGATAGATGTTTATCTGGTCTTGCTTTTCTTTTTTAGCAAGTGTGAAAACAGAGAATGGGTGACAGTTCTGCACAAAGATTGCTCAGGTACATATGATATGTGGTCTCCTTAGAACTGTAGAAAAAGTTCCAGTTTAGTCATATGCCAGTCTAGTAATGATTATACATATTTTGCTTACGTTTTGACGTCTCATAGATTATTCTTACCAGTACGATTCTAAAGGTATTTATTGAAAATTGAGATGGCTCAAAGAAATATTGATAGAGAGAAAAAAATAAATATACTAAGAAATTGTGACTTTCCATTGGCTTAACTTCTCATAGATGATCTCATATTGAGATATTATTTGACTTTATGTTTTCATTTGTTTTTTAAAAGGAAAAATGTAATGAATAAACATTATCCTTTGCGATGTATGAGAGTCGTTGGCTACATAATTTTAAAAAAAATTGACGAATCTGTAAATACCTATTTCACATGCATGTTCAGAAATTTACTGATATATGCCTTTTAAAATAAGCAATAAACTTTATTTTTATATGAATTACAGAAAATAACGAAGTTTATGCCATCATATTAACTTGAAGCAGTGTTTCGCTTTATCCGTAAATCAGGTTAATTCGAATTTCATGACAAGAGTTAAATTATATTGCCTTGAGTATGTCTTGAAAATTTTACCGATCTTGAAATATTTTTTCTTCCCCAAAAAATTTACCAAGCAAATTTACTATTATAGCTGTCTGCTGGACATCCGGAGATAAACATTTTGACACATTTGATGGAAAGCACTACAGTTTCTCCGGTGACTGTGAATATACTTTAGTTGCAAGCAATGATGGAACCTTCAGCGTGACAGTGGAAAATATCCCTTGTGGAAGCACGGGTGCCGTCTGTACCAAGAGGGTCAAGATTAATGTCAATGGCAATCGAATAACGCTTGTGAAAGGAATGGATCTTAAAATCGGCGACGTCAGCATTGCTGGAAATAGCTACGTCACAAAAGGTCTCGAGATATCATCTGACGACATGATTGTTCGTGTTGTCGCAGAGGAACTAGGATTCGCCCTCCAATACGATACAGGTGTGTTCTCGTTAGCTTTTACCGAGCTATTTTTCAAACTTATATTTAACCTGTATAACGTACTTTAATGTAGACAGCACAGAAAGTATTGGTTTAAGAAAGGTGTTTGTTTCGATGAGATGTTCAGTGCAAATGTTTTTGTCCTTAAGTATCCCCAAATAATATTTAATATATGTAGGAATGTGGAATAGTAAGAGAATTGTTTTTATAACTTAAATCTTTCAATTCAGTATAGTCAATGCATGAGCGCCTTTATAACGTATTTTACTTATATTAACGTATTTTACGATGTTTTGAGGTCTCTCCTTTCGCAACCATTACTCCTCTTACTTTATGACATTTTTTTCTCTTCATCCTCCCTCTACTATATACATTACTTCTTCTGATGTCATCATTACTAACTATGCATCTTCGTCATTACAGGAACACGAGTTTATGTATTCTTGAAGAGCCAATGGCGCAATGCAGTTGGAGGCTTGTGTGGAAACTATGATGGTAATGCACAGGACGACTTTACTTCAAAGTTTGGCGAGCAGTCAAATCTACAGAATTTTGCAGATAGCTGGAGAACAAGCACAGATTGTCCCAAGATGGACGATCCAGACGGCAGTGATCCTTGCTCTGTATGTAGTCTGACTTATCATTGCAGATAATTGCATCGTCAGTTGTTTGTTTCCCAGGGTAGTTCGTTGTTTTTGAGCCTCAAAAATATTTTGCAATTTTTAATATATTTATACTTGAGCTAACAAACAATCTGACAGTAAGTTATGGAAATTATAACTTTTAAATAATATTTAACTTGAACTTAATTTGTTTTCTTTTCTGAAATAACGGTTTCTCCAGAAACGAAAGTATTGTGTTCAAAATCAAATATTTCCTTTCAAATGTGTTTAAACCATGGTTGTATATAGCAAGTACGCATTCTTTAAAAAATAAATATTTGTTTGATGCGGTGTATACTGAGACTTTTATTCCTACAAGGTAAATTTTATCCCTACAAGGTGTTCTTTTGTGCTAATAGGGAGCTCATGCTGTAAGAAAGGCATGGGCCAAGGAGCAATGTCAAATGATTACAAACGTAGAAGGCGTATTTGGACCTTGCATTCGAATGGGATCCGATGTGAAGATTCAGATGTTCTATACGGACTGTATGTATGATGCATGCAGGTATGGACAGAATAATTTTATTTTCTAAATGTAGATATTAAAGTTTATGTAACAAAGTTTTTGTTTTGAAAATGTTACAATATGGTGATTAAATAATGATTTCCAGTGACTCCATATTTAACTTACTTTTTATACCCATCAAATGACATTAATTGTCTGTGAAATTTTTCAAAGGTTTAGGTGTTTAATAATGCCTTTAATTTGTTGAACACAAAATAGTAAAGAGCATTAGCCATTATTTTTAGTGAATTTGATAATGATTGAACATTTGTAAGGGAGTGGGTTGCCATCTTTACAATTTGCCATTCAAGTATAATTGCATTTTTGCTTATAAAACAGGCAATTTACATGTTACATTCATACAAGTATAAATCAAGGGCACGCTTTATTAAAAAAAATATGCACTGCTAAAATCTTTTCGGTTTTGCGTAGGATTCTTGTTGTATAGCCGCATTTTAAATTCTCATTGGAAGGTGTGATAAAGAATAATAGAAATTTGGAAAATGTTAAATTTTATTTCAGTATTATCTTGAATATTTATACTTTCAGAAAAGTTTGTTGAATCATTAAGTGTAGTTATCAATTAAACCACCCAATTAAGAGGGGTAGCAAGCGATTCCATATGATTGTGCCTATATTACTTAAACAGATTCCAAAAAGACACTTTACCTTTGCTAAAAAGAAACAATAGTTATACAACTTTAAGTCTGAATAATACTCCAAAACTTTTATAAAATTTGTTTTCAGTTGTGACACCGGGGGTGATTGCGAGTGTCTTTGCACTGCATTGGCTAACTTCGCCAAATATTGCAATAGACTCGGACAGGCAATTAAGTGGAGGTCTAATGCCCTTTGTGGTAAGATAATGAAACGTTTTGCAATTATTGAAACAATTATAGCTCTTGTCCATATAAATGTTGCCTTGTCACATCCATCGGTAAAAATACCTATGTCACTTATTTTCCACATTAATCTGTCATATGTAAGTGATAATGATGTAATTTCCCCTGCATGTAAATTGTTTTTATACGAGTACAAAATTTTGTATGTATTGATGGAGTTTTGTACGTACGTATGTTTAAAATTACGTGTCTATACAGAACCACGTTTACATTGTTAAGGAGTTATGCCGTAAAGGATTTCATTCAGACGTATATATGGTTTGTGAATTGCTATTTTTAACCTGTCGTAAGTCATAAGAATGCAATGATACGGAATAGGTACTTTTAACGGAAAATGTTTAAATTTTGGAAGCTGACAAAGTTAAGGTAAATATTCCCATTATTTTGGTTTTGGTTTTGCAGAGTGTTTGTACATAATGAAAAGGCAAACGAATACACAACTTGTCTGATTTGAAAAATTACATTCATTTCTTTTGTTGACAATTAAGCTAAGTTCTTTATTTATCCCATATAATCTAAATCAAACAAAATTTACAGCAATTCAGTGTGAGAATGGTCTTCAGTATGAACCATGCGGTTCCCCATGCCCACAGAACTGCCGAAATATTGGCCAGGAGCCAGAGCCCAGTTGCGAGGCAACGGGATGTGACGAGGGATGCTTCTGCCCACAGGGATATGTACACATGGGTATAACTATAAACATAAATGTTTAATAATTTTATCTTTCAAAGTTAAATATCAATATTGTCCCATTTTATTTCATTCCAATTACTAATGTATTCTATTTATTTATTTATTTATTTATTAATGTATCCTTTAGAAAGGGATCGATTTCGAAAGCAAATCCCTGATTCGTCTGTCTATTTCTTGAAGAAAAGTTTTTTTCCTAGCAAACAAGAATGATTCAAACTAAAGTATGAAGGTAATAAGATGTTTTCTGTCTACAAAGAAACTATAATGCATTTTCATTTGAATAAAGTATAACTTCTTGGTTCCCCCCAACACACACACACACACACACACACACACACACACACACACACACACACACACGCACACACACACACACACGCACACACACACACAATTGTTGTTATGATACGTGTATAACTTAATTCAGACTCTTGTGTTAATGTTGGCATTTTATCAGTATCAATATTAAAATGTATATAGGAATCATTAATAACGGGATACACATTAATTGTATACACAGCATGAAATATGATGCAAAAATACAAAGTAAGCATGTTATCTAGTTATTCTAATAAGATAATATCGTACCTAGTCACATGTCACAATTTATGCATGATATTTAGCTTGCCTTAAATTTCAAAGGATTTGTTGATACACAGAACGTATGGCAGGAATAGTTGCAATTTTAAAAAAAAAATAATAAATAAATAAATAAATAAAAATACAGCAATATAAAACTATTACATTTTTTAATTACAATTAAAATGACAATCCAAAATTGTATGATTAGTTTTTATCATATAATTTTGTCGTGAAATATTTTGAATCTAGTACAATTTGTATCTTACTCAGAGGGAGGTTGCCAACCGGCTCACATGTGTTCATGTACATATAACGGCGCGGATTATCCTCCTGGGACGTCCATGATGGTCAACTGCCAAAACTGGTAAGAATCTTACAGTCATCCAATCAATATGATCTACACTGACATTTTTAGAACTTTGTGAGATATTTCAGCCTGAACTTCGTTCGATTAGAAATACTATAAGAAAGGCTACTATTGAAGAGTCGAAACTTGATCGCCATCATAACGACGTTCATTTTAGTTCAGGCTTATGTAATGTCATTGTTAGATGATATGCCTCAATGCTAGTGGTTGAATGCCAGTCATGTAACATTTGAATCATTCGAGACGTTTTTGGCTAGAACTTGTAAGTATTCTGCGTGATTATTCAGAGAAATTATGTTAAATGAGAACTTGCCAGTTTTCGTGTAATCACTTGTATGTTCCCTTAAATATGTTAATCCTTTGTAAAACGTTCGTAGATGAAACATTTCAATTTCTACGGAATGTGAATAAACTGATAATTGTTGTTCAACACCATTAAACAGTGAAATAATTCCAAATTATTCTGTATGTTGATTAGTTTGTATGTGTACATTACTTTATTAGAAAAGAATAGCATGTTATGGAGAAGCATACAAAATGGTGGAGTAGGTTTATCATAAGCACATATGTAACCTGGGTACAGTCGTCGCCGTATATTTGTTTTGCCAATATATTCTTTTCTTTTTATTCCCCCGCTGATAATCCATCGAAAAAAGTTTATCATTAATTAACTGAACCTTATTTTGATGCTTGGCGACACGCGAGGTGTTTTCCGTGATGACATTTCCTATGAATAGCCAATGTACACATTACGTTGACCTTATCCAAAATGAGACAAGGATGCTGTTTCCTGGAGTTACCCAGCTCCCTACCATATAATTGGTATATGTAGTTTCATATAGTTTCTTATATATCCTCGTGAGTCCAAATATAAGGTACTGGTGGATTGTAATGTAACTCTTGCTGAATTGTCAGTTTCTTTGTCAACTTAGCTCGATTAGTTTTTTTTATCAGTTGACTTGTAACAAAACGTCTGTGTTTGGTATTGTGCAGGTCCATCCACTAACGAAAAAACATGTTATATAATTTTTTCAATGACATACAGTTTTATTTTTTGACTCATCTCACATTTTCTATAATCCTTTGGAATCGCTGACTTGAAAGTACCTATTTAAGATATTGCTTCTATGTACATAGATGATACAAAACCCTTTACAATCCGTTTCAGCACTTGTATGAACGCTGAATTTGAATGTTCAGGGGAGAAGTGTGGGGAATGTACCGAAAGTCAGTTCCGGTGTGGTGACATGGAATGTATCAATGGAACAATGAGATGTGATGGGTACCCTGATTGCTTTGACAATTCAGATGAACACAATTGTGGTGAGTATCCATTAGTACCTACGAATATCCATGAGCATCCATATTTGAACTTCTGACGATCGAAAAACATATGTACATACTTTAATTGTTAATATATATGCTGTGTAAAATTAGTTCAAGCAGGCCTGAAATGCAAGATGTATTGACACATCTAACTATAACGTTGCTATGACGGTCATTTTTGTTATTAATTTAAAAATCGACAAGGCGGAAGACCACACAAAATTGTAACAGGTTTTAAATATGATGTATTGATTGAAATGATAACGTGTTCATTTTGTATCCCATAAATGTATAAAATTATGCCTTTCTTTCTGAGCAGTATCAACTATTCGTAATGATGGAAAACTTAAGACGCATTACATTACTTTATTAATAATACATACATTTGTTAAACATTCTATTCCAGAGGATCCATTTGGCTGCGGAAATAAATGTACCGCATATAATATATTATTTATATATAAGTTTTAGTGGTTTACCAAAAATGACATTTTCATCGGTACTAAATTCGTTAATTGAGGAAGAGGATTCTATTGTTTTCAAAACTGGATAGTTGTTCGTCGGCGCTTTATGAAAAAATTCGCGGTTTACAGCTCCCACTTGAGATATGGTACCACTTGTGTAAAACTGGATTTGCAGTAGGTATACACAATGATTAATAGAATGCATCAGTATTAATTATATTTCACAGATCTTAGAAAGTGTAACTAATCAAAGAAGTCTGACAAAAACATTGCATAGCAGTTAGTATGGATAGATGATTTTTTTTCATCTAAGTGCCAGTTATTATTGTAGAATGAAACTTTGTTTTTCTCACCAAGGTCTTCAACCTAAAATCTACTCATAGTCTTTGTTACATAGAAGCATGTTATAAAAATCAACTGTTTCATATTTACCTGAATGTGTAGAGTGTGGCGAGAACGAGTTCCGATGTGAATATGATGGAACGTGCATACCCAAAGTCTTCCAATGTGATGGTACACCCGACTGCACCATGGCTACAGATGAAAAAGATTGTGGTAATGTTTTTTTCATTGTCTATATCTATGCTATAAAAGCTTAGCAAACACTTGCGCGATTGGTGCAACTTTCATTGAAATAAGCATGTTCTGAGTTAAATATAAATCTCTCGGTTTTGTTTTTACTGAATACTACGTGTTAGGAGAAAGTTTGAAGCATAACCATTTACCATGTCTATTGCGACAACTATTTCTGAATATTCTGCGTTTTTGTGGTTTTTTTTTAACATGCAAACGTTGAATTTGCAACTAATGATAAACGATGTTTTCTTATTACCTAAGTGTTGCTAAACCTGTTGTGTATGGTACCTAAACAGAGAGAGAGAGAGAGAGAGAGAGAGAGAGAGAGAGAGAGAGAGAGAGAGAGAGACACGCATATATATATATATATATATATATATATATATATATATATATATATATATATATATATATATTAGGGTACATTTATTTAATATTTAGTGAAACTCGTCTTTTGCCGTTTACATGTGGTATATAGAATAACTTCGCAAAAATAAAGACTGTAGAGGTCTTTGTATGAGAGTCTTTTGACAAAAGAATGATATTGTAATAAAATTTTAAATATCCTACCATGAATCGTACGCAATAAAATTCACTAAAAATATTTCCGATTATTTTTTCCTGTATTATGTCTACATGCAGTCAATTAGTAAGAATATTGAATAAAATATAACAACTTCATTGGTTACCCTTTTTATACGTACATCTATCGTCCTGAAATTTTGTAATACGTATTTAACTACTTCGCATAATCCACGTGGGCATTATCAGAAATCACAAATCAATTTTCTTAAAATGATTCACTAAAACTAAATAATAAAATTTACAAATAAAGAATACAGTCTTTTTACAAAGCATTGTGGAGATGATTTTCTTTTGTGATATTTATCTCGAGAAACACATATGCTCATATATCTCATTTTTAATGCAGAGATGGGCTGTAAAGAAGAAGAGTTCCAGTGCACAATGACCGGTGAATGTATCATGCCAGAATTTGTATGTGATTCAATCAGAGATTGCGTGGATGGATCAGACGAAGAACACTGCGGTAAGATAATGATGCAATAACAGCAACAAGATCGGTTACATCTACTACTAGTTCTACGTCTGTTTCTACAATTAATACTACTACTACTGTATTACAAGTACTGGAACCAACTCAAACACTGACTTACAATTCAATAATTTTATAATATGCTGTTTTCACCAGTGAACTTAAACTATTGACAGATACAAGTCGACATATGCACACCACTTTTAAAATAAACGTTTGCAACATACATTAAATAGCTAAGCTCCGAATTTTAAGAAATAAAATAAAAAAATATAAACACGTTTTACAAGCATGACTGCCAGTAATGTTAAATCCTTTCTTAGCTGTTCGAATAAACGTTTTATATATATATATATATATATATATATATATATATATATATATATATATATATATATATATATATATAGTGTTATGACTCTATGTTCTAAGAGAAATGTAACAGAAAGAAAATGAAACCAACAATGTCATTAAAATCGACAAGCAATTTATTTCGAGACAATTAAAATGAAAATTAGAAAGACACTTACAGTAACGTGAATTAAAATCCAAATAATCCAATAATTCTAAGTGTTCTAATCACAAGTCCTAAATATAGAATGTACTGAATGATTGAATGTTCCTTGAATGAATGTTCCGAATGAATCTTCCTAATGAACTAATGTTCCGAATGAATGGGTAGTCTGGAATGTTCTGATGTACCCCTATAATGTAATCCATATCATCTTTGAGAATGTCCACAGGTATCCAGAAGTCATATATCTAAATCTAAAGGTTGATGTAAGCACTTTAGGTAGCTCCAATGAATGTTCCAATAAATAATTACTTTCGAATTGTGTATACAGCAATACCGCATTATGGCATTACAGTACTACAAGGTTACAGGATTACAAGGTTATAGCAGAACCGCACAACTATTATTCTAAGCAATCTTATGATCCCAAAAGACTGATCACAAAAAAACCCCAAGAATGTTTTCAATTTAAGATTTAATATTGGAATGGAATCATGTTTACCAAATGCTGTATAAATATAAGACAAGTCACATGACAGAATATTCTAGAATATATGTCGTCTTAATGGAATTTTACCCGTGTGGACATGACTTTGTACACATAATTCTAAAGGAAATTCTAGTTTTATCTGTAAACAAAATCAACACTGACCTCAAATTGAATCAACAACCTGTTCACCAGAACTGTCCTTGAACTCAAATACTAAGTAAACAACCTAATTGAAGGATAATAGTTAACCATTTGGACCTTACACACAACATTAAGGTTTAAGCAAAATATATTAAAGTGAAGAAACGTTTATAATTTCCTAAAATGTTTATAATATTATATAAACATCATACATAACAATATATATATATATATATATATATATATATATATATATATATATATATATATATATATATATATATATATACATATATATATATATATATATATATATATATATATATATATATATATATATATATATATATATATATATATATATACAGTACTGAAGTCGGGCCGTCTTCTTTTTTAAATCAGCATCCAGTGGAAATAGAATGTTCTGTATCATGCTCAATATTGGAACGGCAGTAGTCTTACAGAGTGCATAAGATTTTCATTATTAAGGATGTTTTCTTGTCTTTTTATGATCTGTTTCTTCGATCCTTTAACGATCTCGTTTTCTTTGTGTCCGTGCATACCATTTCATATTATATTTTACATTAATTTAAACCTACTTTAAACTTAACAATACAGCTGAAACAGAATCCACCACCGCTGTTACATCAAAAATCTCTACTCTAACCACAAAGCATCCATGTCTTGAGGAAGGAATGGATCAGAGTAGACGGATTCCAAGCAGCAACATTATTGTGCTTGGTCAACCAGAGCTAACGGGCAAAGAGAAAGACCGGCTCAGGACTGATGATGGGCAAAATTTTGTCTTACAAGGCCCTACAGAGATAGAATACACACTTGTACATCCCACTGAAAACTTTGTCCACGTAGACAAAATACAATTTCTTGCAAACAATAATGTACAGATGGCAGAAATTTATTATAGAAAGGATGAAGAATCTGACTTTACGAATATTGAGGTAGGTAGACTAATCACTTCTAAGAAGTATGTATCATTTTCAATAGACTCTTTCATGAACAATTGATAATCAAAATGTACTTCTAATAGCCCGCATGGCGAAAAATGTAAGAACTTGATTTATGTGACAAAGGAAAAAAATGCTTGTTGTGACACAGGTATTTGTCAATACTTACGATTACTAATTGCCGAAACTGGGTTCGTATAGATTTTGGATAAACCTTATTTTTTTAAAAATAAATAAATATATATACTTTTTCTTTTAATAGGATGGGACAAATACATTTCAATAAATACGGTCCATCATTTCTTAAAACTACTTTGAATAAATAAAATAGAAATACTTTTCAATGAAGTCCTTCAAGTGACGTCTACTCTTAATTCATTCACGTTTACACATGTCAAAGAAACCCACCACCGATCGAAGCTTTATTATCATTATCTCAGTCTTCAATTTATTGACAATTGTTGTGGACAGCTAATAATTTAACTGTTTGTTGCACCTGGTTCCAAGTGCAGAGAATCTAGTGACACATGCATACTTTCTTATTTGCAGTATAACGCTGCTGACCATCCCGGTGGTGTTGTAACTATAAATGCCGACATACATAATCTGGTCATCCGTTTTCTGGGACCAATTGCGAGCAACACAGGGATGATTGCTGACATGAGCATTGTCGGTTGCTTTGAAGGTAAAATACGTTTGTCATATGTTAATGTGACGATTCAAAATTTTGTTTCCCCAAAACTCAACTTTGAGGTGAACATTCAATGTTTTGTTTTTTCTCCAACTCTAATTTCGACGTAATCATTCAAAGTTTGCTTCCCTCTAACTGAAATTTGAATGTGTATAAGGTTGTCGTGATTAAGTCATGGTTTATCTCTTGCAGTAAGTAACTGACTCAAATATACTGAGTGATCAATGGAAAAATTGTTTATGACAAACTGTCATCACATTTTGTATCTGAGCACGCATCAATATATACACGTATATGCACCCTATAGGAACTTGCAATAGTTTTTTGTGCATTTGCTAAATCTGTGAGCATAACATTCCAATAGATTTCTCTATTCATTACTTATTTAATCAACTGTTAGATTTTGAATGGAATTTTGTAATTGGCAAGTTTTTGTTTGTTTTTCTTACATATTATATATTCTACTTTTCTGATTCCTAAGCCAAAATTTCTTGGACAATACGTACGTTGATAATCTGATGTCATCTAGAGTCGTCAAGCCTGCATATAGAGTATACTGAAAATCGTTTATTGTAACACAAAAAGTATTTTGCTGTATTATAACTGCTTTGTACATACATTTAATAAAAATAATGTGCTCGGTCATTTTTGTGAAAATATAACGTCCTTCTTATTTTTGTCCGGTCAGTGTTTGTGAAAACGATATTCACGCATTTATTGGCTGAAAATATAACCTCCTGACCATTGTAGTTCGGTCAGTTTTTGTGAAAATATTTCTTTTCTTCAATACTTGACTTACAAAACGAATATCACTAATTTTATTTTTTAAAGTAATTCATGTTTACCATCACATATGTTTGGAATACTTTTTTTTAATTGCTAACATGACATACACAAAAGAATCCCAAGCTACGTAGAGAAAAATTTATAATATGTAATATTCAGATCTCACTGCATGACATATTCCTTTTATTTCTGCAGTGTTATATTTTACATTTCCGGATACATTTTAAGTATAGTATTTAATGCAAAGTTTTTTTCATGAAATTTACACACACACACACACACACACACACACACACACACACACACACACACACACACACACACACACACACACATATATATATATATATATATATATTGTTTGTACAGCTTTGTTGGGCTGATGGCAGCATAACATATATATGTAGTATATCCGTTTTAGACCATTTTTTAATGTTGTCAATTTTCTTTCATCTAGTGTTTATCCTTGGTTTTTTATTACCCCGTCATTTAAACATGTAGGAATCAAGAATTCGTCTTGGCTTTTGTGTTTAGTGTTTGTTTTGTGGATGTAAATTGTTTCTTCCCCTGACGAAAAGCTTGTTTGGCTCGAAATGTTGGGAACTTTTTTGTATTAGTGCTGTTATAAATTTTTCTGTCATTATATATATATATATATATATATATATATATATATATATATATATATATATATATATATATATATATATATATATGAGATGAAACTATCTTTGTTAGCCCTTCCTACACCACAAAGTACAACGCCACCACCATCAAGAACAACAGTTGGAACACCATGTATCTTGGAGGAAGGCATGGATTGGCAACAATATTTACCAAGTAGCATGATTCAAGTGGTAGGTCAAGAGGGTCTAAGCTATTACGAAAAGGACAAATTAAGGATCGATGATGGCATACCATTCTCCGTCACGTCAGGGACACAGATCCGCTACCTGCTGACCCCAGGGGTATTCATCGGAAAACTTGTATTCGTGCCAAATAACAATGCTGCCTTTGTAACGATTTCATACAGAAAAACAGGCTCCGATAACTGGATCACTGTAAGTTTTGGTTTTGTTTTTGACTACCTTGCACAGAAATGTTGAAAAGTACGTACTGATAATATGTCCTTTGAAATTTGAAGAAGAATATAAAACTGGCACTTCGCTTGACACTGAGAATATTTTCAAAAACTCATTAACGGAAAAACAGAAAGAGAGTGGCTTTCACATAAAATGCAGCTTGCAGGTTTAACATAGTTTTCGAAAAATGATTCGCTACGTCAGTTTGGAGTGACAAAATGCGTGATTAAGTTATCGATTTCTCTGCGAAGAGCGGCAAATTCAAGACGGAAAATAATATGGCTGTTTTTGTTTAGTTCACTGCTACTTTGTGCAACGAACGCTATCTATTTTGATAAAATGATCAGTGCACTACTATATACAATTTTTGAACTACAACTTTTCGTGATTCCAGGCAAACATAATAAAGTACAATTCAATTAAAACTGTACTTAATCTCTTGCATTTGATGCTATGATGGTACAGTTCTAGTTATTTCACTCTACCAAATGACCATATATTGAAAATATCCGGATATTAGAAACGAAACATCAGGACAACAAGAACGATGAAATCGAAATCAAAGGAGGTTATTGCAGTTTTCTTTGATTTTCATGCATCTAAATGTTATCTGTTAAAATCGTAGTTTTTTTAAACTTTTACCTATAAAACGTTTAATTCAATATATATATATATATATATATATATATATATATATATATATATATATATATATGAATATGATTGAATGAATGCTAATAGTTTTCAAAATATCATTCCAGCAACTGTTTCAGTGTGCTTGTACGTCAGAATATATTGGTATTCTCTTATCACGACAATGATGACTTTCACAGGGTCTGTGCCTAAATGACACTTTTGTTTTTTTAATACAACGAATATGTCCACATTTTCATAAATTAATTCCGTTGTTTTCATAAATTAATTCCACATTTTTATAAATTAATTTCACATTTTCATTAATTAGCTTCTAGGTATTCATCTTGCAAAACTCATAAGCTACGGAAAACACTTTTTGTGTAGAATGAGTCATAAAATTATAAACAAGTCAAGTAAACATGGTTTTTATTTATCTTGAAAGCCGGCGTGTACATAAATTATGTTATAATATTGATTGTAAAATTAGACCCAGTTTCTGATGGATCAGTTTTTGTTTAATTACTGAAGCATGGTTTTAAAACAAACTACAAATGAATTACCGTATCCCCTTGAATTACCGTATCCCCTTGAATTACACAAGAGACATTTGTATTAGATATGTAAATAAACGGATTGTTTCCGAGATAATGCCTATATTATTATCGCAAACACTTCATTTGTGCAGCAGAAAAATAACGCATGTGTGGAAGTCTTCAGCTTGGCTAGTTCGAAAACTGTTATGTATTTTCAGCTGAATGAAAATCCGTCAGATTCCCCAGATGTTCCTATCAATCAGAATTTGGAAGAAATCAAAGTTATTTTTGAAGTACCACAAAATCCGAATCAAGACATGGTTGCTGACATGTCTATCACAGGGTGTTATGAAGGTAAATATTGTAATTGTTTTGTGTTTGGTCCCTGAATTTTCCTCAGTTTTGATTGGTAAAACGGCATATTGTGAGAGGAATCTAAGGGTTTATAATACTAACGATCGCGCCTTCCTTTCTGGCCTTCGATTGTTACCTCCAAATTGAAATTAATTTTACAGGAAGTATCATTATTATGTATTTTGTATTCAATCGTATAGCACGATAACATATTATGCTGACAATCATGGCGAGAAATACATGTGAATTCTAAGAAACTTTGCTTTTATCACAAAGTATCTTTAGTGATAACATGTAATTGATATAAAAAATATATATAAAAAAAAACATCGTTTCTTTTTCCCGTGGTAGAGGCCACCATATCATCAAAGCCATATACAACTACCCGAATAGAATCAACTGCTCCAACATTCACTACACCTTCTGCAACAACGTTTCAAGCGACGCACTGTCCTCTGAAGGATGGAATGGACGAAAACAGGTTTATCCCAAACGACCGAATCATGGTTATAAACAAAGACACTCAAACTCTGGAGGATCTCTCATCGGAACAAAAAGATCTTCTAAGGATTGATGATGACGAACCATTCCTACTGTCCGAACCAGCTGTCATTGTTTACAGGGTTGCCAGAGTAGGCAGAGAACCAATTTACGTGGAAAATGTACAATTTCCACCCGAAAATAATTTGAGGCAAGCCGTATTATCATTTAAAACTACTGACTCTGAAAATTGGGAAGATATTCCAGTAAGTTTGGATTCTTTCTTGTTACACTTTTGCTATCTTTTCATTATAGTAATACTACTCATATTTTCAAAAGTTAACAATACTTGTTTCCTATTTTTTTTCCACCGTGTAAAGGGCACATTTTGTTAGCATATTTGATATTTTAAAAAATCCAATTTCAGATGAGCCGTACTTTCTAGAAAATCGGCCCACACACATGATGTTGCTAATGATCATGCTATACTTTGAAAATTGTGCGAAATATGTTATGCAAGAAAAGAATCAATGTCTAAGTTTCATTATCAGGCAACACCCTAGAAATTCATCCCATGGAAAGTTTAAGCTTGTTATGTACTCAAATTATATTAACGTATTTAAGTTAAGGCAGATCATATGTTTACAAGGATAAATTATGTGACATGAGCGCACAAGAGATCACTGTTGAATAGTTGCTAATTCGAAAGTGTTCTTTGCCAACCCATTCGCTAACAATGTGCAAATATATATGCTCGGTCACTCTAGGATAATCGATTCATTTAATTGTCAGTTAAAACGCCAAAGTGATTATTGAATAAAAATTATTGTTACGCTTAAAAATATATAAAAAGACTCTTAAATATCAAATCATTTGTTTTCCTGCTATTTAGTAAACATATATGGCAGTAAAATTACACGTTATACGGTAATTACTGTTGAATTGTAATCCATTAAACTATATGTCATGCGGTAATTACTTTTGAAATGTAGCTCATTATACTGTATGTCATATCCAGGGATAAAGAATACATTCTTATTTTCAATATTTGTTGTCAGACATACCAATACAATATTTTTGAGCTTTAGGCATACAATTATTTCTTGGTGTTCTTTGTCTTTTCTTTCCATTTGGAAACATGACTGGTATTTACACTTTCTTTTTTAGTAATATTTACGATGTTAAACATATAATTTCATTATGAAACTTTATGCGATAATTTCAGTACGTGTTTGAAGAATCAGCAGAACCTACAGTGGCAATAAAGAAACATATTGTGGTACTGAAAATCAGTTATGATGTCCCGATTGATGGCTCTAAATACATAGTTGGAGATGTATCAATCCTAGCATGCTTTGAAGGTAATGGTAGAATATTTGTAACCTATCTCTATTAGTCCGTCAACTCTTACATTTTCCTAGCAGTGTTTTGACCGTTAAAGGCGTGACCCGTTACGTAATCAAAAACGCATTGATATCTTGTCAGAGATTCGGGTCTAATATAATGACTATATATCGTATATGGTCACCACATTAATAATTCGTAACAAAGATTTATGAAATTATCAGAATTTTCTTAAAATTAATACTGATTCCTTTTGAGTTAATGGTCAATAGAAATGCTTTGGTTTTATATGACTTGATATGCTAATAAGTCGGCTTGCTTATCTGTACTATATCATAAGTTGAGTCAAACGCAGACTAATATTTGTTCACAAATATTCTTCGACCGCCAAAGTGTATCAAACTTTGAGCGAAGATGTGTAGTTCTCAAACGATACACACTCAAATACTTGAACACATTATCAAACGTACACATCTTACTGCGTGCCGTTACATTTTTGTTGATGTTGCCGATATCCTAAACCGAGATGTATATTCATCCCAAACCAAAAATGTTTCCTGCCCAAATGTTTCGTTTGCAGACTTAAAACATCTGACGTTATTGTCAAAGATAGAAATTTAGTCTCCTATAGAAATTATCAAACAAAATAAAATTGACTTCTTAAAGTAATATTCCGGCAAATCTGATACCAAAATTCACAATGACTAAATGCACCGATAGACTTCTATTTCAAACATTAACGCTAAACATTTGTCATTTAATTGTAACGATATACTGTTGGCACAGAGCAAATTACAACCACTACAAGTGGAACTGTACCCCCTGGGATCAGCACCAAACGAACGACTTTCATCACAACTACTTCTGAGGGACCAATATTCCCATCTACAAAGCCAATTGGAAGTACAACAGGTATGGACATACTATATTGTCATGATGCAACGTGTGTGTGTGTGTGTGTGTGTGTGTGTGTGTGTGTGTGTGTGTGTGTGTGTGTGTGAGAGAGAGAGAGAGAGAGAGAGAGAGAGAGAGAGAGAGAGAGAGAGAGAATCATGCAAAAGTTGACTTTGGTTCGTATTAGTCCCTTCTCATAAACGAGTGCCGATTTGGATTACAAAAGACAGCTTAGCCTTTGCACGTGAAGAACAAGACGTAAAATGAACCGTTGTACTCAGTGCCTATTATTGTTTTATTATTGGACCTAACTTAATCTACTCACCAAGTATTATAACAACAAATGACAAGGGATAGGAATCATCAATATTCTATGAAATGTTAGGATATTGAGACTATAACTAAACATCAAGGTATCATTGGATGCTTTGGTACTGAAGCTTAGATAAATCTGAAAGTCAAAACATGTTAGGTCCACATACAAATCAGAATTAAAGTTATTTAGTTGTTGCCATTTCATAATGTTAATACCAGATGATAAGGATGCAAATGTCTTTTTTCCGAATGTATTGCAACTACGTACTCAGTTGGTTGTCTGAATCTTTTCTGTGTATCTATGTTTCACGTCATTCAAAATATGCAGTAGTGGTGTTCATCTATTCGTTCTTTAACTTTACTTAAACGGCCAATACCTTTTGCAAGCCTCAGAGAGATTTTGGATAAACCTTAACCAGTTGTCCCGTTTACATAACAGAAGAGGTTCTGACTTAATTTTATTTCGCACCTAGATACGGAACAAATTAGATATGTAAACAAATTTGGTTCGGACCAATCATTGTGGAACTGCGTAGGGGATCGTATCAGAAATATTTTTACTGCTCGTTGTCGAAAATGTGCGAGTTTTCTGTTTTTCATGGCAGTTTGGTCCGAACCAAATGTTTTACATGTAAACAGTAGGGGTGATCTATAGATTAAAGGATCAGATTGAGAGTACCTGATTATTTGATCTGAAACTTTTTTGTTTTGGACTTTTTATGACCTGTAACTTGTGACTATAGGAAATATTTTGATGAAACTCTTCCCAATATGTGTCATGATCAGATGGATGTTAGGTACCATAGTCAGATCCAGTTCAAAGGATTAGGGTCAAAGGAATGGAATGGAAACTGTAACAGTCTTATCTGTTTATGTGTGCGGTTTATTCTGTGTCTGATCTGTATATATCGAACTTCAAGAGATATTATAATGACACTTTGAACAGTTATACATGATAAGTAAAAATGTTCACATACATAGTCATTTTCCAGCTCAAAAGGCCAAATGATATCAAGAAAAATGCCACAAGACATATACTGTTTGGTACTCTTTTTGTTTTATATTTTTTATGCCGCTTGGCACTATTGTCTTAAAAACCCCACTTATTTTCACTCGAATAGCGTCTGCTTAACAGTCACTTGCTCACGTGATACATGACTGTGATGCAGAATT